>CM052321.1:22616828-22680895 GCA_028455615.1 Lasioglossum zephyrum | reverse complement strand
AAAAAATGTGGCTTAAAAAATATTTTTCCAATATTTAAAAAAAATATTTATCTAATATTTTTGTGCTACTAGGGAGTGTTTTGAAAACGTCTCAGTGTGAACTCTTCAACAATATACGTAATCAAAAATATATAGGTTCCACTAAAAATCCCAATTGTAATCTCTACAAAGCATTTCAAGGTTACTGCAATGCCAAACAAATACAATCACCGTATACTTTCCTTTATCTCCCGGAACTTTCGTCTGGAACAATTTTTCGCGTCATTTGTAATGTTCGAATAATGGAATTTTGGCCAGACAACGGTTTTTCAGCACACTGTGCGTCGCGTCTATCGTTAATCCACGAATCGCCGGAGCCGTTTAAGTGGTCGGAAAGTATCCGTCTACGAAGTATCCGCGTGTGCGTGTACGTGTACGCATTCGAGACGACAAATGTCGCTTTTTCTCAGCCGGAATAGATCAGGGACCGGTGTAAATGGCGGCGGAGCGGCGTGTAAAGGATTTCTCGGCGCGGCGGCGGTCGTCGAGTGTAGAGTGACTCGGGAAGAGGACCTAGCCGGGGCGATATTCTTGCACGCAGTCGTAATGGAATACATTTTTGCACTTCTTTCGTTCCACCGTTCTCATTCCTCTCCCTTTCGCCTCTGCCAGCCCCGCTCCGCTCCGGTTCGAAATGAAAACGAGTCTCAAAAGACCTTTGTACGTCGTTCCGTCACGTTCGATATTCCTGCATTCTTTTATGCCGTCACGTTTCTGCGTCCTGCCGAGGATTTCCCAACCGAAGAAACACCGGCCTCGCTTTTTCAGAGACGTGACGTTCGCCCTCGAAATTTCGTCTCCTCTTCCGTTCCTCTTTTTATCGTCTTCGTCGCTCGAAACCCTCCCGACGGCCACCAACAGCCGAACGGATTGTTGCCCGACCGTCCCTTCCGATTATGGTTGTCCTACAACCACTTCGAACCTCCAGCCCCGATTCTCTTGATTTATCACGAGCCTGTAAGAAGGAGCTTACTGCCTGGCTTAAATCTGTCCAAACAGGGGAATTAATTTGCTGTTTCTTAGCATTCGATCGTGGAAAAAATCGAAACCTCCATTTTCCTTTCTTATTAACCTCTGATCAGCTCTTTTTCGTTTATCTTGCTGCTGTTTTTCTCGTATTAATTTTTAGTAAATTGTGTTTTCGTCTTTCGTTAACTCTTTGCACTCCTTTGTCAAGCGTGACTCGACGCCAGAAAAAGAGACATCTAAATACGGTTCTTCCTTTATTTATTTAATTGTTTTAGTTTTTAGTTAGAAACGAGTACAAGTTCCGCAAATATAAATTACAACAAAGTTTCAGTAATATTTAACATAATTAGTAAAAAAAATTGTTTGAAATGAGTAGCAGTCAAGGAACTGACCTTTGAAGTAAAAAATAAAAGACTTAAAATAGTAGGGAATAGTTGCCAACAAAGTTGAAAAATAATTCGGAGTGCAAAGGGTTAATGTTTGTGGATTTATTTACTGCAAGACAAAAATAACTAATTTGACTAGTACAATAAGTCTAGTATATCTTGCTCTTGTTTCTCTTATATTTTCTAGTAAATTATTTTTATGTTATTATTTTAAGGAAATTCGCTTAGAAGAAACTAGTATCATTTATTCACTGTAAGCCACACAGCACTAATATGACTAATGTGATTGACGAATGATTTTAGGACACTGCATACTTCATTATACATATCTAGATTTTCTTTTATAAATTTTTATTTCGTTCTGAGTGGAGCTGTACCTTTTTAATGCACAGGGGATTAAAACTACGTAAAATTGTGATCGATTTTTCTGGACTTTGCTGGTGCGTGTGCTCCCTCGATTCCGCCGGATTTCACAGAGGTATTAAGCCGACATGACACGTGACGCGCGTGGATTTATTGACATGCAGAAGTAAAACAGTGCGAGATGTCGCCGAGACAATATTTTTCTTTCTCGAGCACGGCGTGTCCCTGAAAGAGAGATGCGAGCGCGCGTAGGTGTTAATAAATTCAATAGGAAATTATTGAAAACTTCCTCTAAACATTCAGGATGGGCCACCCACGGATGTAGAGCCGCGACACGCGCCGTTGTTTAATCCTCCCCAATGGCGTCGAACAAACCTAATCGACACAATTTCGCTCGCGATGAATTTACGGGATGCTGTTACCGTAGATTGATTCACCGGTTGTACATTTATTACACTTATTACGCTATAAATTCGGAGCATTTAACCCTTCGCTGCATAATGTATCATATCTGATACAGTTTACAAATCTGGTATATCGTAAACTAAGAATTTGTTTTCTTACTATGTTTATTTATGTTTACTTTTCTGAAAATGTTGTTTTAATTTTTATTGATATTTTTCCCTTAAATAAAACACAAAAACTGACCTTTCAATTTTTTCATCCCAATTAAAACAATCATGCAGCGAAGGGTTTAATACACCCTCGATTCTACGAAAATTATGTTAGAATCATTTGCATAAGTTGACGATTTTACATTAAAACGATCAATTTTTAAATGGCAAAAGGTTGAATTAAATAAAAAGTTCTATCCTTATTTAATCGCTCCTCTTGAACTGATGTATTAACCTTTTCACTATTTTAAATTGTACCTCTATCTATCCTTGCCATAAATATGTGACAAAAATGTTGGTAAAAGTTGATCAATTTTTCACAAATATCGTGTACATCTCTTTCATATATTATTGCGATGTTACTGTACTTATAATTATAATGACAGACGATTAATTTAACTGATCAAATACATTTTGCCTCGGAGCAATGTTAAATAATTCGTTCCCGTTCCCAAAATTAATTCTCCGTTCGTGGCCTCACGAAAATCGTTTCGGCGCGAGGAAAGATGGTGGCAGAGGTCCCCTGAAAACCAGGAGCCATGGATCTTTATTAAATCCATGAAATTTATGTCGAGGCGGTCGCGTGGCCGGCAGGAACGTGTGCTGCATCGGTCTGCCCGAAAGGGTATTTATCCCTCTCCGCTTTTCAAGCGCATGATCCGCGTTTGCGTTAGGCAAACGAACCCGGGCACACGTCGCGCCATTGTGCCTCGATGCGCCCCGTATATTGCGTATTTTATTATCCTGTTTTTCTTTTCTCTTTTTGTATCTCTCTCTCTCTCTCTCTCTCTCTCTCTCTCTCTCTCTCTTTTTCTAGCTCCCTTTTCTCCCGTTTGTTTCCTCCGCGACATTTTGTTGCCAATCCTCGAAGCGGCCCGACACTCGTCAAACAAATCATTTCTGAATGTCCGTTTAATGAACGCGACATTTAATTCGTCTGCTCGCGAACGCCTTCAGCGGACCAGCCTGCTTTGTTTGCTCATCTTCCCCGCGAACTCCCCGGCCACGCGTTTAAGCCAGGCTTTTGTGACATTCCCTTCTCTTTTTTTATATTTTTAGCTTCAGCCGACGGTTCAGATGAAATGATTTTCGTCTCGTTGCGTTTCGCCAAGAGATTTTCCGCGGTCGCAATTATGCTAGGTTCCTCAGGTTCTTTGATTGCAAAGACGAGCTATCAGTGTGAAATGAGACTTAGGGTAACTTTCACTCAGAGCGCGAAAATATGTTTAACTTTTCGGAATGTAACATTGTAAAATTCGTCGAAAAAAAGGAAAAAACTTTACATTTTAGTGCGAGCAGACCTAGCGGATCCGCTCACTACATACACATATCCGCTCCTATGTCTGAAAACCAATATGGCAGCGTTCTAACCTCTCAAATGAGCTTGAAATCGCTCATCTTTAGTCGTGTATAACTTTTAAACGAACTCCGCACACCGAAACTTGGATTCCTAGCACTAGAATTTAAAGATTTATTATTTTTTAGTTGAATTGTATAATATTATATTTTGAAAAGTTGAAAATTTTTGGTTCCCTCAGCGAAACTTTTTAATTTTGCATTAAAATGATCAATTAATTACAAGGAACCCATGGAGCATTAAAAGGGACTAGTACATAATGCCTTATAAAAATGATAAGAATGTATTTATTCCAGGGGCTGAAACAGTTATGAGAATAACTGTTTCAAACTGTTATATATCGGTTCTGGTTGAAACAGTTATGAAGAACCGAAATGATGTTATAACTGTTACGAGAATATCGGTTCTGGCTTATATCGGTTACGGTTACGGTTCTGGAGAACCGATATTATCTCGGTTCTATAACTGTTATTTTTCGGTTCTGGATTTCGGATACGGATTTTGGTTCTGTCATGCTGTATAAACTGGAACTGTCTGGAACCGATATCGTAACAGTTCTGTATTCTGTATTTGGTTCGGCCGTTCGGCCTTATATATTTATTATTTAAGTAGTTCTTTTTAGTAACTATAATTTACACAATTTTTAAATAAAATTTTTTTATAATCTGTTTCTAGATTCATTATTTGAATTATTACTTCAGTAATTTATTGTTAAAATAATTGTTTAAACAAATAAATTTTTACAATGTATAGAAGTTTGTTTCTATATTCATTATTTAAATATGTAAACAGTGTTTAAACAATTATTTAAATGAATAAATTTTTGTGTTGCTTATATTCCACACTGAATAAATCTTATTCAGAGTTTGTACTATAATAAATCCTTCTCTTCATTCTAATTGGTTGGAACTTTTAATACTAACTTTTTCATTTTACTAATTTATGCAGTAATTTGATAAATGCATATCGTATCCAGTAAGTCCAGAAACTCTAAAATTCCACCGAAAGTCCAGCCTTCGCATAAATATCCGTCGTCTGTGTAACGCCACAGATACTAATTGTTCGGTGCATCGTTAAACAAATTGGTATTTCGATTATATTCCGTCGCGGTTTCAAAATGACTAGACCTTATCTGCGCCTCGATAAGAATATTCGTTGTTTGCCCGGAGCGTCGCGGAACAGTGTTTGAGAATAAATGGGATCCTCCTTTTAACTAAAAAGGAAACTGACAATGTAATAAGTGTCGTATCAGATAACCTCGGCGTCTCTGTACCGCTTTAAATGGAGAAAGAGGTAACAATCAAGAAGCAACTTGTCATGCTTGAAATTGATATTGCGGACAAAGACGGCTAATATTAAGAGAGACATAAAACAGTGAATCGGTTTAATCGTTCACTGTGACAGCTACTCTGCAATCTTAATATTTCATCATTCTTAAATAGAGCAACATCGGTACGAATAAGTTAATTAATTTCCTTCAACACTAGGATAAAAGCGTTGCCCGAGAAAATAGACGCTTCCATATTTATTATTTGTAGACTGCGGTATTTATGCATTTATGAAAAAAATAGTTAGGTGCAGTTTGAATGAATAGGAAGATTAAAAAGAAATTTTCACTCGTACAATTTTTTTATAATATAATATATTTTTTTATACAATCTTATGCTTTCTAAATAAATTGTACAAGCTTCATTAAAACTTAACTAAAAAAGTTCTGTGAGACCTGCACATTTTGTGTGGAAAATTAGCGTAAAAAATCGTATTTCTTATTGAAAGCCCTGCTGGTTTTTTTAATAAAGTTCGAGGGTCTCTTTTTCTTGGTTTTCACGCTGCATCAGCCCTTCGAGCGAGGAATACAAGATCCCCCTGGCGAGAACGGAATTTTTTTAATAAATGAAAGAAAGAACGATTCATAATGTATGAGACACAGCCATTTGAATGTATATTCCTTGACCCTCGAGCCATCTCCTTGGCATCACCAGACGGGCTGCCCTCTTCCTCTCGAAACGCGGTCACAGATGCAGCCGCGTGGGCGTCAAGTCGGCAAATGGATATTTGAGAAAACGCCGCCGGTATAAACAATTTAGTGTATCTGCCAGAGGAAGAGGCCCTAAAGATAGCGAAGACTTTAATTACGTCGGGCCTCGGCTCGTTATCGTTCCGGTGCAAGCGCGGTGCAGTCGAAGGAATTCCAAATGCACTTCAACTAAACGGCCCCCCCTTAAGAGCGCATTCCTGTGTAAACGCTGGAAAATTTGACAATTTTTCAGAATTTATTTCACGTTCAGTTTTTACATACATGATGGCGTATACACAAGGTAGATTAGCTCAAAAAAAACTTTTTCCAACGTTTCCGTAACCTTTCACATTATAACATTTCGCGAGAAAACGTGTCTTCAATTTTTCACCCTCTGAACCATGCATGGTGCAGAGGAAAAAAAATGCATCATGAAGAAAAACAACAGATTGCAAAAGAGATGGTTCAAGGTTTAAATTTTCTAGATTTATTATTGTACAATTTTGAAGTAAAACTTCTTTGCTGAGGGGGCGACATATCTTCAAGCGTTACGAAAATTCCGATCGCATGAGAGGAATAGTTAGGTACGTGGTGGGGGAACCTGTAGAGAAGTACACCCCGTGGCAGAATGTTTCCGATCGGAGGCATTGAAACGGATTTTCGAGAAAACATTCACAATTTCGAAGTATAAAATATTACTTTACGGAATTAAAACTGATGGGAAATGAAAAGGGGCTTATTAACGAATGGAAAACAACAAAATAACATAAGCTTACATTTATTATGGCAAAGAAACGAACAAATAAACAAATTGTTACTGGGAAAAAAGTTTCCGATTATCGGAAATCGAATAGTAAATCGAATCGGAAACTTTTTTCCAGCAGTTGTATCAATCGGAAACTTTTTTACCAGTAACAATTTGTTTATTTGTTAGTTTATTTGCCATAATAAATGTAAGCTTATGTTATTTTGTTGTTTTTCATTCGTTAAAATAAGCCCCTTTTCATTTCCCATCAGTTTTAACTCCGTAAAGTAATATTTTATACTTCGAAATTGTGAATGTTTTCTCGAAAATCCGTTTCAATGCCTCCGATCGGAAACATTCTGCCACGGGGTGTAGTTCTCAATTTTTTTTAAAGGAAATTACCGTAATCTAAATATTAGACATTTGTCAAAAATAGAAAATTTAGAGTTCAAATACTTTTTGTCTGCAAAATGCATCATAAAATGATGCTACCTTACGTTTATTGAAGTGAAAACATTAGGCGCACCACGTACAATAATTGCTGGATAGTGAATGGATTTGATCCGCCACGCTCCGAAGTGAAATGCTATTCTGGTAAACTCGGGGAGCAGAGTTTAGTCGAGCGAGCGAGAAACAAGCAGGCGTTCAATCGCCATACAAGTGTTCATTACGATCGGGCGGTTTTATGCGCACAGTATTGGTCTAATTTTTAGTTTCTCAGTCTTTCATTTACTCAGTCATTTTCAACTGTCCGAATTTGTCATTTTTGTTTCCTGTTTATCAGATGTCGCGCTATATTAGAAATTCCCTATCGACCTCCCGTAGTTGCGTCAGCCATGACCCAGACCACGGGTCCCCGTAACCACCAATATCATCGGGATGATTTATTCGGAACTTTTCGAGTCTGCATACTTACGTTATTACCATCATAAATTCGAAACACGTCCTGCGCGGGTTGATACCGGGCCTGACCTACCTCGTCTTGAAATATGAGAATTTTCGCGGGACACCGGAAGTCCTTATAAAATATTTCTTCCATTGTCGTCGCCTCTCTCTCTCTCTCACTCACCTTACTTGCCTCTTTCGCGGCCTCTTATCTTTCGTTTCCCGTTTACATTAGCGTCGAACGCGGAAACGCTGTCGAACCACCTGCGAATAGTGTCAGTGCATGCTGCAGACGTTTTTCTAATGCTACGTATCCACGTGAGGATCCACTCATTCTTGCGCCCAAAAGGTTGGTTCTTATCGGACTAACATTTGTTTGGTGAACGTAAATAAAAGCTTGCCGATTTGTTACAGTTTTCAGAGATAAATGTTTCTAGATATAAGTGTCACATCATTTGAGTCTGTTTGTAACGAGTAGACTGTGGATTTCATGCATTTCAAATTCAAATTAAAAATATGTTGATGCATTATTTTCAATTGATTCAAAATATTAATTTGCCTCCATTAGAATTAATGCAGAAAATGTTTGTTTTGAAAATTCTTATGGAAAATAAATGAATTATATAAATCGATTGTCAGAAATGAAACTCGGATGAAAATGTATTTCTCTTTTCAATAATTTTAACAAGTTTTTCTAACGCCTTTACAATTTGGTTAATCCATTTTTGTCTTAAATACGTTGAATCTGCAGCCCGGTAATCAGATGAACTCTAGACTTGAATCAATTTGAGTATTTTTTCGGGCGAAAGCTTTGTAACCTCGTGAACCCTCAAGTTGACACGCAGCATAACGGGGTCGCCGGAAGACAAATGCATTTCTCGATACGAGGCATTAAGAAACTCGTTACAGGGCCAAGCTGGAAAATAGCTTCGGGACTCCGGGTATCGGTTCTCTCCTTCGTTTCTGGGTAATGGTTGGCGGGGGTGGTAGTCTGGCACCTATATCCCTTTAGTTCAGTTTGCGCGACCGCTTGTTTTGCCACGGTCAAAACAGGAAACTCCGTGCTCGCCCGAGAAAGGCAATTTACGTCGCGCGGCTGAAAACGATGCACCGTTGATGATCTCTCTGTTTGACAAATGGTCGTGGAACTTTGTATACTGGGTGTACGCGTAATTGGTAACCGACATTCTAGCTGTAAATTATGAGCCGCGAACAACCGGTAATAGAGTAGCCATCGTTGTCTTTTTCGTTGCCATTGAATAGATCACACTAGTTTTTGCTTTGATTTTTAACCTCTTGACCAAAGATACAGTCCATATCTACAAACGTCTGTCCGTGTCTACAAATGTTGGTCTATATTAAAAAATGTCTTTTATTGTCTAAAACTATCTGTCTATGTTTGAAAATGTATGTTTATGTCTAACAATATCTGTCTATATTTAAATATGTCTGTTTATGTCTAAAAATGTCTGTCTACGTTTAAAAATGTATGTTTATGTCTAACAATATCTGTCTATATTTAAAAATGTCTGTTTATGTCTAAGAATGACTGTCTACGTTTAAAAATGTATGTTTATGTCTAACAATATCTGTCTATATTTAAACATGTCTGTTTATGTCTAAAAAAATGTCTATTTACGTCTACAAATGTCTACCCACTTCTACAAATGTCTAGCCACGTCTTCAAATGTCTGTTTATATCTAAAAATGTCCGGCTATGCCTACGTCTGCCTATGTGTAAGCATTCCCAAAAATATCGTAGCAATCATGAAGACTATAAAATGAAGATTCTGAAATCCTTGATTTGGACAAAACTGGTCCTAGCGTTTGAGTCCGTATTCCGTCAAATTGAGGATGCCCTGCAAAGTTAACAACGTTCCCAAGTTTGCGCTTAAAATACCAGCATATCGGGTTCGAAAAATTGTACGGGGAAGCGTTTAATCGCATCGCAGCGATTAACGCGAATTAATGAGACTTATCGGACGCGGAGAACCTCGTTTTTTCGGTTGCTGGCCGAAGCAACAGCTAGTAGGGGCGGTTTACGGTGTGTTGTTGGCACGGGGTTGCTCGGGGGGTTGGTTGGGGGTAGCAAACGACAGAGAAACGGATCGACGAGAGAGGGAATGAGATTGGGGTTGCAGGAAGGGGGGCTAAAGAGGTGAGAAAGAGAGAGAACCAGAGCGAGGGAGAGAGAGAGAGAGAGAGAGAGAGAGAGAAAGAGGGAGAGCGGGACAAAGTAACAGAGGCTGCGGTCCCGAGACGGAGAGAGAGAGGAAGCCGATGGGAGAGACTGGATTGGTCGCAGAGGTGCGAGAAGGACCGAGGATGTCTGTCGTGGCAGAGTAGCGGCGGTGGTAGCATATACGGCGTTTTAACTTGTGGGGAAAACTCTGCGAGCACGAGCTCGCGATCCTCAGTCGCGTGTGACACGCGGCCTTAGTCGGAGCAGGCCGTCGCGGAGGTCGACATCATCGATCCATCGATCATCATCTTATTATCGTCTACACAAAGTCTGGCGATCAGAATGGGATCAATCGGTGATCGATCTGTGGTGATAATTGATTCCAAAGTGCTGCAGAATGACTTTTATCGAGAATAACTAAACTTTAAAATTGGCTCCAAAGTGACACTGTTCGAGAGTAAATTCTGTCAAATGTAACTAAACCTGAAAATTGACTCGAAAGTGACACTGCTCGGGAGAGCAACCTCTATCAAGAGCAACTAAACCTTCTGGCTCACGTGTCGATGACTTGTGTTGTGAGAGCAGGGTTGAATCGGTTAAATAAACGTTAAACCGAATAATTTATACCGAATTTCATTCTCGTCGCTGTACACAGTCTTTCTCTCTCGTTCTTCCACTCTCATATCGACATTACACGACAATAAAATTAATCTCATACATAAAGTGTTTAGAGATCAACGATACTAGAGAGTTGTAGCACGTTTTTGTTGGTTCGATGAGCGGTGACAGTGTTGTGGTTTAAGGATGTCCTCGATCCTGATGGTCGTCCGGTTCAGTGCGAATGATCGACGAGATCGGGTGACTTGTCGCGATCCAGCCGGTAGCGCGGGAGAATTATAGATCCACGTGAAATTATAAATTCCGCGATAGCCTGTGTATTTCACCGGTGCGTGCTCGCTTGGGGAACGATAGCAACCGCTGAAGGATTTATATGATGCGCGGCAATGTTCGTGGATCGTTCGTCGTCCTGCGATCTTGACGCGCGCGGATCCGGAGGACCTTGAAGAGCGTAAAGCTGATGGGCACTGGTGATCGAGAGTCCGTAAACGTATAAAATACCTTGGGGACTGTTTCGCTAAACATGTATATACATCGACTTTTTATTATTTTTTTCTTGAAATTCTTATTTCTGATAAACTGATAAAATTTATAAATAAAATTTACGTTTATTAATGTCTCTGCACCAAGAATAAATCTGTACAGTGACTCCCATTAATATTCAGACACTCTCTTAAAAGGACGATAACTTTGTTAATACTGTGTTATACGATTTGTACTTTTTTGGCTAGAGCAATTGGTTTACTACAGGATGTGAAATGAAACTTTTTCAAAAATTGCAGTAGATCGGAGTTGTAGAAAAAATACTAAAAGTTGCATTTTGCAATGTGGGCCTGTATTGAAAAATTTAAAAATACGATTTGCAGATTTGTATCAATTAAACATATTCTGAAAATTTTATCAAAATCCGTCGACGTTGCAATGAGCTACAAACGTTTAAATATGGTGAAAATTGTAGTTTCTCACGATTTTCGGCCTCTAATTGCAATAGATCTCTGAATTCTTATTATTGTATGTATACTGTCTGTCGTTTTTGTTTTCCGCATCAACCGATTTCGATAAAACTTTCACAACGCATATAATTGACGCAGGCCTACAAAACATATACTTTAAATTTTGACATGCAGCTTTTATTATTTTCTCTACAATTACAATTTGAATTTGAAAGAATTTCTTTTCATATCATGCAGCAAACCAATTTTACTCTAACTTCTCAAAAATGTCGAAATCGTATAATCCAATGTTTAAAAAGTTAACGGTTTTTAGAGATCGTCCGAATATTAATGGGAGTCACTGTAGCTCCAATTAACATCACTGTACAAGAAGCAAAATTTAATCTTCTCACCCGTTGCTAAGCATGATTAAAACCAACACGTCCGACTATCCTGAAACTAATGAAATGATACGCAATAAACACTCATCTCTTTCCTTGAACGTAACGTTTGAAAACTTTCCCCAAGCTAGGACATCGAAGCTCTAACGTAGCAAGTATAATGAAACGAGTGACGCCAGTAAAACTCTGCTAGTAACAGGTATAGCCGCATTATCATCCTATCAGAAAGTTTCGCGGAGTCTCAGCTCGGGTTAAGGGTTAAGCGTGTTATTGCACCGAGTAGCAGACAATCGTGGCGGCTATAAGCGCGTAAAATCCGAAGTCTAGCGATAAATCATGTTACAGGCGTAACGAAATTAGACGCGGCGATAGATTGTGCGGGGGCCGTCAGAAATATACAGGGTGTTGAAAAATGTCCATGTCAACACGTGTTCTGTTTGACCTTGTCTCAAAGTTCTAGCCACTTTTGTGTTTCAATAATCAATAGTCAATTTAGACTTTTAGTCATTCTTCTCTCGACAGAAGATGCTCAAAATGACCACCATAGAACGTTTGAAATAAAGCATGATCATTTTCTATGAAGACTATCTTTTCAGTTCTTTTATCGTGGGTTATTGAAACACAAAAGTGGCTTTAACTTTGAAACAAGGTTAAATAGAATACACGTCAATAACATACTCCTCTCAATTTGTCAATGACAAAATATTTCTGCTTTGAATTATTTTTTAATGAAACACTTGCCTATATATGTTTGCCACAGTTTTCTGTTACAAATGAGTTCAAACATGACACAATTTGCAGCATATTCGCTCGTTTAATTCACGATATAGTAGCACCTCGATTATCCGAACTGTTATCTGAATCATTTCATTTTTTCACGCGCGGAGTAGTTCAGACTAAAGTGATCTACGTACAACAAGATTCATTATACAAATCGGTGAAAATTTAATCTACTTTTTTAATCCAAAAACTCACATTTCACCGATTAGTTCGTATAATGGTGAATCAACTGTATAATTAGATAGTGAATCGTGCAAGTAGATACGATCCGAATCAGATGGAATTTGGTAACATTTCAATCAGAAAAGCGTCACGAATATATCTATAAAATTTTCATAAGAAAATAATTAAGAGCAAAAGAGTTTTATCATAAGATCGACGTAGGACAGTTTGGTCATTAATAGACATGCGAATGTTTATGCAATTTGCAATTTTTGTAGGCAAATTTAGTAGACTTTTGTAGACTTTAGTAGACAAATTTTGTAGACAAATAAAATCTTATTTTCGTGGTAGCAACTTTTTTAAATCTGAAATAAATTAAAATCGTACTAAATTCTGTCGTATTTTATATCCTAGCGTTATATCAAAAAAATTTCAAAAGCCATAATTGCATAAAGAGTTTAGTCATTAATATGAGGACTAGAGTGGATCCCACATAATAGAAAGCACCCTGTACAGCGAAAGTAGCAATCGGAAAGACAAGAGAATCGAAGATCCAGGAGGATCGGTCGATGACCTCGCTCGAAGTGAATGTTTAATCGTCGGGTGTTGCGTTCTCCCGAGTGAATCGATTCGAAATCGTGTTGCTAGTCCCTCGAAGAAATTGCAGTTGAATGGAGAAAGTTTACTAAAGAATAGTAGCAGCAAAATCTTCTACGTCCATTTTCTTTGGGCACTCGCGGACGACTGAGCGTGACCGCGCGCCGGAAGTTCCGTTTCTGATGCGACGTCCGCTTTCCCTCGCGATCCTGACATCCGTGGAACGACGTTCCACGAATTTCAAGCTAAATAGGCTAGATTAGAATTTGATGCACAACATACTTGCTCCAAAATGTACAGCATGGTCTGTGAACATGGTCGCGATGATATTTCAACTATTTCTGAAGCAATTGTCGATCATTGCGGATCTTTATGTAACATAAACAATTTGCGATTGCAAGAGCAAGTTGTACAAAATTATTAAAATTTAGTTATTCACCTAGAATTTCATTACTCTTTATTTTATGAAGAATTAATATTTACATGTTCTAAATATATATTTGTAAACAATATTATTAATCGGATGGACGAAAAATATTTGTTTTTTGAATTGTGATCATATAATTTGTGATCATCCACTATAGTTTAATAAAATAATGTTTTCTTTCGAATGAGTGTGTATTAATGAGAGAGCCTGATGTAGTGTGTCAAAAAAATAGATTAGATCAACTGCAAGATAGTAAAAACGTTCAAAGAATTCAAAAATACTGTTGTTTTATTTTTAATTCATTAAAACTACTAAGAAAAAAAGAAATGTCGATGTTGCTCTGGTATTATGCATTTAATGCAAACAGTTTTGCATGAAAATCTGCAGTTTGCATATTAAAAACATTGAAAATGATCATTAGGAAAAATGCTGCATAATGTCCTTTGTAATGTCTCCTTTGTTTAAATTAATTGGAGTCTGCACGACTGATTTTTAACAGGGGATGGACAAGAGAGAAGTTGATAATTTCGTGTTTGGTGATGTCGAAACAATTTAATTGCTGGAGAGCGACACTAGACGTGTTGTGAAGAGTGCAGAGTGATTGTTTGGAAGAGAAATTTTAAAACATTTGTGAAATTGTAAAACTCGTGTTGATCGCGCGTCGAAAAAGGCGAAAAACGAGCGTTTCGTCGAGGATGTCGCGATCAATGTCGGACCGATAGTGTCACGTGGAAATTCGAGGAATCTTTTGCCTTTCTCATTCGATTATCTGCTTTGAAGAGCGAGCAGGATGAGGGACAAACTTTCGTTTGGCGTAAGTTTCTACGGAACGTTCGACTTGCTATTTGTTCTAAATGATGTTTCCTCTGAGATCATTGATCTATGAAAATACAGAATTATATGTGCAGTAAATACTATTTTCTTCCGTTTCCGGTTTCTATATTATAAAAATGATTCATCTGTGAAATTAAACTTGTCATCGATTATTAGAAAATGGAGTTGGTCATTGGCTTGTAATCATTTATTAGGTACTCAATATGAAATCTGTGTTGCAAGCATTTTCCATTTATTAAATCTAAGTCTCTAATTTAATTATTCAGTCTGCCTCAAATCCAATATGTTTTTTTTTTGGAAACGCGTAAATTAATTTTGTACAACTGAATTATAGAACTTCCGTTACTTAATGGAGAGTCCACTTTAAATATCCATTTTACAAAATATTGATACATATCCTCGAGTCTCGGGGATATTGTTGATAAAGGATTCACTTGAGTCAATTAAAATGATTCGAGGGCGGAGGCTTCATTCGAATTATGTGATTTACAGACGGGGGTGCCGGACATGCACGAGACCTTGTCCAGTTTTCCGGAACAGTTCGGAGATGGGCCAAGGAAACCGGAAATAAAGCCGGAAGCGCCAAAGGAGTCGGACAGGACGACGGATAACCTGAAGTGCGGCTGGTTCTGGTTCAGGCCCTCGCACTTGCAACGATTTCGAACCGCAAAATGGGCACTCTTCTGGCTGTGTTGGACAGGTGCTATTCAAGGTACGTGATTCCCTTAAATCTGGTGAAATTTTCAAATCGAAATAAAGAAGGAAACGCTTCAAACAACAATTTAATTCGCTGATTTCAACTATCTTATTTCAAAAAGATGGAAAAGGCCAATTTGTTATACGATTACAATTGTAACAATACCATTAGAATGTATTTTTCTTAATTTCAAATTTCCCACCTGCTTTTTAATAACGCGTATCAGTCTCGCTCGTAAGCACAGATTATTTGAAATCGCTTATTTGCCAAATTTCATTTGTAATTAACTGTTTTCGGAGCACGCACACCGGGCACCAAAGCTTTCATAAAGTTGTCGGGAGTTGTTCGCGCGAAATTCAAAAACAAAGTTTAGTACCTTCACTGTATCACGGTGTACATGATAATTTCCGAGACGGAAATGCGCATCAGATTATAGAAATATGATGAGGCTTTAATGAGAATAGTTGAATGCTATCATTCATCATTTTTATTCCCGCTGGATTAATCAATCAAATATATAATATCTTTAGCTGGAGTAAAAGCAATTACGATAAGGATAATACAAAAACTCTGTCAATTTGTTAATGAACAATGCAAAAGGAGCTATGAACGATGAGCCTGCCACTTTCCATCTTAAAATATTTGTGATAAGAGATAACAAGTGCATGATTATCACTGCTTATCATTATCTCTTCATCAACACTGCAACTATGTATCCAAATACTTTCGAACGATGAGCTCAGATTTCATATTTACAGATATTACATAGAGATATTTTCGTAGAAACTTACCGAATTGCACATACTTTTTGCAATTTTGGATTTTGCATTTCACATAAAATTTTGTAAAAAATATGGTTTCGAGAAACCCACGTTCAAAGTTTTACGCTGGCTGCTCCGAGGTATTGTTGTCCCACAATTACATTTATTTGTGTATAAAGTTTTGCGGAAGCATTTTTAAGGTGGTATGTTTGTAACAAATCGATTTTTTGAACCAGTTACACTGGAATCCCTCCGTTAAACGGTCGCGTACCTTGCGTCCTATTGGAAGCTGATTTTTCGCCATATTATCTCGCTCGGTGATTGACTCGATATCGTCGTTTGGCGTTACTAATAACCGTGCATTCGAATGCAATTTCGAAGCTTTCATCGCGGGGGTGACGTCGGGGAGGGACAGAGAGGGCGCGCGAACGAGAAAACGATAGAGAGAGATGCAAAAATGAGTGGCGGGCGTAGTGGGAAAGGGGCCGGTGACTGACGATAACCGGAAATCGAGTTTTCCGGGCCGATGGCAGGAGGTTGACGCACGCTGGAGGGTAGTGGATGTCGAAAGGAAACCGATCGACGAAGGGCGAACGGAACACGAAGGTCGGTCGTCATCGAATGAGGTCTGCGAGGCCTGTAGAGGAGGGGGATTATCGAAGTAAGAGTTGGCGAGCCAAGGGGGCCCGCGTACAGGGTACTTAGTTTAAATAACTTTGTTCGTCTCCCTCCCCTCTGTTCCTTAACACCGGTACACATCACAAAAGAAGAACACTCTCTTTCTCTCTCGTATGCGTGTGTCGTGCGGTTAGTACATACGTACAATGTTCCAGCCGCCACCACCAGCTGGAGAAACGAATTGTCCGCGTTGCCCAGCGAGCGAGCGAGCGGAGGCCGGCTCTCCCGGCTTTAATTAAAATTCTCCTATTAGCGGCACAATGGGAAACGAAGGTGGTTAATTTTCCGGGTAGACAGCCACCGGATACACGCGACGCTTAAGCGGCTGTCTTGCGAGTCCGCTAACTCGACGGATATCGGTTAACTAGCGTGGGAGGGACGCCGGCTGCCAATCGGAACCTGGTCCGACCAGAATTTCTGTAGTTTTTACCGGTTTTTGCTGTATTTTTTCGGACACTAATTGCGCTCGTCCTACGTCCCCTCCCTCACACGGTCCAAGGGCTGTTTGAAATTAATGCGGAGTTTAGGCCTTTGCGCGACGAGCTATGGCGCGCGGCGTCCGATATCGAGGGAGCTCGTCCTTGCTGGTAATTAATCGTAGATTTTTAATGGACGAGTTATATGATTAAATAGGGAATAACTTCTTACGGATAATTAATTTTACGGAAAGATTTTATTTGAATATTTTATTCGATTAAAAAGATAAAAAAGATAAAATAGATAAAGTACTGAGGAACGTTAAATCTGTGATCCGCGAAAACGCGACGCAGCGGTTAGTTTCGTCAAAGCAAATATCCGCGTGCTACGCGTAAATGAATCAGAAGGGTAAACTAATTGAATTAGGTCTCCCCCAAAGAGCGGGGATCCGCTAACCCTCCGAAGAAATCGTTCTCTCGCGCTGTAAATCTATTAAACACTTCTTTCTCGCGAATGTACGCGTGCTAATCGCTCCTGAATCGAACGGCAAGGGGCCGACGTGCGTTTTCGTTCTCGGCCGCCGATTGCGGATGCGACAAACAGACGTCAATAGGGCGTCGAAACGCACAAAGAGCTGCGCCGCTTCCGAAAAAAAGAGGAGCTCGCCTTTTCAGCGAATGTTTCTCGGTTCAGATATCGGCTTACGTTGTTTGACAAATATAGAGGCCCGCGAACGGAACGGGAGAAACAAAAAAATCCCGTTTTCCGTTCATCAGCACTCGCACTTCACTCGTGCGTGAACAAGATACGATGAATGATGGCCGAAATGAAGGGTTCTCCTAGTTCGATTTACAAGAAACGAGAAATTGTCGTTCCATTTTCGTTTTTCTTTTTATAAGAGACATGGTCGTCTCTTAAAACTTTATTGTCCTCCGTACTTATTTAATTGTAGTTTACACTAGAGCTCGGACTTTTACCCGGGTATATGAGATACCCGGGTACCCGAGTACCCATGAAATATCCGGGTATCTCATGAGATAGCCGAGTATTCGGGTACCCGGGTACTCTGGTAGAGTACTACGGGTAGACTTGTTGGTATTTTCATATGAGAATAAAAATACCTAATTTGATAATTAAATAATTGACTTTTTAATTATTTTCCCTAAAAACGCACGAATTGCTTTGTAAACGTTAACAAAATCTAATATAAATTATTTCATGTAATAATAAAAAAAACTACCTCATGTACTCAGGTATCTAATGAGTATACTTGACATTTTATGCATTTATGGCATAAATGATTTTGTGCAACTTAAAATAATAAAGAAATGAAAAGAACGGTGATATAATAATTTAAATTTATTCAAATCGTTCAAGAGAATAAGTAATCGTAATATATCGTCTGCTTTTTCCTATTGATGCAAACGAATTTTTTTTTGCATAAAGATCCGCAATCTATTTATGAGATACTCAGGTGCTCGGGTGATTTTTGTTTAACAGAGTATCTCACGGGTAACCCGGGTGCCCGGGTATCTCGTAAGTCACAGCTCTAGTTTACACGAAGAAAAGCAGTACTTCACAAGAAACGAGAAATTGTCACTTTCATTTTTCTTTTTTAAGAGATGTTTTTCTCTCAAAATTTGATCGTCTTCCGTATTTGTTCATTCGCACTTTACACGCAGAAAAACAGCTCAAACCAATAATCAATTTAAAATAAATAATAGTTTTCCTTCATCATACTGAAATATGTATTCGTAGAATCAGGCGAGCCGCTCGATCTCAGCTCAACGTAAACATCGAACAGACGATCGATTGTTCTACGTATATCGTCGCGATATCACTCTGATAGTTCACAAACATTTTCCTCCTCTCAGCTATCGACTTTACGTCAATCAACGGTTTAATCTTTGTTAGGGATACGGAAACTATAGCACTCGTGCATTACCGCTCATCCATTTGATAGAATGGTCAAAGTGACACGAGATTGTCACTCGTTAAAAAAAAAATCGAACTATTATCGTATAGCAAGCGTACAAACTGTGATTATCAACAGGTTGATGGCTGGCAGTCTCGATAACTCGCGAAATTGGAACGCGACTTTCGATAGTCATATTAAGCCAATTACTATGAGCTTTCTTTTACAAAATTTATTAATTATATGATCGTTAGTAGACAGTGGGTCTTCATGCAAAATAAAGATTGTCTGCATCGGGAAACAGAAGCTAACTACACATTTATTATACTTCTTTAAGAACTTTAATAAACTGACGTTACTATGTGAATATTCTTGAATTTCTTTTATATTAACACTGATTTAAATTGCACCTACTCATTCTCATTATCAGTGCATAGAATCCGTAGTCTTATTATTAAATTAGTTATTTATAAGCGTACTTTATTTTATGCTAGAAACAGAATATTTCCTATTTTATTTTAGGTGCAAGAAATAAGTGTATTTTATTTCAGATACAAGAAATTTCCTATTTTATTTTAAATACAAGAAATTTCCAATTTTATTTTAAATACAAGAAATGAATGTATGTTATTTTAAATAGAAGAAATGAATGAGTATTATTTGAGATACTTATTTCAGAAATAGATGTATTCCATTTCATTTTAAGTAGAAGAGTTGAACATATGTAACTTGAACTACTGTTTTTATTTTATTATATGTATTCTATATTGTATTCTATTTTATTTTCAGAAGAATATATAAGTGTAGTTTATTTTAGGTGCAAGTAAATAAATATATTCTATTTTATTTGGAGAAGAATATAAAATTGTAGTTTATTTTAAGTACAAGTAAATAAATGTATTCTACTTTATTTTAAGTACAGGTTTATATTTTTGTTTCCAGGAATGGTAGTGAACGGTTTCGTAAATGTAGTGATCACAACGATCGAAAGGAGGTTCGGCTTGAGATCCTCCCAAACTGGGCTCATTGCTGGAGGATACGACATAGCCAGCTTCCTTCTTCTTGTTCCAGTGAGCTACCTAGGTGGTCGTTCGAAAGCTTCGAAGCCACGGTAAATATTTTCTCTGAAGCATTTCGTGCGAATTACATTGTCCAACAAATTTCAACTTTTTCATGTTTCCATATAACTGTTGGATGGAAATATGAAAACATGTTTAAACATGTTTAAACAATCACAACGTATTACTATTGCACATCACTGGATTCGGGAAAGTCTAGAGAATCTTTTGCTGTAAAGAACAATACAGTATCTTATATAATAACATCACAATATTTTTTCAAAGTCAAAAAATACGTTTTTTTAAATTCAAATTTCTCAAAAACTGTGCGTGTAGGAGAAAAATTAGGGCCAGATTCGGAATCAGTGCGAAAAACTCAATAAGATCCATCCAACAGTTATATGGAAACATTTTTGTTGTTGGATATTGTTATTAATACATTCCGTGCCGGATACCACAATCTGTTCTCATAAATATTAATTCAAACGAGTGACACCTATTCACGTCGATTAATATTTTATTCTTTTGGCTCGACACTCTCGAGTCACTTCTTTATTTAACACAATCCTTTACTCTCGTTCAATGGCAATTGAATCCGTGTAGAATATTGAAACAGCTTCATAAATGTTAGTGTAACATGGTTTCCTGATTGGATTCACTTTTGTTGGATTCGAGATTCATTAAAGCAAATGATTCTTTTATTAAATCTTATAATCGAACGTATTTGACTGAGGGAACCAACTTTCTTCAGCAATATTTTATGCTAATTTTTTCATTACTAACTGACTACTATGTTATTTTTGCAGGTACATAGGCGTAGGAGTTCTAGTCTTAGGAATAGGAAGTCTGCTATTCGCGTCTCCTCATTATCTTGCTGGACCATACAGAGGAGGTCAACAATCGGACAACATATGCCAGAGGGTGACGAATTCGTCGTCTCGTGCTGTAAGTTGTATATCTTATATAAACAATGAATACTGTATCTTACATAACATTTTATCATGCTGTAACATATTCTTGAAAAATCAAAAAATTAAAATTATAGACCACGAATCTTTTTGCAACCGTAGGTTGACCTCATAATATTTTAGAGAAATATTACGGATAAATGAAATGATTATTTCGGTAGTTATACACCATCTTCATAAAATATATAGAGTCAGTGATACTTAATTGAAATCCACAAATGGATTTGCATGAGTAAATGGCTAATCGTTCAAAACAGATGAAAATAAATGTTCCAGATGTGAGAAGAGTCGATTAATGTGCTTCTGCGCCATGTCTTCCGTGTCCTTTATTTTAGTAGACTGTCTTCATTGTACGAAAATCGATAAAGAATTATGATCTAATAAAAGAATAATATTTAATGCTGTAAGGTGAGACAGGGTTCTATTATAAGATATCTGTGTGATAACAATGATAAGAAACTTTTAATCATCGTGGATGCGACAAACACGTTCTTGTAGATAATTTAAAAATGCTGTCACATTATTTGCGACCTATTAAAATCATTTAATATGGAAATGCATAAATGTTTAACTTCAGTTTGTTACGAAGAAGAATATTTTTGTTCCGCACGAAGATCCTAGTGCGCAAATATTTCTAGGCAGCAATCCGCAACACTCTTCATCTATTATAAGTATAAATACGAAGTCCTGACTGACTCACTCACCTATCAACGCCCAGGCTAAACCCTTGGCCCTAGAAAGCTGAAATTTTGCACAGAGGTTTCCTTTATGATCTATACAAGAGATAAGAAAGGATATTTCGAAATTCAACCCCTAAGGGGGTGAAAAGGGTTTGCAACGTTTGTATGAGGAATATTTTGTTCGTGGTCGGATTTCCTTGAAACTTGGTCTTAATGCTCTTTGATAAAATTAATCTATCACCTATTTCGGCATTTTACAAAATTCATCCCCTGAGGGGGTGAAAAGGGGTTGCAACGTATATATGAGGGATATATTATTCGTGGTCTGATTTACATCATACTTGGTTTTAATGATCATTGATACAATCAGAATAGGGTGAGGGCTCAAAAGGTTTTATGGAGAAACAATATCAATTTTCGAGGGCATTAAACAGTTTCCTGTACGAGTGAAGCCGCGGGGAAAAGCTAGTTATTCATAAAAAGATATCTTTTTACCGTGAAACTTGCCATTTAAGTACTTTTTGAATTGACCTTAATGCAGTATCGGATTAAAATAAGAACTGGAGCAAATTATCCATGCAAGTGTATCGTATTTCACGTATTTACAGAAAACAGGTTAGCTCGTTGACCAACTAAATTTTAAGTTGCCATTGTATTTTTGGTGTACAGGTGTCCTGCAATGGATCCGCGGGTCAAACGGATCAGGAACCTTACAGCGGCTTGTACTTAACCATGTTCCTCGTGGCGCAACTTCTGCATGGAGCAGGCTCTGCTCCTTTTTACACGCTCGGAGTTACGTACCTCGACGAGAATGTGTCGAAAAAGATGTCGTCCGTGTACTTAGGTAAGAAGCCGGCTGATGACTGTTGTTCTTCGAGTCTGGCAAAATTTTTCGTCGAGAAACAGCTGGAGAACATCGCGAGATCTCGCGACAAATTATTATTTGAAAGTCTCTTCTCAGTCCACCTTGAAGATGAAATTTTCTTCTCCCACTCGAAGTAGAATTTTAGATCATTAGATGAAGGATATTCTTTGACCGTTTTTAAGTATTCTTGCGAAAATTTTATCATACCCTATTACGTCAATCTATATTTTCAAAATTTATTAACACTAAACGTACTAAATTTTCTTTCCATTTTTTACAAGTTGTGTACTACAATAGACGTTTGAATATAGAAATATCTCTCATCATTTTCTATTAATGCATTTTTATAGTTTCAGTAATTGTGGTAAATGTATATTTTGGTTATCTACGCAAGAGTTGCGAATGTTCTTCAATCCTTAGAATGCAAATTGAATTTAATAAATAATTAGTTTTCTATCAATACATTTTTATTTTTTCAGTAATCCTAAGTTTAGTGTTAAAGCTCATTTGTACAGTTTGCCAGCATAAGGAGAATATCCTTCAACCCCTAATCCACAAATTGAATTTAAAACGGAAATAAATTGGAAAAAATGTGGGCAGAGTTTAAAATAATAATTTTAGATGATTTCTAAAAAGGATGTTTCTCTGTTTAGGTATTTTCTACACAATGGCCATAATAGGACCTGCGTTGGGCTATGTAGTCGGGGGCGAATTGCTGAAGCTGTACACGGATTTCCTCACAGTGGACCCGTCAAAGTGAGTTTTCATCAGTACTTCTTATCATTTTTATCATTTATACAAAACAATGATCACTACTTTCCAATCATCAGATTATTCTAAATGTACAGTATAGGACACTGGTTCTTAATCGGTGTTCAGCGAATTCCCGCGAAATATATTAAATATATTTTCTAAGATATATTTATCTCTATGCGGGATATTTTTGTTTCTTTTTTCGAATCATTCATTTTGATGTTTCGCAATTTTTTCTTACAATCAAAAGTGTTCCCTAGCTTCAAATAGGTTAAGAACCACTGGCATAGGGTACAAATATAGATAAAACTACAGTTGTTATTGTCGATGGCAGTCGAGTTCGCGAAGTCTCAGTGTAATCAGAATTGAAATAATATTTGCGATCTTTAGTTTTCCGAGCGGATACTTATTTTCAGAGCATAAGTATTATAAGTATTTCGCATGAATACTTGATCAGTTTAACACCGTGCTCAGCATTCTAAAGATGCCTCGTCTCCGAGTGTCAGGTTCATAAACGCTTCTTCGGATGACACTCGAAGTAAACTAAGTCTCCGTTATTGAATTATTGAAGTCCAAGTAGATGCTCGCAGTGAAGTGTGTCAGTCATTGATCGTGAGACTAGCTCGAGACTGTTCGAGCAAAAAGAATCGATGGGACGAAGGAGAAGAATATTGGAATCGGTTTCCTCATTAACGTCTCAGGGACAAGAAGCCGTTAATTAAGCGTCTCGGGCACAGGTCCGCGACACGTTCAACAACTTTTTCTCACCGTATACTCCGTGACACTGTGTTTTTCCTCGGCGCAGCGTGTGAGACGTCCTTTTAAGGCCGTGAAACGGCGAAAATAGATTATGAAAATCCGATACACTTTGTACAGGCCGTCTCAGCCGTTAAATCGATTTCACCCGGCTGTTATACGCGAAGCGTTTAATAGCAGATCTAGCCTTGAAAATTTACCATTTTCTCCGTTCCGTCAGGACTAAACAACTCCAAAGTTTCAATCTCTTCGTTTGTGTCTAAATGCAAAAAAAATAAAATTATTTTGTTGGGTAAACGGCTCTGAGGTTAGCGGATTCCTAAACAATTTTTTATTCGTTTAAATCCCAACAAAAACATTCAGTAAACAGGAGCCAAGTTCTCTGTGGCCGTAAAAAGCTGACAGACAAAAAAAGCGTTTGTAAAAATTAGTTTAAAGGAACGCTATTTAATTTTTAAAGAGTTACTTGGAGGGCTAAATTCTTTAAACTTGGCCGCCACCTAACACCTTTTATGGCCATTTGTTTAAAAAAGTAAAACGGCCAAGTTTGAATGATTTAGCCCTCATGTATCTCTTTAAAAATTACATAGCGTTTTTTTTATACTAATTTTTACAAACGCTTTTTTCAGTATTGCAAGAGGTATTTCTAAGCTAACGAACTTGGCCGTATTTTGTTTGATCTCACAAGTTTTTACGATCACAGAGAACTCGGCTCCTATTGGCAGGATGTTTTTGTTGGGATTTCATCGATTTTTGTTGATTGTTTTTTCATCAGTATTTGCTGAGACTTCGAAACTAATAAAACGTATACTTATGTATGTTATGCTGCTATGTTCTATCATACGTATCTATTTCGTAATGTTTATTTTTCACTACAACCTCTTTAAGGTGTAAAATTTCAAACTTTGATAATTATTGTTTGTTTGTTATTCTCGATCGTAAATTGTTGTTAACCAATATTTTCTAATGATCTCGGCGCCCAGGTTCGATCTGTTATAACTCCTACACTATTTTCAAAATTTCACAATTTTTACTTTTCGACGTTTCGATCTCTTTTTTAGATCATTTTCAAGAAAATTTTAAAGATTGCGTCTGTAAATTAATAATTCAAAATTAAGTTTTGTAACGTACGAATTTAAAACCAAAAAGAAACCTGTAACATACTTGCTTTGTGTAAGGGAAAATAATTTTTCCGTAATACTCTTAGTTAGCCACGTGTTGATGCTAAGGCTGTAGCATGGTAATGAGGTTATGTGAATATACTTGTAATTAGAAACCTAAATATCGAACGGTCAAGAGTTGATCGATATTTGGCGGTGAATTCAAACAGATTTGATAATTATTCCTTCGAGTGTTTGTTATGGTGGACCTATGTACTAAATTTCAAGCTTGTGGGTCAATGGGAAGTATCCAAAAGGTTTTGATGATCTGTCAGTCAGTCAGTGACGAATTTAGCGATTTTTGAGGTCCTAAATCTTGGAACCTATTAACGTTGGAAGATCAATGTTTTCAATATTGAGATATGATAGCATTCAGCAAATGTACAAAATTACATCTCTCCATCTGCCTCCAGTTCCGAGTGACAAGCCTCTAAAAAACGCCTGAGTTGTTTCGTGTAAAAGGAGGTAATGCGAGAACTTGGCTGGTGCACGGTGGTGCACCTAGGTGTAGAAAGTTTTCTCCGGTAGGCTACCTCTTTGGTTGCACAACCTCGATTTCTGTTAGCAATTTCGGCCGCGTATCGTGCAACGAGCGAGGTCCTACCGTAACCCACTGATTCGTTATAAGGCTTGGGAGGGAAGACTAAATTTACAGTAGCGAGAGCCCGGCAGATGCGTCGAAACACCCTTCCGCAGCAAAGGGTAGTGACAGGGTGTGAGTGTCGTATTTGCATACCACCGGATGTCAGTTATTCCGTTCGGAACACACGCGTTTCCGGGCGTGTGTACCTGTTTCCCCCGGCGCGTTTGCCCCTCCACGTGTGCGTGCCGCGTATTGTCGGACAGATCGGTGCAAACAGCCGATAAATCCTGGCGAGAATTTAATAAAGTTGCCGTGACGCCTTGCTGAACGTTCCATGGCGGCACGGGGGTGGGCATTGGGGTTGAGGGCGCGCGACGCCCGGAAAAAAAGCGGGAAATGCGTTTAACGGTGGCAACGAGAGGCGACAAATTCCGATGGTGCGGCCATTACGCGTCATTCCCCATCGGCATTCGACGACTATGAACTCTTTACACCGAGGAACGGTGTAATGAACGCAGACAGCTGCCGAGGCGTTGACCGACTACCTCGTTCCCTCTCGTGATTGTAGATTTTCATTGATCGCGTCCTTTGAATTAATTTCGTGCTTTTCCTTCTTGTTACGGCGACTGACGGCTATGGAGAATTCTTTGAGGGCGGACCAAACGGTTCCCAGCAAAAGAATTCATGAGTAGACTGAAGATTTTGTGATTTTATAACGTTAATTCCTGATGGAATTCGGTGTAAGGAATTGTTTAAAATGATTTAGGATGGTCTTCGTGCTTTTTACCACGTTTTTATTAGGTCGGTTTCTTATTTATTTATTTATTAATAGTTTATTTTTTAATGTGGTCGCATTAACATCTAGGTCATTAGCGACCACATGGTTTACAAACAAATATATATATATATTACATGTTACTGAAAGGGTTACAGTTACTATTAACAAAAAATTTATAGTAATTCATAAATGCCGATAGATTTTTAAAAAAAGGAGGACGTTTCCGATGTTGTCCTCGCCTAGATTTGACTTGAGGTCATTTTCAATGGAAAATCTGGATCGTTGAGAAGAGAATTTGGGACATTCAAGTAGAATATGTTGGATGCTGTTGGTCACGACGCATGTTGTACACTCCGGTGGATTTTGTTTGGTTATCAGGAAGTCGTGGGTATATCTTGAGTGTCCTGTTTGGATACGGGTAACTGCGACCTGATCTTTCCTAGGTAGTTGAGAATCTTTTAAGGTTTCGTATACATCGGTTTTAATTTTATGCAGTTTGGTTTGGGTGCCGTTAATCCAATTTGAATTCCAAACATTAATGATGACTTTTTTAGCTGTTTTGCTGATGAAAACAACCGTTTTTCAACTTAGAGGTTAGCAACATCAGCAAAACAGCGTTTACGCCTTTGGGTTACATTTCCTTATACGAACATAATAGGAGCTGTGTGAGGGCTCATTATAAAGAGGAAGGTTGATTGTTGTAAGGGGCACTCATGATTTCAGTAAATAAAATCGTTTTGTATTAGAAAATTAGAAAAATACATGGGAACCTGATGTTGGTTGTCTCGATTTTTCCCCCTACTTTAGACGCTCATATTATTAATTATAAACATAATCTCGTTAAATCATGATGGAAACAAGCTACAATCAACCTTCCTCTTTACAATGAGCCTTCACAAAGCTCCTATTATGTTCGTATAAGGACAAACAACTCGATCCCGCAAACACTGTCTTACTGGTTTTTCTAGTAATATTTCTAGTAATATTCTGCCTATACCTTACCGCCTTAAGGTTCTAGAAAATTGTTAAAACTTTGACCAAACGATTCCAAGGTGTGATTATGACCTTTATGATTTCATAAATTTTGATGTATGAAGGGTTGGAAAGACCAACACTTGTATACAATTCACTAATCAAATAGTCATTATTAGTACACCAACATTAAATGTTACCATGACCTGAAATAAAACTAAGATATTGGAAGGGAGCAGGCGGTTGAAAAAATTGGAAAGATTACTATAGAGACGGAGCTCTAAAACTGCCGGGCCCCCTCGAGGCCTGCTCTTCGAAGAAAAAGAAAGAAGAGTTGAAAATATACCGAAGGGCCATTAGAGCGTATAATGGGTCGCGATTAATAGTGCATGTAACCCCGTGGTCGCGGTGTACATGCGTGTTCGCCCCATGGGGAAAATGTCAAGCGGTGAACCAATGTTTGACGATGACGCCGATGTTACCCTTCAAAACTGTCACTTCATCCCCCGACACTTAGAGCACAATCAAGTTCCATTTGTCTACTCGTCTCCCCGCGGATTCTCTCCCCTAGCCCTTTCGTTGAGTCACTCCGGCACGATGCACGTGAGAATCGAATTAATCGTCGGTCGACTGTCGACTATCCCTCTCTCTCCACCCCTCTCTTCCACTCTCTTGTTCCATTTTCCTCTTTCTTGCTACATTCCTGGACAAAATTATAGCAAACGTATCCCATCCATAATTCCTCGAAGACCACATTAAATTTTCCAATGAAACAATGTCACAATTGTTAGGCTATAGAAAGAAGGAACATACGTAAACATCAAATCTTGATTTTGAACTATGGATTATATTGAATTTTTGGAGAAAATCGCAAAAAAAGAAACAAAACAACTTTTCATTTTTGTACTGCTTTCTTTACATTTTATTTGCGTTATCATATATTTAATGTAGATATTGTTCAAAATGTTGCCCTCTTGAACTTCCTACTTCAAGCTGCAATTTATTAAGTCAGTGCTAGATGTAATGCTTGCATTGCTGCAAGAAGGCAACATTTTGAACAGTATCTACATTAAATGGATGATAACATAAATAAAATGTAAATAAATAAGTACAAAAATGAAAAGTTGTTTTGTTTCTTTTTTGCTATTTGCTCCAAAAGCAAAAACGAACAAATCTCTAAATACTTTTTGTCTTAGTTTTTCGGTCCTCTACGCGCTCCTAAAGTTTTGCCATTTAAATTCGGGATGCCCTGTAGATTAGGCTATTGACGCTCGAAAACGATATGAAAAGGAATTTCCTTCTTGATAGTTTCCCACTCCTCAACCTAAGGTCTTTCCCACATACCCGCGTCCAATTAACAAACGCTACATTTCCCCACCTAAATTCACCCTTAACCGTTCGCGAAAAAACCTAGGTGGCAATCGCAGAACTATTTTGATCGTGGACGGAGTAACTTCTTCGCGTTCGCTGTCATGATTTCGGAAAGTGTGTTACGTAGAAGTGTGTTGTGTATAAACGTGATGTTCCGTGTTTCATAGTTATTAACACTTTACCTACCGGAAGCCTATTAATAGGATTTTCAATCATTGTGCTGTACCAAAAGAGAGCATAGAAATTTTTTTTTACATTGCAATCTTAACTGACACTATTACATGACGTTATTGAAATAACCTGTAGGAATTGACATAAAATTAAAATTCGAAAAGAATATTTGTACAAGGACAACAAAAGAAGAAATATGAATCACAATAGGTTCAAAAAGTATTTGAACACTTTCCCATTCTCAAATAATTGTCGACGTGTGATAACTTCGTTAACAAAAATAGTACAACAATGATCTGTGTGTTCCATTCCGAAATTCTACATATGTAGTCTTCCAATAATTAGGGATAATGTGCTATCATTTTGTCCAGCAGTGTAAATATGCCTGCAGGTTTTCCTTTAATTTTTTTCATCCAGTGCGGCATGAAGATGTATACCGGTTACCACCAGAGGTAAATCGATCTGTCGATCGTGTAAAGTATTTCCCAACGTCCCTTCCATTCTCCAGGATCTCCGACACCGGTCAGAGTATCGATTCTTTTCGCTGTGTTCTCCCGACAATGACTATTTGCATGCTCGTTTTTCCTTTCCAGTCGTTTAATTTGCGCGCATCGCGCCTCTGCTACTCCGCGCTCCGGTCGAGAGACTCAATTAATCGGGCAGCCTCTTTTTGAATTGGCGTCGTTCGTTTTTTTTGTTTTTCTTTTTAATTAAACGACGCTCTTTGTTTCACTCGTTTTAACGTCCGCGAGATTATTGACGGAAAGTCTACACGGACGTTAACAAGAGAATGACATCGGTTGTTTTTGCTCGTGGTAGGTACTTGTTTTGCGAAAGTTTGGTCGGTTTGACAGTGTTTTATGGTCAGAATGTATTGGGTGTGCAAATTAATTTGTGACCCTCACGCAACCCTTCAATACACCGGTCAACTGTTGATCTTTTTTCGAAAAAGTCGGAATTTTTCCTGTACATACAATGTTGTCGTCGCTACATTGCATACCAGTTCTAGTTAAACAAGAATTCATTGAGGAATTCCAAGATGCTTTAAACTTTTAATTCGGAGCGACTGTTCAATTATGATGATTTAGATAGAACAGTGATAACTGGACAGCGGATTTTATGCCTTTATGATAAAAATGAGAAGGTGTAATTTAAAACAATTAAAACATTAGATGAATTTAAAAATACTGTTATGTTATTTTAAAGCTTCCTAGAAGTTAGCTCCCACTTGTTGAATTAAATAATTTCAACAGTTGTGCTGAATTGTGCTATATTTGTGCTATATTGTGCTCGAGTATTATAACTATAAAATAACAAATAAGATGAAAAATTGTAATTTCAATCTATTAAACATATTAACAAAGAAAATAGATTTATATATCACTTCAGTTTGTTGCAATTCAGGTAGACAATTTTTAGTTTGCATAAAGATCCGCTGTCTAGTGATAACGATAACATTTCAAGAATTAGAAAATATTGTTTTATTACTTTCAGCTCGTTAGAATTATTGTGTACTATGTAGCTTCTGTATCTTCAAATTAATGCAGACAATTTTAAATTTACAGTTTAATTAGAGTGAAAGAATTATCAGTTGAATTCAGAAAAAAATGAAAAATTGTTGACAGGTGATAGCCAACTCGTCGTATTCGGTGGGATGAGTTTAAAAATTCAAATAGCATAACTTTAATTTATTTTCATCTGGTTGAAAGGTTAAAGTCCAGAAAAAATTTGACTTGAAAAAGTTCCACGTTCAGTCGATCGATCCAAATTTATATTTGAGATACTTGGTTGTATTTCAGTCTGAATTGACCTTTAAATAATTTTACAGGCGTTTTATCTGCTTCTTTGAGTGTTCAGAAGTGAATAAATACGCACTTCGAATTGATTTTTCGGCGGAAACGAGGAGGAGATTTAAATTCGTTGACTATTCGAATCTTTCGCCAGCGAGACGCGGCTGAGCGTGAAATGTGAATGGCGGTCCTTCCGACTTTTAATTTCAGTCTTCTTCGAACCACTTCTTCTTCCGTTCTGTTTTTTTCTTTTGTCTTCCCCCGTGTAGGCCGTTGCCATAATAATTTCTCAGCTCCTCAAACTTTGTAGAACAGCCGTGATTCGTTAATCGCCACGAAATTGGAGCCGACGAAGCGGTATTATCGAATTAAATTTTTCAAGCGGAGAACAATTGTTTAATAAACATCAATTTTCAGTGAGAGTCATTCAAATGCGAGTTATAACTAGACAGCGAAATGTTAAACTGTGAATATTATAACGTTCTTTGCAATTTATAAAAATGATTAAACGAAGAAACACCCTTTAATTGAATAAAAAAACACACTTGTCGGCCAGGTGGACGAAATCGTTCCGGGAAATCTCCATATAGCATCGAATAAACAAAAACGGAAATGAATCATTGTTCGAAAGATTGTCGGAAACATAAATAAAATCGCGGCAAATATGGATACAAATACGTTTCAAAATACTAATGTAAATAACGATACTATACTTTCGGTATAAACGTGCCGCTCTATGGGGATCCTGTGTGTGGAAACAAATTTTTTTGGAAATGTTCCCCTTTTCATAAAAATCGAAACTACGAGAAAGATGAAATTTATTTGCACGCGATCTATAGATCGATATATCGAGGTACAGTCGAAAGAGAAAAGAAATAGTGTAATAAAAAGTGGACACTGGTGACAGAATATCTATTTATCACGGACCCGGAAAAACATGTGAAACATCGAAAAACTATTGGTATTGTAACCAGACTATTGATAGTACAACAAAATTAAAATTAAGGAAATAAATTGACAATACTTTCACTCCAAAAATGAAATTGTTATTATTGGAACATTTTATACACAAGAAAAAGTAAATGAAGACAGTCGAAAATAAAGTAAAAAGATTTTGAATGAGTTAAATGGTCATTTTTACAAAAACGTTTCAGAGCACGTATTTATTAATTTGTAAAATAGATATTATAAATGTGTTTGATTCACCTTCTTAAACGAGATATGCTTTGTATTTTTCGTCTTGTATCACATGCGTTATCAATTGTATGCACAGAATATTTAATACAGTCATGCAATAAACATTTCTAGTAGTTACTAGAAAGGGACAAGGGTGACTGGAGAAGGTAGGCAATGAAGAGAAACAAATGGTTACTGTATATGTATGTGTACTGTATAATACCCAGTTAAGTCGGCTAAAGGATGATCCCACAGTTAGTCAGCCGTTTTCAAGTGATCAATCACCTGTTCATGGTTTTTTCCGTGGAAAAATGTGCTACGCCCACCGTCTGGAAGAAATTTAACGTCCACAGAAGGGGGCTGTATAGTTACACGAAGACTTTGCTGGAAATATTCACTTCGGCAATCAATAAAAATATCCTTACACAACCCCTGAACTCAATCAAGCGTGAGACACTCTTTAAAATTACTCGAGGCTGGAGCTAACTTGAGAGAAGACTATAAAAACGGTGAAAGACACAAGAATGCATTGCGCATACTTCGTGGCACGTTTCCAACATTTTATCACGATTTTTTTATTAATCTTAGGTATTGATGACTTGTTTAAACTATTTTTTACATTGTTTAGGATAATTTGTCTGTACTTCAAATATTTTTAAAAATCAATATGTATTTTAATCTAATTTTTCATTATAAACAATGCCTGTTGGAATTGTTAAAACGAAAGATATTATATAATTAATATTTTATTATGAATTTAAACATATCACTCAAGAATTAAAAAAAAATTATGAAGTATATACAACAGGAATTGTTAATGCCAAAAATAATATCTTATTTAATCTCAGGTTCTATAGAGTCGTCTCGAAAATCGTACATTTCAGTAAAAATCCGTGGTGTAGTTATAACCTAAAGCAAACAGACGTTTCGAACCGAACGTCCGGTTACCATACGCGTGTTTATTTTACTTGCGCTGAAAAAATGATATGCGTTGTTTATTTCGATCAATTTCGCGGAGTGTAGAAGTATCCAGGCTCGAAAATAAATATCGAATTTCGAAACTCGATTCCACTTATTTACAGAAATGATTGATTTAACCTGTCTCCGATTCTATCCGACTGAAAAACATTTAGCATCATCAAATATTGATATGCAAATCTATATGAGACAACAAATGGTACTGTCAATCACTCAGAGATCTACTATCGATCACGCAAGATCATAAGAGGATCAGAAGCATATCAAAGTCTAAGCGTCGCGTGACCAATGAAGTTTTTGGCGGCAAAGAACTTAACTGGGCTCGCGGAACGCAATCGCATAATTAGCAAACAACGAAATACAATTCTCTTTCTCTCTCTCGCTCTCTTCGTAAATAGCGGAAGACGAGCAGGGTCGAGCAGGACCAATAGCGTCCTTGGTGGTGCAATTACATTTCCCCGGAACCGCTCGCGTCTGAGTGGCTCGTATATGTGGCGCGTTTAATTTCCCAGGCAAATGAAAAGTTTCGCCGGCAGATGCTGCCCCGGCCAACTTGCTCCCCGGACCTCAAAGCTGGCTTCCAAAGTACTTTTCTCACTTTCCTCCTCCCTGAGCGATAGAAACTCCAATGATTCTTGCTCCCGATGCTCCCCCCCAACATAGCCGCCTGGCAATAATCATTTACATCTCGCGAAAGGTCCAACGAATCTTACCTCTCTTCTCCATTTTAGCTTTTATTAGAATTTCCCGGTGTCGGACAGTGGTCCATGAAACATTTTAAAAGCTTCACTTGTGCCACGAAAAAACGAATTGGAGTAAATTGATTTATAAATAAAGAGCTTTTAATATAGTATAGGTTGTGTTTACTCGTGTGAGAATATATAAAATCAGTTTTCACACAACTAGTCTAAGCTAGTTCTTTTAATAATTTTAATAATTCTTCAATGCATAAAATCGACAGAGTATAATATATTTTAAGATTATTTTCAAAAACTTTATTTACCACTATATTTCTATAACTTAATTTTGTAGCCTATAAATTAAATATGAAAGTACAATTAAACCTCTTTTACTCATATGGTTGCTGTTAGATGGAAAATCCTGGTCCGGGACCACTGTTTCGGCATTCACGGGTAAAATTAGTCGGAGAAATTGCACAAGGTTTAGTAAAACGTCCGAACCAGCAAAAAAAAGCGACCGGAAGTCGCAACGGTTGCGCCGGAAGTTCTCGGGAAACGCATCTCTAGCCTACCCGTCAGCTATGAACCGCCGTTCCCGGATAATTACTTTTGTTCTTCCTCTTTTTTTTTACCCCGTTTTCGTTGAAATTCTTGTCCGGTTTTCTATTTACGCGTCCCAGTTTCCCAGCTTCCGTTTAATATCGGGTTTAAACGGAAGATACCGGCCGCGCGGATCCGTTTAATGATAGCAGACTCTTTCGAGATTCTTTGCTTTTTATTAAAACGCTTCTTCGCGCTGTTAGAACTGCTGGCAGAGACTGGGTTGTTTCCTTTGAATCAGTGGCTTTGAATAGTCTGACATAAACGCCAAATTATGAGTGTTTCGCACAGTTGAATTTCCGGTGGCAGAATCAACGCGAAAGTGCAATTATACGACGAGTGTTCAATAAAATATTTCTTTCGTATTGCATCCCATTGCAGTTTTAACTTTTTAAAATTAGGCATGGAGAAGACGGAATTGTATTTAACCCATATACAAGTACACTGATCTAAAATAGTTGTACAAAAATGGTCCCAGGAAAATTCTGTTTTATACATTAAATAAAATGGCTTTTATTTATAACGTTACATTTTATACAAGTGTTCTCACTCCAGTATCCATTTTTAAGGTAAAGAATAATGCAAAAAAGAACATTTTTATTGCAATTTTTCAAGCGCAGTACCAACGGTTTGTTGAGATTTTCCTGATTAAAATGAGTCCAAACACGATGTAAATCGGACCAGTACCAAGAGCTTAATTAAATTCTATTATTATGAGTGTTTGGACTCATTTTAAACGGAAGAATCTCAACAGTCTTGATTTTGGTTAAACAAACAATTTCATGATTGCAAACTGAATTTCAGAATCGGTTTGACACCGGAGAGCAACGTGTGGGTCGGGGCATGGTGGATAGGATTTCTAGCAGCGGCGGTGCTCAGTTTCATAATCGCCATACCGATCTTGGCGTTCCCTGCAGCGTTACCTGGTACTTTCAACAATCTTGTTAAACCATCCACCACGTGGTGTCCCATGCAATGATTAAAACAAAGTGCAAATGTTTGTACCTACAGGTTCCGAAGAGCTGGCGAAGGAGAGAGTGTCCGAGGCGCACGAAAAGCCGAAGCAGTCGGCCTCCAGCGAGACGATCGAGGCTTTTTCGAAAATCCGCGAGCTGCCAAGAGCTTTGACCGAGCTACTAGGCAACCCTGGATTTTTCATGTTGAATTTGGCAGGTGCCAGTGAAGGATTGCTGATCGCCGGGTTCGCGGCGTTCCTTCCGAAGCTGATCGAAAATCAATTCAACGTCAGCGCTAGCTCGGCCGCGTTGCTAATGGGTGAATAATATCGAAACTTTCTGTTATAATCAATCAAACGGGCCCGCCTCTACTGGTCACCTTAATCGCCGTCATTTTTTGCCGGAGAACCCCCGACGATTTTTTCGAAAAAAAAAAACGAGTATCGACCGAACGATATGTTACCGTGTCCCCTCGTGGTACCGTGACGTGAATCGTTTTTACACTGTCGTTTCAAATTTTTGGCGATACTCGCGCGCCCATTAAAAACAACAAAACCGTACGGTTTCAAGAACGAATATTGTGCGTGTTGCGTTCCTCTCGGAATCGCAGAATATATTGGGAAATGCTAGAGGACCGTTCGAAACGTTTGCAACTGATCCGCGATTTTTCATTGTGCGGATACACAAACATTTCTATGGTTCTTGTTTCCATCTCGATTCGAAAATAAACTACGCTTTTTTAAAACTGCAGCACATAATGCTCACCGTCGACGGGAGGCTTCGACGAAATGCAAACTCTTGCCTGTACACTTTGGAAAAAATAATTCAATAAATGAATCTTTCGAGAGAATTCTGTATAACGTAAATTTTCGAGAGGAGTTTCATCAGAATTTATTTCTTGTTCCAATTGCTACAAGGAAATTAATTGGATGAAAATCTCATTGCGTGTACTTTTTAATTAAATTGTCGGTACTCGTTCGGTGACCGATCCCAAACTCCTCTATTCCGGTCGAGTATACGAATTTTGGATCGAATTTAGTCGAAATTTCGGAGCTTGAGAATTTGTTTGAAGCCCGTGATGTGAAAGTTTTTCGTTTCTAGGTTTGGTTACGGTTCCTGCAGGCGGCGGCGGTACTTTCCTCGGTGGTTATCTCATAAAACGGTTTAATTTGCCCTGCTCGGGCATTTTAAAGTTTTGCCTTTTGGCCACTGCATCCTGCATCGCCTTCACTCTGTGCTTCGTGCTGAATTGTCCGAATCTGAACTTCGCTGGAGTCACCGTCCCCTATTCCGAACAGACCAAGTACGTTATTATTCTTCACACCGTTTATTAATTAGTTTCATCGATAATATTGTGGGAGTTTTTAAATGTACTTTAAATAATCAATTAACCCAAAGATCATATAACAAAGTTATTTATTATGAACACAATTAGAATTGAAGGAAACATAATACATAAATACGTCTGAACGTTGAATATTATAAAAGAGGAATGAGCTGTTTAATCAATATTGTCGCAAAGGAACGATTCTCTTTTTTTTATTAACATCTTGTTTCAATGTACTGCATGATCAAATTTAAATAGACAGATCAGTCCACAAATATCGACAGTTTCTACTACTTGTACTTGTACACTTGTTGAGCATATGTTTCTGCTGATATTCACGACTTCTTATACCAGGCATGTCAAACGCTATTAGAACCAAGGGCTTCATTAAGTATTGTAAATTAATTCGAGGGCCGCAATTAAAAAAGCAAACTCCAAATAAAGAAGAAATACATTTTTTTATTAACATTGCAGTTACACATACAAAATGACATACATACAAAATTCAACAAAAATACATATGAAGTATGAAGGTTGTTTTTTTAAGTTTACTTTATATGAATAAAACTATTTCATTCTTGTTTCGAAGAAACTTGGCAACGTTCCTTAGTAACCATTTAAAATTTGGTTGAATTTGTTGAGCTGTAATTATTTTTGAAATTGATTGTACACGGTGGACTGTTAACACTAAATCTACCGACCACCAAAAGTGACTTATGTGTATGGTATTATAAAAACAACAAGGTTAAATTTATTTATATTTTGTGCGATTTTTACTGTAATATATACTGGATTCAAAAAATGTATTCAATCAATTCCCATGAAAATCGCGGGTTCGATCCCGCCACCGGCATCTCTGGAAATATTCCATGTGCCGTCTAATACTGTGGTATCCAAGAAAAAAATCTAAAATGGATCATTTGACTCCTCGTGGTAGGTTTAGTGTTAATCTTGACCTTTCCGCAGTTTTATGATTAACGTTAATGATAACGTTGAAGTGGTTCGCGCATTTATGCTACCTCTACCGAACATAGCTGAAATACGCCTAATTGCACATAACATATTGGGAAATTAATTGACAGAATTGTAGTTATGTGGAATCCCTACATCCATATATTTTTGTTGGAATAAAGAAACGCACTGCGTTTCGATTAATTCCAGTTGTAAATTGTCATCAATATTTTCAAAGTTTTTGGTCGAGCCGCAGATCACTTATCGACGGGCCGCATATTTGACATGCCTGTTCTATACTATGAATTGAAGATTAAAATTTTTCGAGATACTATAAATGAGCAAGTTTTAATTAAATTCATACAATTTCTCAGCCCATTTCTACATTCTCAGTTTATTGCTTTTAGCCATTTCGTTACCAATTTGTACTTTTGAGGATACTATGTGATGGATAAATTTCCAGAAAATCTTTCTCATTGGACGATGCGTGCAATAGTGGCTGCGGATGTTCGAGATCGGAGTTCAATCCAATATGCGGCGTCGACGGAATCACATACTATTCGCCCTGCCACGCGGGATGCTACCAAGAAACGCGGATAAACGACTTCGAAGTACATAAATGCTCTCTTTCCTGTCCCAAATAAGATTACGTCAATATCTTGACATAGTTACTTTTTTCGTAAAACAATTTTTTAACTCCGCTACATCACCTGCAATTTTTGGAGATCAATACTAGTAAACACAAACTAAATGGTTTGGACTTTTCAATATATTTCTTGCCACTGAAGTGAACATACATTATATTTAAACACTTCTATTTTTATTACATTTTTGATATTCATTTCCTAGATTTTAAAATCTATTGTATCAAAACACCCACGTCAAATATCTGAAACAGCATTTTCATATAATGTTAAACATTCTATGAACTTTTAGTAAAATGAAATATGCAATATTCAATTTCGAAATTTCGAAAATTTAAATTATCGTTTTAATACGATATATTTGTCCAATTTTTATTAAACAATTTATCTTTTACAAATTAAGTGAAATAATTAAGTGACCAAGATCACTTCAATGATCGTACGCATCTAGTTGATTGAATTCTACAATTCTTTTATAATAGATTATAAAATGAATTTATCGGTCTAATTAATTATTTTCATTTTCCAGGTATACGCGAATTGCAGTTGCATACGTGTACCAGCGATAAACATGACATCCGGCAGCGACATCATTGCCTATCAGGCAATCAACACCACCTGCAACACAACCTGTTCATATCTGTGGCCCTTCATCGCCCTAGCTTTCTGCAATATGTTCATAACATTCCTCTGCACGATGCCAGCGCTGTCAGCAACGCTTCGCGTCGTTCGAGATGATCAAAGATCGTTCGCTTTGGGAATACAGTGGATCAAAGTGAGGATTTTGGGCACCATACCGGCACCCATGGTGTTCGGTGCTCTCATAGATGACACCTGCATTTTATGGAATGAGACTTGCGAAGGCAGAGGGGCTTGTCTCGTTTATGACAATTTGTATATGAGCAGGTGAGGAGAGTTTATGACAATCATTATTGGTTTTTGATAATTATTAACCATTTATCATAGTTATTAATGATTTATGATAATTATCAACAATTTATGACAATAATTAAACGGATCAATTGGTCAATTAATTATTTTTTTTAATGTTGGATTTATAGTTTTAAAAATTGACGGTCTGTAAATTTGTAATAATTAGACAGCGGATTTTATGCGTTTATGATAAAAATGAGTAGATCTAATTTAAATCTTATATTAATAAAAAAATTTACTCAACTCTGAAAACAATAGAAGAATTAAAAAATACTGTTAGATTATTGTCAACCTATTAAATATATTAAGAAAGAAAACAAATTTCTATTTCACTTTAGTTTGTTGCAAATCAGGTAAAAAAATCCGCCGAAAGATCCGCTGTTTAGTAATAGTCATCGATTATTTGAGTAATGATTTGATTTGGTAAAAAGAAATTAATAAAAAAATTCTTGATAAAAATTCATCAGATCTTGCTCGATTACCTTAGGGGTTTACTATTGATTTTAAATTAACTGAACATATTTTTACTCATTTTGATAGTGTCACTTTCTCTTTTACATTTTTTTAGTTTCCAATTGATGGCCATTTTAGCTTCTTTTATTTTGTAAGATGTATTTATCGGAATCGTTATTAATTATATGAAGAGATACCGTACGAGTTTTGTGCATCTTTCTTCAGGTACATGATGGCGTTAGCTTTCCTCGGCAAAGCAGCTTCCCTCCTTTTCTTCTTTCTGGCCTGGTGGACCTACATCCCTCCAGGAGGTAGAAGAGCTGATCAAAACTCTAGAGAAGAACCTACCACCACGTTAATGTTAAACGACACATCCCACGGAACACCAACAACACCAGCGACGATAAATCCCATAATAGAACCCTAAAAAATCACTTTTCAAACTCGTTTGTTTATCGAAAGGTAATGAACGACTGTGGGTAAAGGAAAATCAATTGTTCGCTCGAGGCTGCTGACTAGTTACTATTGTTAATTATTTCCACATCTGAAATTTGTAAATCATTATATTGTTGTTACGGAATATTAATTTGATGGAAATTAATGGCTGAGGACTGTTTGATCAACAGAACACTATTTCAGTGGTAATACACAGACACGCTAACTGATTTCACTTAAAATCAAGAGTATTTAATTTATAAATTTTACTAATTATAATAAATTTATTTTAGCAACATATTACCCACCGACGATTATTTTATAGTTTATCAAAATCGATATTTCGTAGCAAAGAATTTCCTAAGCATTCTTTCAGTAGCAGTAACCATTTTAATCGTGAAATATTATAAATCGCCTTCGGTAATAGGTTTTAATTATTTCTTCCAGAATTATTATATGAAAGAAGATTTTCGTTTAAATAGTTAAATGATTCGTTTGCAATTTTAGGAACTACATGTATATAGATACGTGTGTCTAGTTCACCAAAATGGCGGCGTTCATCCTAACAGAGTGAATTCTAGAAATTGATATTTGAAATGTTGCGGAATGTGTTTAGAAATCTACATTTATTTATTGCGATTCAGAGCTGAGGTGAGGCGGCTTCGAGTAACACCAAAGAGTTTATACTATAATAAATATTGAACTACAATATATAGTGGCGGTACAATTGCCGGAAATAAGTTTCAGATGAGATCGCTTGTTCCGATTTTCTTGAAAGTTTGCTAGTCAGAGAATAAACAAAAGGGTGAGACCTATATTCTGATGAATGAAGACGATCTGAGAAATAAGATTAGCAATGGGTACCAAACCGGATGGACACATTTTTTATTAAATAGTTTACGCAATATTATTTATCGTAGAGGATTATACATATATAGTCTATCTAATAAGTGTTTCTATATTTTTACGGATTAGATAAGACGAGGTACGATGTAAAGGAAACAGTCGGTTATTTATTGAGTAATTTCTATTCCGCAGGTCGTATCGGTTCCAGATTAATCATGATAGGTTTACTGGTTATTATTATTGCTAATCTATTCATTAAAGAACTGTCTAAGAAGGTGGGATTTCCTACACGTGTTCAGACATATTTATTTTAGAAACAATTATTTTTATTTGATACCATTTTTATCTGTTGGTATTTAATCAAGATTCAAGTTTGATACTTGCGAAAATTATAATCTGTGTGCAGAAAAACAGTATAAGAAATCCTACCTGAAAATTGTACAGTTACCTTTATACAATTCACAATAAATAGGCTACTTCGCGTAAGAGACATACACTGCCAGAATTTATATACATATATATAAGAATCATAAAAATAAGTTTCTTTTGTTAACGATCGAAGTTTGCTTACAATGAATCACAATCAACATCGTATAACATGTACAAAAGCATAGTGTTCACAGTGGCCATTAAATTATGGGACCATATCGAAAAATTTAGACCGAAAGTATTATTAAACATACAGGTAAATATATTTGAAATGTACGTTTATTCGACGCATTTTTCTGTCATGGCATTTTGAAACTCTTCACCCTGCAGAATCAGCTAAAATGTTTTTATATCGCATAAAGATTTGCTGTCTAATTATTCCAAATAGACTGCGAATCATTTTGAGAAATAAAACGTTTCCAATTCAATTGCATGGAACAGAAGATGGATTGAAATATATTCCTCCTTTTGGCCATTTTATAATAACGCTCTTAAATTCGTTTAACGTCTTCAGAGTTTCGAGTCTGACCTATTCAGTTTTGTTATAAATGCGCTAAGTCCACGATCTAATTATGAAATATTATTATAAGTATTTCATATGTGTGTCCGATTTTGGCCGTGACTCATTGTACGTAATTCACGAGCGAATGCGTGTCTATTAATTAAGAGGCGTAACGAGTAAGTGCACTTGTAGTCCCTTCGATGTTCGTAGCATATCGCTTTCGAGTTCGAGATAGTACCATTAGAGTTTGGATGCTGCGTCGATATAAACGAGATAGAGATCAAAAGCTTCACGTGTCGCTGCGATGTTCGTAACGCTATGAGACGGTGTAATCACATACCTGTAATTAAGCGACGACGACGCACATGCCGTTCGAACCGACGACACCGTTTCTCCGTGATCCATAGAGTGGTCAATTAAAAGATCAACCCGAATGATAATGTATTTATATCAGCGATAGCTAATAATAATTGATGTTCAAAGTATACAGAACAATTGCCGGAGCATTTTGATATTCGTCGTGACTAATTAGCCGAGGTAACTGTTACTGATTGATATTTGTTACGACACAGAGATGCCTCTGGACCGTTTCCCTTTTCTATGAAGTTTTGTGACACCACAATATGTCGTTACCGATTTTTGTAATGCACGGAAGCAGCGTTTTCAGGGACGCCATTTATCGTGAATTACTATTATAGGAAGCGGATGCGAGAATCGCAAGCATTTATAATATCATCCTTAATGCATATCTTGTCTACGTGTTGACATAAGAGACATTCTACTCAGCCAGTTTTTGAATCGCACCATCATCGTCGTCGTCATGCTCTAGCTTTCAGAAAAAAAATATCTCGTACCGGATCAACGTATAAATGTGTAAAATAACGAGTTCGATTGTTTTAATGTTAGGAGATAATCGAGAGAATCGAGGAATGTTTACGCGCATGTGAAGGGCGAGTCTCTAGCGTAGTTTCGGTATCGTTCATGGATCATGGAATTTCGTATCGCACGTTTCTTATGAATATGATTCGCTGATCGAACGCGGACCAGTTCTAATAGCCAATTCAGTACATGTACAAACACGGGAATTTATTATGGACTGTCATTTACACCGGTTTGATAGGATGGATTTTCTGAAGTCTCCAGCTGTAATTATTTTTGTTATGGAACAGTAATATGTGTAGCACGTCTACGTATACGTGTCACTAATAAAGAGCCAGTACAATGCGTTATCACAGAAATTATATGTATTTTCTCACCCACTACATTTAGTTACGTATTTATATTAAAACATCGGCAACGACTGTCAGCTTACAAGGAGAAGTGCAAGGACGTTGTCACACCGATTTAGTTGAGACTCTGTATACTTATAGATCTCGATCTCCCATTTACGAATATGTACCATTATAGACGCTAACACTCAATAGTTTTGAGATATTCATAAACAAACGTATTCGTATAAACAAAATTATTCATAAACCTTACGTTGCTTCCTCACGTCGATTGCCTACAAATTATAATTCTAAAAGCTTTTAGAATCTTTCGGTCTGACTTTTATTCAATTAATTCTATACATGCTACAATTGTTAATTCAGATGAAAGATTAATTTCGAAAGATGACTATCACGGCCAAACACTGTGACCGGTTTTATATAATTTCCAATTATAGAAATCATAAAAATCCATTTATGGAAAATAATGCAATTAATTTCCTTGTCTAAGCATCTCTTATATTGAAAATTACGGACAATCTCAATTTGAGTGTGGTCAGTTTTATAAGGCAATATTTACCAGATACTTTGAATGCTCAGTAGGTTTAGCGTTGAATTTTTATTTTTATGACTTTTTAATTTTAAACTCGACTTTGAATTGCAGTGATCTCACACATCCTGGGCGCGCACATCCTGCAGCTTCCATACAAGGACGACCGGATCTCCATGTTCGTGATGCTGCCTCGGTTCGCGTCAGCTACATCAGCAAATGGCGGGGTTCGTGATGGCATTCAAACCTTGATCGATCGTCTCTCTACAGATGAAGGATCCGCGGAGCTTCGCGTCATCCTGGACTATGGCGCTCCTTCCAGAGAAGTCGAGGTCTACCTGCCTCGGTTCACGGTCGAGGAGCAGCTTCCCTTGCCCTTGGCAGGTTTGCTGCACAACTTAGGCGCAGGCGTCCTGATGGGGCCGAATTCAGCCGATCTGAGCGGCTTCGTCGAGAAAGGCGAGAAATCTCTACATCTCGGCGACGCTGTGCACCGTGCACGCATCGAAGTCACCGAGGAAGGCACCACTGCAGCCGCTGTAAATGGCCTCTACACCTTCCGCTTGGTCAGGTCACTACAGCTGGTAGTATTCAACGCGAATCATCCGTTTGTATACATACTCTACGACAGGGAAACGAAGGCAGTCCTTTTTGCGGCGTTTACCAATCACCAAGCTCACCGAGGAACATAGGAAGGAACTTACCTAGGAATTCTTAATTTTCCTTTGCCAAAAATTTCAGGCTCTCGCGACTAGTCTTTATTGGATAGTTTTCTGCTTTATCTTCTTCTTGCTTTTTGAAGCGAGTGCTCATTTTATGTATGACAATACAATGAATAAATAAAGACAATATCATAAAGAACCGTATGTATTTATTGCACCACCTATTCTTCCCGAATTGCTACATCGAAATTCAGTAGTACGAATCAACGACAAGTCAGAAGGTCGAAAATTCTGAAAATTTTCGAAAACCTCGAAAAATGAACTTTGTATTAGGAGAACATGACACCGAAGGAGGTGGCACGAAAATTCAGTAGTGCACCTCAACGACAAGTCAGACGGTCGAAAATGTGTCGAGTGAAAACAGTTGAAAGTGGACCAACAGTGAACAAAGCAACAAGCATTCCAGAATATTTGAATTAAAATTCACCATGGGCACTCCTGGTACACTACTGGTCCACCCATGGTCTCCAAGGACCTCCTGGTACTTCCGGTACCGCACCCGTCTACCCCTGCCGACTCCGCCGATCCGACTGACTTACTTACTGACTGACTGAGCTCTCTCACACCTTTCGCAATAGTAGGGAACTACTATGTACGACAGAACGGTTATCTACCGACGGTAACATTTGTCTACAGTTTGATTGTTTTGACATTGCATTGAATGGCATAATACGAACGAATGATTCTCGTCGGTGCCGGAAAGTGCATGTATTTTACGGATTAACTTAGTTTTAATTAGTTATTGATTCATTTATTACTATTTTAACTATCCTTTATTAGTATATTGAATACTAAAACAGTATTTATTGAAGCGATTAATCTCTTCAAGAAAATTTCTATTAGAAAGGTGATTTATTTAAAAAATTTCAAATACCAGGAAGGTTGAGCATATGAATCAATTAAACAGTAATTAAAAATAAAGCTCCCCAATAATTGCATAATCTGAACTGGCAAACGCTTAATCGTAATTGGTGTTCTTTTGCCTTCTTTTATTGTTACGTAAATATATTTCATATTTTATTAAAATTTAAAGGAATAAATATATATGGATCTCCCGCATCGTATGACGAATGCAGACAATTTTTATGTCGTTATCACAACAGCATTCAAGTCTTTCACAAGATTTTCCCTTGTTCTACGAATATTCCCGCCGCTATATCGCTTGGATCCCTACCACTCGACGATCGCGATCGCGACGAAGATCGATGCAAGGAGAAAGGCCTCGAACTGACGTTGCCATGTCGAACGGAGTTCAAGCGTGTGTAAGTAAGCGTGAGCGTTTCCGGTTAGAAGCATTTCAGTAACCGACCAGCCATTGAACAGTCAGCATCGATCTTCGGGGAGATCCTACATCGCGTGCAATCTGACAAGTAAATCGACCAAAGGATACAGCTCGAATCAAGAAAACGCATAAGCACGGAACATGCGTCACAAGCTGCTGCTGTTCACGGTGTTCGCACTGCTTTTGGCCGGTAAGTAGGATCCGAGTGAAAAACGACCTTTCCTTATCGTAAACGATCCGTTCTGTGCATTCGTGTCTCCGACCTCCAGCGATCGATTCGCGCAATCTACACTAATTATCTGTCAATCTATACTAGGTATCAGTCGCTCGTAATAAAAGAAATTCGAGTTGGCTCGCTGCTAGACGCGGAAACTTTCTTAAAAGAGAAATCCTCAACGGGATCAAGACCCGCTAAAATAAATCGACAAATCCTGTTTACACCGTTTCAACGTTCCGCGTTGCTGGATACTTTAGTTTGTCCTGTAATAAGAGTTTCCAGTTTGTTGGATTCATCGGAGGCGAGCCACGCGCGAAATTAGAATAACAAATTGCTGATATATGACGGATATGTATAAATCGGCCTTAACTAGTTTACAACGCGGAATTGCATCAAATAGTTCGTAACGAGATCAGCGAAGGGAAAATTGCTCCGGTACCCGGACACCGACACGCTTGTGATTATACACTTGTCTACGGTTAATGGGACTTGAGAAGCTGCGGTGTGTACGTCGCAGAAGCGATTCGCCGGTTCTAGAAAGTCGCGGCCATGCGGATGACATTGAGCTCTTAATGAATTTAAAGCTGTTCTTTGGAAACGCGGTATACTGTTCCACAATAGTGCTTAGCCGGCAGAATTCACCGCGATGACGTGTTCCCATGACTAACTCCGCACGAAATCGTGCCCGAGTAAACAAGTACACAAGCCGTATCACGACGGATATTCCTAGACACGATTTAGAGATTTCACGATTTTACATTACTCTATAAAAATAACAAGAGTATATCCCAATTGTGAGGCATTAAAAAAAAAATATATATATACATTATACATATTAAAAAATATACAAATGAAATAAATTCGTTCAATCATTTCCCACCTTCTCAATCGCAATTTAAATATATTAGAATCCGTTATTTTCACAGGTCCTGTAAACCTAATGTTGCTACAGACATCTGTCACCAAAACGAGGATAAAAATGATGTATTTTTAAATATTATTAAGCGAAGACATCGTTCTAAAATAATTTCCTCTTGGGAAAAATCTACAATGTGAATTTGCTTTATCGGTAACGAATATGTCAACTCTTTGTCCTCGGGGATTTTTCTCGGAACAGTATTATTTCTTCATTTATTATTCACAGAAATCGTTGCTCTACTTAAATGGATTCTGCTATGAAGTTTCATTGATACAAACATTTTAGATTTTCTCAGTACCGTCGTTCGAGTTTCTGGCTAGATTTGCGGAAGATTACATAAAGTAGCCATAAATCACGTTTTAAATGGTCTGAGTTAGGCTAGGTAAGGTTCCGGTTGTTTATACTTGAGTATCATTACTAGACTGCGGATCTTTATTCAAAATAAAAATTGTCTGCATCGATTGCAAGAAATAGAAACTAAATTGATTGTTATTTCTTCCCTTAATGATTTTAACAGAGAGGAAATCATGTATTGACATCTTTGATTTTGAAAAATTTTCAACAATTTCGAATTTTATCTACTCAATTTTGCTATAAATGCATAAAGATTCGCGGTCTAGTGATTACGTTGAATTTATATGAAGCTTGTACTAAGTCGCGATAACGCGTTATAGTTTGACGCTGCAGGAAAAAAAGGCTTATGCAACGTAATCTCCGTAACGTTCAAGCTAGAGAAAAGCTAAATGGCTCTCAATCATAGCGATAATTTGAAGAAAGAATTCGCTCCCCTCTTCTATCTGTAATACCATACTTTAAGAAGTAAAAAGCTTTATCTGATCGTTCGTTTATCTAACATGTTTACGACTGTTTCTCATTAAATACTACGTTTAAATAGATTCGGCCCGTTGGTCACCACCGTTGAATCTCGGAGCGGAAAAGCAAATTCTGTATATAGAGAATATAACACATTATTATATGTATAAAAGTGAAATCGTAGAGGCTGTTGATTTTCGATCCAGTAACAGTATAACATAGATGGGCCTTGATATTGTTATTGTAGTATTGCATCAAAAATTAAAGTAACTTTAGCAGAGTTGAGAGCGACGTAAAATAAATTTTAAAAAATATGCAAATTTAAACCACCTAAAAATCGTTTTTCAACGAAAATGATGGGCTTGGTACACGTTGATACGGCCACTGAAGATACTTATTGCATATTTGGCTGCCTATAGAAAGACGGGACCTAGGGTCAACAATAAATAGGGATGATAAAAACATATCGCTATTTCCATCAGTTCGAGGAGTGCGCTCAGGAGGAGAACGCGCTCAATGGAAATAATCGCGCTACCAGTATATCATTATTTTATTTAGCAGATTGTTAGAGATCGTTAAGACTCGGTATCACGATCAATCATGGAATGATCGGCGAGCCGAACGATCAGTGGGAAGAAGATTATGAAATATTCACCGCGTGACTCGCAATTCCCGCGCGCTCGCGCTCTCCTAATCGCGAAAAGTTCGCGTGTTCGTATTTATATGTGTACAGGGTGTATTAAAAGTAATGGTCATCCGTCCTAGGGGTGAATCTTTACGCCTGGATCTGTGGACATTCGAAATTTAAAGAAACATTTGACGTTAGGCCCGTACCGAGTTATAGTTTCCGGCGTCCAAAGATCCGCGCGGCCGCCGCCTTTGAACCGCAGGAAATCAAATCCGCGCGGTTTCCGCGTGATTTTGTTTACTATGATTTCTAAAACTTCGCCCCTCTCCAGCATGTCAGCGCGGTTACCGCCTCTTCTTGAACGACTGTCAATTTTGACGCGGTTTAAATCGCGCGGTTGGTTACGCGCGTTTTCGACCGCGCAATTTTTGTTTTTGATTATTCGACCGCGCGGTCACGTGTGAACGAATGCATTGACGCTAATGTAATTACGTCCGCGCGCGGTTACGAAAACGCGCGGTTTCCGCCGTGTGTGAACAGGCTCTAAGGGTGGATTTAGGTGGAGAAATGTAATGTTTGTTAATTGGACGTGGTTGTCTGTCGGAAGGACTTCGGGTTGAGGAGTGGAAAACTGTCAAAGAAATTCATTTTCATATTGTCTTTGGTCGTCAATGGCGTGATTTATTAGTGTATGTCTGTTTGTCGTTTCGGTAGGTCTGTCGCACGTGTTATCCATCAGTCTGTGGCCAGTTTTTTTGGTCTGCTATAACATTCTTTTCAGGTATACAGGGTGGTTTACCATATATTACCACCTTGATTTTCGTCATTGTTATTATTTGTAACGAAGAATGTTTATATGCATAAGGTTTGAATGGTTTCGAGAGATGTACACTTTGTGTGGTATTGATAGACATTTTGTAGGAGAACACATAGAAGAAATATGAAGGACACCAGTATATCTTTTTACATGGGATCGTGCGTTTTTTTCTGCACCAATCGATGAAACGATGAAAGGGTAAATTTTAATTTTAGTGTTGTTATGAAATACGATCCCATTTGAAAAAATACTGATGACTCTCGTATTTCTTCTACGCGTCCACCTACAAAAAACTCAACACCAAAACTAGTATGCATCTCTCGAAACCATTCAACGTTATATAAACATTTTTCGCTACGAATAATAATAATAATGATGAAAATCGAGGTGGTAATATCTGGTAAACGACTCTGTATATAAGATTCTCTTTCATATTATTTTATAACTTCAAATGCATGATGTGAATTGACAGAGAAACAAAAAGACCTGGTATGAACCTAGTGTGACGAATGATCCCACATCCCACGCACACGATCATATTCGTCTCATCGACACGGTCAGGTGGACTGGAGAAGTCGACTTTTGTCTATACGTATAACTACACTAGAGTTGGGCAAAAATTTCATTTAAATAAAAATTTCAAATAAAGTGGGTTTAAAACCTACTTGGAAAAAACTACTTCTTTCGAAATTTTTATTTATATAAAATGTTTGCCTAATTCTGAACTCAACATAATCAAGTTTTGCAAAAACTCCAACAGCTTGTATCGGAATAACTATTTGTTTGTGACATCTGGTTCCTTTCAAACTTCTACTCTCCTCGACGAGTAGAAGATGTTGATGTAAAAAACTTTAATCACAATTCTTTTTCTTATAAACAATTTTGTAGGAAGTTTCCTTTTAAATATGTACCGATCCAGAGGCGTAGATTCATCCCTAGGACGGATAACCAGTACTTTTTATACACCTTGTATGTTCGAGTGGAACCACGAAGGGGCATCGTCGTGGATTTCTTTGAAACGCATCGTGCGGTTCGCCGTTGATTATCAGGCGAATACGTAATCGTGGAAACGATTGTATTCGGCGATACCATTCGTTTTACGGTTTGTTGGTTCCAGCGGCCGGTAATTACGTTCGCGCGGATTCACCTCGCGTTTGAAAAATTACTGCTTTGAAATATTCTGTAGAGCGAATCGTTAACTTGTGACGCTTTGCGTGTTTTCAGCGAACGTTCTAGCAGGTAAAACGAGCAGAGGGCGAACAAGTAGTTCCTCTGGAGGATCATCATGGACGAGATTAGGTGGTACAAGGAGGACGAACACTCAGTCCTCCTCCAAGCACCAAACTCAAGGTAATTAACGCTCTTCTAACCACTGGGGACATTGACACGGTTTTCCCGTTCCGTTTGTTGCTATGTTTCTCGCTTTTAACTTTAACCCTTTGCACTCCAAATTATTTTTCAATTTCGTTGCCAACAACTCCCTACTATTTTAAGTGTTTTATTTGAAATGGTATTAATGCATCTCTGAGTCACCCCTCGACTGCTAAGAGTTGATTAAATAACAACAGGAGGCACGTAGTTCAAAAAGTACCGAATACATTAACGAATTATCGACAGCTTCAGGTGGAACGAAACCTGCCAAACCTTCTGCCCCTGTGAATGAGCAATCCTCAAAAACAAGTTCGTCGAACGTGCAGTCGTCGTACCAACCTTCAGGTATTGTATTGCACTGTTCAACGTCAATTTTACGTTTCGATAACCTGTAGATCAACGTGAAGTTCCTAGGTTTAAATTGCACCAACTCGTTGTTGTCACAAATATTTAGTCTATCTGTCCAATGAGCTGCATGAAATTGAAACTATTCGCAATTGTTATATAATTTCCTAATAATTCTAAATAAATTCAATATTGTCCGGCACCTCTGGAAGTATTTCATGTGCCACCTAATACTGTGGTGCCCAAGGTGGTTCAGAACCCACCTTAATAAACTGTAAGTCCTGTCGTGAAGTAACCTTAACAAAGAGTTGAGAGCGACGAAAAATAAATTTGAAAAAAATTAGATATTGTCAGTCTTATGAAGCAATACATACGAGTTGGTTTCTATGATCGGTATGTTTAGTGGTAACAACACCAATTTTTTTTGCATTTCATAAAATGGCGTGTGCCAGAAATGCATAAAGATCCTCTGGTTACTAATGATAAATACCTATCGGCTAAATGGATAATCGTTTGCAGGTGGATACCCGCGCCAGCCACCCTCGAACCCTAACTACCCTGCTGGTCAATCGTACCCGAGTCAAGGAGGGTACAATGCTCCTGTGGGCCAGGGTTATAATGCTCCAGTGGGCCATGGTTACAACGCTCCAGCGGGTCCTGGTTACAACGCTCCTGTGGGCCACGGATACAACGCTCCAGTGGGTCATGGTTACAACGCTCCAGTGGGCCATGGTTACAACGGCCCTGTGGGCTCTGGTTACAACGGTCCTGTGGGCTCTGGTTACAACGGCCCTGTGGGCTCTGGTTACAACGGTCCTGTGGGCTCTGGTTACAACGCTCCTGTGGGCCATGGTTACGGCGCTCCTGTGGGCCATGGTTACGGCGCTCCTGTGGGCCACGGTTACGGCGCTCCTATGGGTGGCGTCGCTCAGCCATCCTACGGGTCTGCGTTCGGCTCTGCGGCACCTTCACCTCAGCAGACGATTCTCCTGCAACAATCCTCGAAGCCAGGAATCGGGCAGCTAGCTAAGGAAGCATTCGTCTTCGCTGGAGTCAGCGCCGGCGTGAACGCTGCGGTGAATAGATTGATACCCGGAGGAATCTACGGCACCAGAGGAAGCAGCGAAGGCTCCCACAGTGGTGGTGGTGCTGCTGGACAACCCGTCTCGAACACCCAAATCACTTACAACAATTACTATAACAACGGGTCCGCGCCAGTTCCCGGAGAAGCGGCTGCTCCAGGTGCTGCTCCTGCTGCTGCACCTGCAGGTCAACCCGCACCTCAACCGTCGGCACAACCTGCTGCCGACGCTCCACAGACTCAACAGAATAACCCTGGAACCAACAACTCCCCACCCGCGAACTCCAACTCTCAGGAATCCAATCAGAACAACCCTAATCCGCTAGGATTCGTTACCTCGAACGACGACCTCAAAAAACTGACCGAGAGCTTATATCAGAAAGAGAAGGACAACAACGCTTTCTCGCAGATCACTATGAAGCTGCAGGGACAGAAGACGGATGAGAGCACCGCGGACTCTGCATCTGAACCGTATGTATTGGGGCATCCGAATATGGTAGCTTGGCTTTCCGGAAGTTTTAGTTACTGACAGAAACGTAACGCATTACTACCGGCGATTATTTCATAAGTTTTGGAAGTATATGGCCTATGACTGAGGATTTTTTAATAGACCCTGCGTCAAACTTCAATCATATTCGTCTCCATTAAAGTAATTTATTTATTTATCCCAATAACCTCATTTCGTTTGGGATTACTGTGTCTAAGAACATTTTTAAGCTTCCATTTGGTACAGCAAGATCATTGAAGAGCCTATTAAATCCTTTGCAGTCGAAGCTATTTGGACTTCGGAACTCGGACGTTTGGAAATTACCTGGAATTATAGTACAGTAATTTTTAGTGTTGCCTCAGAAAGTTTGATGGGCTGTCGGTAGATAAAGTGTTAAAACATTCAAGCAGAAGGGAACCCGACGTGGAGTAACACCGGTAACCGTGCCTGTTTCAGGTTGTTGGACGTGAAAGCCGAGGCTTATGATCTTCCGACCGTGAAGGCAGTGATAGCTCTGCTAGACAATTACGAGCTGGATGTCAAAACGAAAGAAATTGTCACCCCTGAAGAGCGCCGCGAGGAATCGGAACTTCTCGACAAGATCGCGGAGACCGACATCATGAAGTCTACCATGAAGTTCCTGGCAGACAAGGGATACATTCCGGACGACGAGTACGAGTTCAGGGACTCCATGAAGCGCATCTGGTTCTCTCAATTCAAGAGAATCGACGGAGACGCGTCCAGTTCCGGTTTCGAAACCGTGTTTCTGGCTGAACAGTTCGACACGGACATCCTTGGACTACACAATTGGATCTACTATGCCAAACAGGAGGCTGCGAACAAGCTGAACTATCTTGGATACCTGAAGGAAGCCAAGCTGGGCGATGTGAGTTGTCTACTATCTTTAATCCTTGGTCTATTCTGACATAGAGTAGCAAAATCGTTATTTAATTACTGGATAGCGGATCTTTATGAAAACTTGTCTACCTGAATTGCAACAAACTGAAGTGATATAGAAATTTATTTTCTTTGTTAATATGTTTCATAGATTGAAAATAATATAACATTATTTTTAAATTCTTCTAAAGTTTCTACTGTTTTACGTTACACCTACTCATCTTTGTCATAAAGACACAAAATCCGCTGTCTACTAATTACACACCGTTTCTAACGGTTAAATTAAATGTATGGCTGAAGAATGTCTACAAGCAGTAGCGCCAAAAATGTGTTCTAAATGTGTGGTAAATAGTCCTAAACATCTTCAATTATAAAATTGTAAGAATGGTTTGCCGTTGGAGTGTTAATCGGTAAAGTTGTACGAAGTACACTGACGGGTTCATGTTCCTATTTGTATGCTCATAGTTTAAGGATACTTTGCACTATAAATTGATACCGATTGCAGAAAGGAGCGATCCTGAAGCTGCGCTCAAGCCTGAACGGAATAGTGCAACCAGTCAGCACAGTATTCGTTGGCACATCACCCGAATTGGAGTTTGCACTGTACACGATGTGCTTCTTCACTCGACCGAACAACCCTTGCCCAGTTTCACTCGGAGGAAAGGAGTTCACTATCTACGTGAGCAGAATCAACTACTTCGGGAAAGACATTTTGATTTCCGCATACCCTGATATTTAGTCTACCCCTTTGAAATGAAATACTTTGCATTAATTAAGTATATATATATGTGTATCTGTTAAATCGAGTGCATACATTATTGCTTTTGTAAAATAGTGTGCATATTACGTGTCTGCTTTGTTCTAATGCGAGGGTGATGCAAGTGTTTCTATGTGATCAAGTTTGTGAAACAGAATATGTAAAAGGCATGCTTGGAAATGTTCGAACAACTTTCTGTAAAAAGAAGTATGTAATAGTAGTGTGTAATGCATACCTGAGTGGTTTTCTTGTCCCATTTTTCGGACTTGGTGAGCTCCAGTATAGGCACTATGGATGGCCTCCCATGAGCGCAACTCGTCGGTGTTTTTCTCTGCTGCAACAGCTTTAGCAGCCAGTTGCATTCTTGGAGCGTTAGCGAATCCCCAAAGACAGCTCCTAAAATACTCCGTTATTAGATGATAGTAAATACGAAGCTGCATACGAACAAATGAGATTATTGTACCGACATTTCCTACGAAAAAATATACACTTTAAGTATCTACGTTTTCTATGCTGTATACTTTACTCTGACCATATTCTACGAGTGTGTATATGTATACACTATAAGTAACTTTTTTTTATTAAACTGTAAAACCCATATGGGATTATTAGCAACATGCACGTTGATGTGCATGCTAACATTACAAGAATAACTTAGAATCTAGGGTTGACAATAAGGCGGAATATTTCTGAATTCACCTCTAAAGGTGCAAACAGTGAGACTTAAGGAATTTATGAATATAAATTAAAGGGCAAAGAGATGGATCGCACAAAAAGGTATCAATCAACTTAAGTTACGTAACCAAGAGTTTACGCACCATGGCAAGCTTCCGCCGCAATTGCATTGTGAATGGTTCCGAAGTGAACATTTGGAAAATCAGACATTAAAACTGGAATGTTCATTGATTGAACAATTTCTTCGAAATTACGAATATCGATGTACCCTTGGCCGACTGCGAGTTGGCTGAAAGTAAATTCATATTCGATACAATGAAATATGTAGTTAAATTTTGTAATTTTTAAATTCTATTACACTTACCACACACACCACCACAACCCGTCTTTCCTTGTCAATTACGCCGGCCCGACTGACTGACTGAGCGCTCTCGCTTCGCTGTCTCCCCCCACTCCTCTACCATTGAGCGCGTCGACTGCCAAGTTAGTAATTATTGATAAATTTGTTATTTCTCGCTGTTCAATGTTTATAACAATTCCTTTTGACAACGATGCCCACAACCACTCTCTTGACCATCTGACCACCTAATTTTTTTGTAAAAATATGTAATAGAACTCGAGATATAGAATAAACTTTATAACATGAATATTCCCGCGCGTTAATTTATTCGATACAATTCACAGAGAAATTTATTATTTCTGGTTGTTCAATGTTTATAACAATCCCTTTCGCCAACGATGTTAACCTGCACTCCCTTGACTATGTGACCATCTAATTTTTTAGTCAAAATAGGCAATGGAACTCGAGATGCAGAATAACTTTTAAACCATGCACATTCGCATTAATTTATTCAACATAAACACTACTCTCTTACTCTGTTCTTCAGTATATTTCCTTTTCCACAAATCGATTCTTCGAACATTTATGTATGAAAAAGTGTAAGGTAATATTTCTCGTTTATGAGATACTTTGAAAGTACAAATTGAGGTGTCATAGTTTTAGGTTATTTTCCTAAAACTATGCTTTAATACTTTCTTAATATTTCTAGAAATCTTTTGTCCCTGAGTTTTGTTTTTAATATTGTAAACTTTAAATAACCAACACTAAAACATTAACATAAAACATAATAATCGATTTCAACGAGAAGATACTAACTGTCTCTCGTTGGTGTCAAGATGGCTGCGTGACAGTTCGCCTTCTCACCGACGTGAATCTCCTCAGTGGCCTTCTGTACCGACGAGATCACGTCGATGGCCTTCTGTTATTTTACTCCAGTCAAAATACATTCTAGATGGCGTAAGAAAACACCGAATTATTCGAGTGACACGATCTCCCATAAGGCTGGCAATCTCGTCGGTGGTGATACAGAATATGAATAGAGTACCTTGAATCTTCGATAGATGTCGTTGCCATTCGCTTTTTTACATTCTATCAAGATTTGAAACCATAGTCGTAGTTCTAATTTTTCAATTTATAATTACTATTCGATGTTCTTGGGTTGAAATTTTTCGGAAACTTGAAATATGATGCAAACGAATCGCATGTGACAATGTTTTTTACTGATTTTTGCATAAGAATCTTGGACACCAATGCACTATATGTATTGATAGAAACGGATGTTTCATATTCTTCCAGTTATCGATTATCTGTCACCAGTGGTTCCTAGATTTCGTTAGCTGACAATAAACATGCCCACCGGGAAATCTACGAAAAGAAACCGACCACACAGATGGACACTGAAAAATGTTCCTGGAATACAGAATCGTGTTCCTGACTCAATATCGTGTGTCGTTGACTGAATCCTAATGATTCTCGTAAACATTTCTTCAATTTCTCAACAAGTTGAATAACCTTATCCCTTATTAATAATATTTCATAAACCTAAAATTTTTAAATTTATTAAAATTTAAGAAATTCATTTTCAGTATATTTCGGCAGTTGCACAACTATTTAAGAACGTTTTATGAATAAACATTGGAGGTTTCTATCTAATATTAGATACTAACACTTTATTAAACAATTTAAGTATAGCAGACAAATTTTACAGCACTTTACAGGAGCAAAACACTTTTATGTCTACAGTCATTGTAAGACAAAATTCTAGTTTTACTGGTACTTAAAATTTTTGCATTTTCTTCCTCGTCTAGGAAATTAATGAACACCAAATAATATAAGTTGTAAAAAAAAGGTTTTTTGGAGTCCATCTATCTTCTAAGAGTCATCAAATTTAGGTACACATATGATCAATCTCGATGCTCCCGATTACTTCCTATGATTCATAGGAATCGTAATACTGGAACAATAATCGCCCAACAATTTCTCCCAAGAGATTCAAAGGAACTGTAAGATGACAGGACCTTGTGCATTCCAGTTCGTCGACGTCGTCGGTGATTTTATTTCTTCATTAAATCTATCTAATTAGGATAAAAGGTACGTCAGTCGCCGAGGCTGCAGAACAAATTGGCCTACGTAAAAGCTGGGACCAGCGGAGTATATTCGAGAATATAATCACGCTAATGCGAATCTCGATAACGGTGCAATTGCACGAATTGCATAAATGGTAACTCGGCGAGGAAGACAACGACCTCGTACAAGCTTCGATTATTTGCTTGTTTGAACGGACATAGCTCTTTCAGTATATTCATTTGCTTACTTAGAAGGTGTTGGTACCTTGTCGTCTAAGACAATAATCCTCCAAAGAGAATCAAAATCAACGTCACTCGTAAAAGAACAAAATAATTGAAGAACGTTAAAATTAACGTGGATAATGAAGGATTGAAACGAAGAAAAAGAATTGCTATCAACGAACAATTCTTATAAAATGAACAGTTGCTTCCATAGAAATTGATTCAGTAAATTTCTTTATCCAAGCACATATTGTACTAAAAATTGCATAAAATTTAAATAAATAGAGAGCCTTGTCAGTTTTATAAGTTGAAACATTTTAACCCTTTCACGATGCTCAAACGATGCTAACGATAAGACATCTCGTGTATCTTTATTATGGATATGAAGTGTTTTATTTGAAATTTGTCACAAGTAATCGATTTTTAAGGCACGTCATCGTCAGTGGAAGGTGCTTAAAGATGATAAATATAAAATACTCTATATACTTTACACGATTAGAGTTTTTATTGCTTATTGTGTACGGAATGCCGAGGGATAATTGTAATCGATGTAGAAAATCTAATATACAAAGATACAACCCACAGAAAAAACTCTCATCGAACAACAGAATGTGTAGTTTTCAAACAAATGGCCGACGGAAGGAAACTAGATATTTCTGTAAAAATTGTTTCGTCACGTTATGCATTACACCATGCTTTCAAGCATTCCATACAAAATAAACAATACAAACTGTAATTGCAGTGCTTAATATTTATCATGTTTAATTTCCACCAACGTTGTGTGTGGCATGCCTTCAAAATTGATTATTTGTATCCAACTTACAAATGACACTCTCTATGGGACAAACCGATGAAATCTGTGTTAAAATGAAAGAACATTCGATAGAAATGAGATAGAGCGATGAAATTTATTTTAAATTAAAGCTAAAATTTTTCGGAATGTGGGATAATTATGGAGATTATGGTACGAACTATTTGAACCTTGAATAAAATTCGTTAAACTTGCACGATTCTCAGAAAATCGTGGTTTTCCCAATAGCACCCGCGGATCTTTTTTTTCACACGTTATACATCATTTCCCGTAGATTTTTTCACGCCGATTTCAAATCTGGTCTCAAAATTCGTTTACGAAAGTTACAGCTTTAATTTTTTTAAAAATTCATCCCTCGGTTTCATTTCTATCAAAAATTCTTCGATTTTGACACAGATTCCATCGGTTTGTCCCATAGTGTGATGAAATATCTCGTCCATATCGTCACACGTACGACAGCATGGTGACGAGATATCTCGTCCATAGCATCGTTCCTTCGACATCGTGGAAACGAGTTATCTCATCCGCAGTAGTGTAAGGGTTAATCGCATTTAGTGCTCGGTAGGTTTAGTGTTAACGCGATGAGGAAGTAAAGCTCTCGAAAGCTGACCGAATCACGATCCACATTGCAGAAACTGGATACCTCAGAGTTCGCCCGCTCCTTCGGCAAAAATCTGGACAAAATCGACTCGGTTTTCGGACGTCGACAAATTCATTTGGCTTAGAATCCACTTCCGTTATCGGTGCGCGAACGAAGATTCATCGATGCGGGCTTGTAGATCGCGCGAATGGCCTCGACCCGGTCCTCCTCGTCCTCAAGAAGCAAGATCCATCGGGCTCCAACTGCGACGGCCGTGCTAATGTCCCTAAGTAGGTTTCAACGGTTTCCCGCTCGCAGACGGAATAACGTGGAACACGGTACCTCCATTACCAATCCGACGCGGCTTCCAATTTCTGGTTTCTCGCCGGGTCACAATGTCAGGATGATCGGTAAGATAATCCATCAGAACGGTTACTGTTGGCTGAGCTCGATCGCCGCGGAGATCTTGTCTACAACTTGGAAAGAGGAAAGATCCTCGGGACAAACCGTTGCAGAATTTTTCGGGAATTCCGGACACGAAACATTTCTCTAACAAATTATTAAATTGTCCATGCTGGTGGACAGCGCTCAGCTGTCGGTGTGCCGCAACGAACGCGTGTAGGTCGCGTTCTGGATTGGTCCGTGTTTTTCGTTAATAACTCCTTAAGGAAGCCTCGGATGATATTCCCGTTAAAAAAAATCTTGCTTGAAATGATCTCAGCATCCTCCCATTTCCAGATGCTGAGGGAATTTCGGGACACCCTGTATATCTACAAAAACACATCAGTCTGTTATGCCCGGTGAATGTAACCACTGATTCAGGAGTTCGTTCGATATAGAACTTAACTTTCTCGTTCAACATAATGCGACTGTTATAAATAAATAACTTAAAAAAAGACACAAACGAAGTTTGTGCAATTTCAACAAAGAACAGTATCATGTGACATGCCTCTTTTACACACTCAGAAATAGAAATCCATTAAGCACCACAAACTGGCTCAGCCTGGCCACCGCCCGTCTCCATATCACACCTACATCGCAAACTTCCGCGACGCAATTATTCGCATAATTCCCGGTATTATGACTCTCGGCGATAATTTTCCATCGCGGAAACTTAGTTCCCAATCAAGTTTCGTGATGCTCGCGAGTCGGAATGCAATCAGGCCGCAGCCGGTGGAGTTTATTTGTTCGCGAGCGGAGATCGCGGCGGCGCGCCTTAAGTTGCGGAATGATTCTCCGCGTGGGCTGCGAACGAAAAAAAGAAGAAGAGAAAATAGCAAAAAGTTTGGAAAAAAAGCCTTTGAATAGAATTAAACTACTTTAGCCGCCGGGGAACGAAATTATCTCTCCGTCGAAGAGAAAATGGAGTTCGAGGCGCAGAGCCGGGGAAATGATAACGGAAAAATGTAAATACGGTTATCCGCGTTTGAAATGTCTTGTTTGCCAAGTGGTGGAGATGATAAAACGCGATACAACCACTGTCAGTGCCGGGGTGTTTCATTAATTGAACCGGTGGGAGGGATGGAAGAGATTGCAGGAGATGGGAAATGGTAACGCGCAATGCAGGAAGTTGCGGAAGGTCGACAAAAAGGTTGGCGAGAGGTTCGAATCGTGCCGAGTTTTATATTCTGTGAAACTCTTCATATCCGTTCTATTCTCGCGCCCTTACCGACCATAATAATTCCTCCCGCTCTTTAAAACTTGCCACGTGGAGAACGTGGCCCGAATAGGAACAGGGAGAAGTTACACGAGCTCTCGCTCGCACGATTCTCCAGCTGTGTAACGAACAATTTCGTCAGTCTTTTATTTCAGCAGTTCGAGGACTTGCCACGTTTCAATGTTAAATAACCAAGGCAACGCGTGAACAAACTTGTTTTTTCCGTTTCTGGGCGACTTTCTTGTGATTGTTTCGTTGCTTAAATAAATCGTCGTATTTTGATCAGTTCATTTGAGGTTGCATCAACCTTTATTGGTTGTTGGCGAACTGTGGCAAACTGCATGCTTATGCATTTATGATGCAACTTGAAAATTAAACATTTCTTCCAATCTAGAATTATTTCATTATATATGATCTGTGTATGACCTAATCCAGACCAACGTATTTAATAATGTAAACAATATTATGAATAATGGTACACCTTATCATTATTCATAATATTATATAATTATATAATTATAGTAGCTCATGGGTTATGTTCATCTGGATTATTTTTTTAAGTAAATATTTCTTATCAGGAAACTAATAGTCGATTAACATTAATTAATAAGGAGATAATAAATTATATACCTAAAATAAGAATAATATGATTTTTAATATATAATTCTAATATATCAGCCCCTATTTCTTTAAATTTAGTAGGAGAAATTATATTACCATACACTTATACACCTCTTGAAAATTTTCAAGATAAATTTTCTCTAAATCGTTTGATACATTTATTTAATGACTCTTGAGCTTCTTCGGACATTTGCCCTATGGGAAGCATCGCTGATTTTATAATTTCCGATCCGTGTATTAATATTTTGTGAACCGATGCGATGTGGACATATAATACCACGGATAAAGATTCACAAATAGTCTTGATTCATTTTTATATAAATCGGATCATTTTTTCAAACACCCGTCCGCCATATATTGGATCGGCCATCTTGCTTTTCGAAATTATAAGTTCAGATTCGTAATCAAGGACCTTGAAAACATTACATCACAAATTCTCAATTTAATCCAGGATCGTCTTGAGGTTCTGGCCACGTTTTCGGGCTTTGGAACCACTGTGCAACGGTGCAGTGGTGACTCTGAAGCACGGAAGTTTTTAAGTATATTGTAACGTTGTATAATTGTTTTATTGTTACCTATGTCTTGATCCCACGTTGTTCATAAAATTGTGAGCGTTCTTTGCTAATCAGGAAACCAATTCTTCTAAAATCTTTATTATCTTTACTATTTTAACATCAACTCGTTCTACTATAGATGCATAAAATCTGAAGTCTGGTGGCCAAGTTCGTTAAAAAAACGGAAGAAGAACAAAAATTTGAAAATTCGAACCGAACAAAATCTTTCAGTCCAAAAAATTGTCAAGAAACGCAGCTCCAGGTCCCGGTCGAATTTAATCACACGCCATATTAATGACGGTCGATCCGCTCGGCTTGTACCGAATTTAATCTTATCGCTCGTAGATCGGATGCAGTGTCACCCGAATGAGGGAAGGGGGACGCGTTATTCACACGTTCGAACATCGATGAGGCTCGACGCGGGCGTTCCGCACTTTCGAGGGCGGAATTTGCATAATGCCGGTGGATCGGTGCGGTTACGCCACCCGCTTAAACGCTGTTAAACCGTCCCTCGCTTTTCACTCGTTGTGTCATCCTGTTTTCCTTCGTTTCAACACTTTTCGCCACCCCCTTTACCCTCTGGGGGAACGATGAATTTTTTATTCACCCCTGCGTTCCACCCCACGCTTCCTCGTGCATGTTGTACGTATCCCGCGGTTTGCGGATGGCTTGGCAGATCTATTTCTTCACACTTGTCGAAACTGATAAGAAAGTGCTCTTGATCACATGTAGATCCTCTTAATCTTATTTTTCACACGTTCGCGTAAATATCACACGAACGAAATCGGATTATTTTATCCATGTCTGCGTTTATGTTACGCGCAAAATGAAATATGAATGCAAATGTTATTTAAGAAAAAAATATTATCATTATCTACAGGTTTACTATACAATTTAGGTACAAAGTTATTTAAAGTTAAATCCTCAGTTTCTTTTTACAGTAAACCACAGTAATATTTGAACACTTTTAAAAGGACAATCATTATTTACATATCAATTAATATGACTTGGATATTTTTTGAGAAGTTAGAGCAATTAGTTTATTAATTAAGCAAGAAAGAAATTTTTAAAAAAATTGCAATTTATCGGAATAACAGAGAAAATACTAGAAGTTGTTGTTTACAACTTCTTTATGGGACGGTATATTAAAATTTTTTTAAATACATACATATTATATTCGTATTCTGAAACTGTCATCAAATCGGTCAACGTTGCAATAACTTATAAACGTTTAAAGATGGTGAAAATTGCAGTTTTTCAATGCCTGCAGTTTTTTAAATTTTCAATATTGGCCCACAACTTCTGAAAAGAATACAACTCGTACGATCTGATATTAGGAAGGTTATCGTCCTTTTTAAAGCACCCGAATGTCACTGTGGTTCACAGTATATTATAGGGAAGTAATGACATATTCAGTTTAGTTCGAGCACGATCGCGAACTAAATAAATCGATAAGCGCATTCAATTAGGTTCCCGTGCCGTCTAGAATCGCTCGATGCCATCGCTAGTTGAAGCGGTTCCAAGAATCTGCCAAGTATTCACGGCAACATTGACGTATGCGTTTCGCAGTATACGTGCATGGTTTCACAGAACATCGAGCTATATTCAGAAACTCGCGACAATGAACCGTGTTATGAACGACCACGTTCGAACCTGCTCTGCTCCGCTCCGGCTGCTCGGAATGTTTGGTACACGCAATTCCTCTTCTTTAAGTTCCACGAACGGGGCGAAGCGTGGGAAAGTAGTTTAATGAGCAAACTGCCCGGAGAAAGTACTTTCCCGGCTGCGGAGTCACGTCGATAAATATTGTCTGACAATTACTAGACTCTGTATCGCCAGCATTGTTTACTTATAGTACGGTGAAAAAAAGTTTGAGGGTGTTCGGCGGTTCTCTAAACTCCTTTCACACATGATAAAACCTTGCGAATTAGTTATCAACCTTTTGACTACAATACACTCTCAGACGGACCAGCCGTACCCCTAGTAGAACAAAAAATATTGGATAAATATTTTTTTCAAATATTGGAAATATATTTTTTAAGCCACATTTTTTCATATGAGAAAAATATTGGATCTGAATATTGTATACATGTACAAGAAATATAAATTGAATGTTTAAAAAATATAAGCTAAATATTCAGAGAATATAAACTAGATATTTAAAAACTATAAAGTAAATGTGAATCCAATATTTGAAGAATATAAATTCAATATTTAAATAACATTCAATAAAATTTTCAAATTTAATTAAAAGTTTTAACAAAAATTAGAAACTATGAATATCTATTACTTTCTGTGCACTGCTTGAGGGAATATTTCATTTCATCTTCCAAAGGACCTTATTACAATTAAGTTATATTATATTGTATAATTTTATATAATTTCTGATATTACATAAAGATTTATTTTATAATAAGAAAAAATTATTTGTTTTATAATATGAAATAAATATTATCTGTACATTAGGAAAAAATACTCTATTTCTAATATTAAATAAATTCATTTTGTATTTAGAAAAAAAGTATTTTTCTCGTAATATGAAATAGATATTTCCTGCATATTTAAAACGAAATATTTGTTACTTAATATAAAATAAATATTGTATGTATATTTAAATATTAAGAAGAGATTGAATCTCTTTTTAATATTATATGAATGTGTATATAATATTTTGTGCTACTAGGGACCATAATAAGGACCATTGAATTTGTAACAGACCTGCGGGTAACAGGCCTGTTACGATACGGACCACTCACCGAACCGAAGCGCGCCGAGGCCCGCCGAACTTTACCGAACCGCGACGAGACAGGAACGCGAACGAACGACGAAGCCGGATCGCGAACCGCGACGATCGAA
>CM052321.1:22600946-22616728 GCA_028455615.1 Lasioglossum zephyrum | reverse complement strand
TGAATCTCGTCCATAGCATCGTTACTTAGACATCGTGGAAACGAGTCATGTCGTCCATTGTAGTGAAAGGGTTAACAATTTAACAATTCTTTTTCGTAAGGTGGTGGTCGATCTTGTTGCATACAGATCCGTATACAGACTATACATTATTTTGCTTAATGGTCTGATCGTAAAAGTTCTATTAAATGTAATGACTCCTGTTATGGGATAAGCGAAAGGATATTACCATAGAAAATTCATCAACTTCTTGAATGTATGATGTACTGTATTATAATTTTAAGTAACAAGATGCATAAAATTAATTTGATGTTTTATACGTAAAATACAAAGCCGTAACCGTTGCATATGCGTCACGATTGTTAGCGAACGTGTTAATAGGATTTTCAATGACTGTGCTGTATTAATAATCCCAATAATGGTCGCAAATAGGTATTATTATAAATAGTGACCCTTTAATAACAGTTATCGAGTACACAGATAATAATCCCAATAATAGGATCGACAAAATTAAAAACAGACTTTTTTTTATTAAACTAATTTAATACAAATTTGCGATAAATTTAAAAATGCAATATTTATTAGAATATAATACTATTTATATGATTCTTGGAAGAGGAATGTCACAAAATTTATAAACATTTTGAATATCTAACATATAAAATCTCCATTTTCCATCATTTTAATTTTTGCAATTTTTGTGTCAGAAGCAGGGGACATTTTGAAGTAGGTGCGTAAAAATCTGCATGCAATGCATATTTTTCATTAAAAAAATTGTTATTAAGCAGGAAGATAAAGTTTCATTAATTACGGAATAATTGTTTGAAGTAAAACACATTATGAGGGAACGTTCATTTCATCCTTTGTTCATCTACAATTTTGCTCGCCTCTTCTTCGCCGTCGTAATATTCAGCAGAGTTTTCACGTTACACGACGGAATTAATTTGATGTCGGTGAAATAATGAAATTGCGGAAGTTTATGTAAATTTTCATCTTTTCAAACAAATTTTAAAACATCGGAATTCGAAGATATTTTTACACCATCTGCAAATTAAAAATAAAGTGCAATCACATTCTTTTAAATCTCATGTATGTATTACTGAAAATCTTTTTCCCTTATTCATTTTCGAATTAAGAAATCAAGTAAAATTCAAACAAATTAATTGTTGTATTAAGAGATAAACGAAAATTATAATAATTCCATGTTTGCAATAAAGAGTCATTTCAAATTGTACTAATTTCATGTTCGTATTAAAACAACAAAGAAAATTGCAACGAATCTATTTTATAATTTTACAAGCATTTTTGTACATTCAAAATGCAAAAAGCGTGCAGTATAATTGTAATAATATGTCTACCAATAGTTTAATGCTACCTTCCAAAATAATGATCAGAGTTGAAATAAGGTTTTCAAATTGTTCGAACGATTTGTGTATTAATAAATAAACTAAAACTGTATAAAATTCTGTAAAATCTTCAATCATATAGTGTGTCCTATAGTCCACACTCATCCACCATTATTGAAATGGTGGAGAGTGATTTTGATTGAAAACTAACACAAATTTTAGCAACTAATTCTATTACATTCTTATGTTTTATTCTTATCGTTCTTTTTTAATGGAACCTGCTATTTTTTTTATTGCATATTCAGATTGTACGCAAACATGTAAAAGTTTTAGGAGCTCGAGATAATGGTAAGAAATTTCGAATCATTAAAAGGGAAAGTAGGGGAATACTTAGTAGACCTGATATATAAACATGAATCAAATATTTGTTGTAATCGGTAGCTTAACATACATTTCGTGATTGATACATGAATTTTCCAGGAAAATGTCCGAGACAAAATTCTTATTTATTTGCATGTACAATCTGAATATACAATAAAAATACCAGGTCCCCTTAAGAAAATCCAATTTCCGGTTAGTACCGGAAGCTGCAACTACCATCGTTCGATAGAGCGTACTCGAATTGGTTACTAAAATTCTGTTAGGTTTCAATAAGAATCATTTTCCACAATTTTAATAGGGGTGGACGGGTGGTGTAGATCACCCCCTGTATATCTAATTAGATGAAGTTTTGCGGAACGCATTATAAAACCGCGAATTCGTGGACAGCGCGAATGCGATATCGATAATAACAATATGGTCGGCAATAATGTAACGAAACCTTTCGGAATTGACAGGCTGCTCGAATTAGATTTTGAAATTGTCAGGACGATTAACTGTAACGAATAACGTGGTTCCCTTGTCGCTGTGATGGAAACGGATGCGTCGGCTATTTCGGGTCGCACGGATTTGGATCTCGATATCTGTCCGCGTATTAGTGGCGCGGGCGCGAAAATTTAGTCCGTTCGCATGTACGGCACGGGATGGTATGCGACAGTATGCGCGTATGGTACATCGGCCAATAAAAGAATATGATTTTCGCGCAATGAAATCCGCGAGCCCCGTGTAACGAATTCGCAGCGACTTGTAACGCAATTATCGGCGTTACTTCGAATGCATTTTTCACGCTCTGTTTTTTACAATGAATTTCATGATACCGACGAGCCCGATGTAATTCGCTCGTCACCGACGACAACGGGACCGAAACGCTACTATTAATAAAAATCGTTCCATTTATCGCTGAATTGTGATCTCACTTTCCATGGCTTTATTATTTTCAGATTGCCCGTGTTTGCGCGCTCTGCAAAACATATTTTTGAAAACGAGGTTCATTCTGTCGGCGAAAGAGTTTCAATATACATACTCGATGTTATGCGCTGGCGAATGTGTTAGAACAGCGTAAACATCCGCAGCCTAGGTAAAGAGTAGGGATACAAGAGGCGACCACCCCGGGCGGTACCTTTGATGTCGGTCGTTCGACTGTCCCTTTCAATTGGTACTATAGGTACGCGGGAAATTTAAATCAACTGGATTTAATATGCTTAGTTTGCCACAATATCTAACAATTACAAGTCTATTTATTTTAATTTAGACTTTAATATCTATTAACATTGATTTTTTAAGTATTTATGTTAATTTTACAAGATTGAAAAGTTAAGTATACCTCCTCGTTCTCGTTCTGTAGGAATTAAGTCGTAACTAGAAATAACACATCCGTAAAACAATAGTTTAACGTTTAATTCCAATTATCTTGAATACAATTAATTAAATTGTCTCATTTAAATCTCCGTCTGAGATCAAACACGTCTTTTCTATTCAATGCGTCGAACCTTAATAATGAATAACGCAAATTATAAAATATGAAGAACGCAAAATAAATCAATAAGTAACTAATAACGTCGTTACAGTTACTATCGACGCGACATTGGACAGAATTCTCACCGCTCGAAGATAACTTCTCCTTACAGTTCTAAGCGTCGCCTCTTGTTGTATCCCTAGTCTAAACAGATCACATCGTTCTAAATATTTTACTTTGTAATGTCTGCGTATTAATAGACTGCGGATTTTGTATGCATTTATGCAAAAATTGTCTGGATGAAATATAATATAAAATAGAAAAAGATACCAAAAATTTAAGAATATTGCAATGTTGTTTTTATGAAATAAAATCATTAAGGGATAATATTAATACGTTGAGTGCCACGTCAGTCACCGGTGACTGACACCGACCTTTCCGTTCAGGCCGCGTCAGTCACCGGACTGACAGTATAAAATATGATAATAAAGGTAAAAATTGAACATTGGTTTACTACGATACCTGCGCGCGCGGCCTGACGGGGAAGTCGCTATAAAACCGCGTGGCACTCAACGTGTTAATTTTTATTTTTCTCCTGCTTTCCACAGTCAATGCAGAACATTTTTATTTTGCTTAAAGATCCGCAGTCTAATTTATTAGGTATCAATTGAAACAATGAAACTATTAATTGAAAAACATTGATGAATTATTTAAAATTTATTACAGTAAATAAAGTAAGAACTCTATTAAGATGAAAAATAAGAAATAATTTTCTATTTAGTTCCTATTTCTACATGCACAACATTTTTATTTTGCTTAAAGATCCACAGTCTAATTTATTAGGTATCAATTGAAACAATGGAAAGATTAATTGAAAAACATTGATGAATTATTTAAAATTTATTAAAGTAAATAAAGTAAGAACTCTATTAAGACAAAAAATAAGAAATAATTTCCTATTTAGTTCTTATTTCTTCATGCACAACATTTTTATTTTGCATAAAGGTCAGCAGTCTTCGTAATTATACCTCGCGGGGATGTATTAATAAGGGTGGAGGTTTACGAAAGATTGCAGTGGAGGATTGTTTTAATGATGAGACGGGTGACGCATAGTCTGTTCGTAATGGTTTATTAGCGAACTTCGTTCTTCATTCATCGTGCACGAACAGTTTTAGAATGTTCTGTAAAATCGAATCGGTTACGTCTGTTCTTAAGTGGGACGTGTCTTGGGTCATTAAAATGGCGGGCATAACCAAAAGGCTAAGAACGGTATAGGAACTGGAATAAAGTGTAGGAATCGCACGTCACTCGTATCACTCGTTCATTAGGTGACGTCAGACGACTGATCGATCGATCTACGTGGCAAAAATTAGTGAAATGGGCCGGAGACGATGTTTTAATCTTAATTACTCGGCTTTCAGCTGTTTCGTGTGCTGTCCGCGTGCTCTGCTGGCCATGGGAAAAGCTCTTTAACGCGACGAACCCGAATTTACAATGATGAATCGCCTCATTTACGGGCACGGATCCAATTAACGTTATCTGCCGTTTTCGTGTAATGCCGTGTAATTTCAATCGATGCGTATCAAGTTTAATTTTCACTCGGAGAGCAGGAACATTTTAATAGAAACCGCGCCTTGACGTTTAGAACTGATAACGGAGGATCGAGTTGTTCTGTACAGTAGCTGCCGTCTACATTTAATTTCTGTGAAGAAATTTGCACGCACATGTGCACTTTTTAATTCAAGAAATTGCTTATTCTAGGTTCCCTGTGAAATTGATTGTAATTACTACACTGCAGATCTATATTCATATATGAAAAATTGAAATTTTTCTAATCAATATTCTTTTTAATGTAACAAAGTCATTAGGGGACGAAATCAATTTTTAGTTAGTTCCTGCTGCTCACAATCAGTGGAGAGCATTTTTATTTTTCATGAAGATCCGCAGTCTAGCGATCACTGGTGGCTGCTCAGTCTCGATGGAAGAAGATGATGCTTTTAGAATATAAGAACTAAGTAATTTGTAGAAACTAAAGCACACGAAAGGAAAAATTTCTAAAAACTATTAAACATTTTAAATATAATTTAAATGTTTCTAATCAATATTCTTAAGAATATTGTAATGTTCTTTTTAACGTATCAAAGTCATTAGGTGATGAAATCAATGTTTATCTTATTCCTGTTGCTCACAATCAGTGGAAAGCATGCATTTTTATTTTGCATGAAGATCCGTAGTATTGTGGTCACTGGTGGCTGCTCAGTCTCGACGAGAAAAGATGATGCTTTTAGAATATAAGGAATAAGTAATTTGTAGAAACTTAATTTGTAGAGACTAAAAAAAAACGAAGAAAAATTTGTAAAACCAGGAAACATTTTTAACAGAACTGTTATTGTGGATCTCTGGAAGACTGTCAAGGTAACACCGGTGTTTTGCGACTTCCGCGAAGAACAGGTGTCCACGGGTGGGCAGTCCAAGGTGTGGGCGCGCTTGCGCCGGTCTGGTTGCATCGTTTCCGCGTGAACGCACGGCTCGTCGGAGGGTAGCACGCCGGGGTTGGCCGTCGTGCACGGGGGTGATACCGGCAGCCGAGGAAGGGTGGTACGCTGAAGAAGGGGCGAGAGAGAGAGAAGGGAAGAGAGGGTGCAGAGAGAGCGAGATATGGGGGGCACTGGGCTAGTAGTCCGCGATAACGTCGCCTCAGTAGATCGTCGGCCGTCGCGTGGCTCCTCTCGCCTCATCGCGAACAACACGCGCCCTCGAGAGCTCCGCGTGCCACCCTTTGCTCCCAAAGGGCCAATGCGCCGGCCACGGAAAAGCTCTCCCCGAGCCGGAAGCAAGTCGGACTTTTCACGTGACACGTGCTTCGCGTCACAACCGGAAGTCCGCCGGAAGTAGAGTTTGTGGGGGTGCGGGGGTGGGGCTTGATGCTGGAAGATCGCCGGAGAAAGTGTAATCTTCCTTTTCTACCTCGATCTCCCTTTATTCTCTGTTCAATCATTATCATTCTCTGGTGCGTGCTCTTACTGTGAAGTTCTCGTAATCGAAAATGAAGAGCAGTGACGCGTTGTGATCGAATCGTGAATCGTCTGGAAAAAATTTGTAGATGCTCATTGATGATGGCTAATTTTATTGTTTGGTCCTTTGTAACGGATGTGGAGGGGTTCGTTGGGAAGGAAATGGCGATTCGAATAAAAATGACGATTGTCGAAGAAGTATGAGGGTGGCTGAGAAGAATCGCGAAACGTTTTTAAAAAATTTGTAGATCCTTAGCTTGATGATGATTGCTTGTTAATTGTTTTGTACTTTGTAACGCGAACGTGAATGGGTTCTAAATGAAATTAGAGTTTGAAGGAAAATAGGGGATGCTGAGGAATTCAAGGTCTATCTCGAGAACAGCTGTGAACTGTCTGAAAAATTTGTAGATATAGATGAGTACCCGTTTCGTCCCTGGTCCCTTGAATAAGGGGTACGTTGAAAATTAAATGAATATGAAGAAGTACGGGGGTTGCTGAGTAAAGACGGGAACTGGTGAGAAATTCAGGGTCGCACGCGAGTTGAAGAGATTCGAGCGTTTTCGTTCGACGATAATTACCTGAAGCGGAGGCGGATAAGGTGTGAAATGAAAGGTTGAAATCGCGATTCACCTGCTTCATCGAGTTTATTCTTTCAGGCGCGGTTATTAATTTTGAGGAAGCTAGAGGCGACGAAAACCCGGGTAAATTATGTTCCGGGACGAGCGGAGGACTTTTGCAAATAATTTGCGCGGTTGCTGAAGGGATTTCAGCTTGTGAATCTCATTCTGTGAATTGCGAATCTTAATGAGTTTATAGCTTTTAATCCTAGTCTGCGTAACAGAATAATGTTTCAGATTTTTGGTCTCTTTTTATAATTCTCGTTATGCGATGGTGGATTTGTTAATTTAAATAATGCGGAAGAAAATAATGCTAGTCTCGTACGATTAACAGCTTATGTTATTTATCTTTCATCGACTTATGCAAGTTGTGAATCAGGAAAATCCATCTTTAATCGTTCCCGACGAAAATGAAAATATTTATGAAGCACACTGCACCCAATTTGAATTCTTATCAGGGTCACAAATTCTGTTAACTTTAATTTTCTGTAATTTTCATGCCTAATAAATGAGCAATTACTATGGAAATTTTATACGATTCCATATTTCCCGCTTTCATGTCGCGATTTCCTTTAAGAGTACACGACGCACGTTTAATTTAATAATAACAAGCTTCATCCTAAGTCGTATTAATAAGTATGAATGTAGTTATGATCCAAACCAAATAAACATCTTAATTACCGATATGAAAAATTCTTTTTCAATCTTCAGCACGATAATAAAAAGATCAGGAAACATTGACCGACTTTAAAAATGTTCGTTCGTTTTTGATATCAGGTACATATTATTAAAATAATTTAATTATAAATTTTTCACCGTGTAAATTATAGGAGTCAAAGACTCGGTGTAATCGGTGTACAAAAATAAATGGTAGTTGAAAGAGTTAAATAATAAATAGTAGTCCCGGTCACATCGAGTTCCATTTGATTCGCATGTCAAGGGTTTGAAGGGAGAAAAATTGAAACGCGGTTCGCCCATTGAAACTTTTTGTCAACCGCGGTTTGTCGTCGATGGCGAATTTGAATCGCATTCGAATTTCGAGGATGGAGAGTCTCGCGGTTCGTTTGTATCGTTGAACAATCGTTCCTGGTTGTTACGATTCAATTTTCGCGCGCGATCAACGTAGATTCCCAGCGTGGAACCGCGGTTCTCGGAATTTTGCGTCGCCCGGGTCTCGTGAATATTCAAATTCCGGGTTGCATGCTACTAAATTAATCCCGGCTGAGTGGCCCTTCTTTTCCGGGCCGAGACGATAATAAATTGGACTCGTTTGTTTTCATCTGTGGCGGAGAGAGCCGCGCGAGTAAAATTGCCGAGACACACGACATTCCGGAAGGCAGCAAAACGATTATCCTCGTCGAGAGCCGAGCTTCCGTGTTTTTCGACAGACAACCGAATGACAGGATTTTTTTCGGTTTTTTTGTCAGTGACCGAGAATTTTGCACTGATTTTTCGCTTCGTGTCCAACTGCCGGAACATCGATTATCTACGCATCATTTGTTTGGGCGCGCTATACTCCCCTCGATTATGCGAGGGCTGCTCGATCTGTCAGTCGACTGATCTTAGAATAGCTGAATTTAAAGAGAAAATTCACTGATACTCGGGAGAAAGTGCTAATCGATCAACTAAGTAGCAGGAGAGTACTGAAACAAAGTTTTCATACTTCATTTTTAAAATGGAGCAACTTTTGTCAAAATAGACGAAATGATTCGAGTTTTTCTAAATCGTTTTTGAAATTTTTTTATGATTTTTTACATAATTATCAAACATCTCGAAAATCTCTCAAGTCATTTGAATTTAATTTGGGAAAGTTATTTTGTTTTAAAGGAATGATTAATAAACAAGATACAGGAGCTATGTATAGATTTTAATTTCTTTTCTTCATAATCTCAACGAGTCCAAAGTGAAATAATGTTTTTTTAAATTATCACTGTTTCGAATTTAATCTACTCATGTTTATTATAAGTCTAATAACAAACAGTATTACCTTTATTAGAATGAATTTTGTCACTTCCCATGTTTTAAATTCTACTTAACTTAACGTCACTGTAAAAGTAAAGGACAGCCAGATTAAATGAGATTAAACTTTCACAAGTATGTTTGAACTGTCGGCCAAAAGTTTGCAATCGCTTGCAGATTTTCAATGTACGTCTACTGTGTGACAGTTTTTCGTTTGACGCAGAGCTAATTTGTCTGGGATTAACTTTTACCTTTTTATAAAATAAAGCAATTTTAATGTTTAATACAATACGTTTCCTTACAGCTAAATCGAAAGAAAATAAGCTGAAGTATTCAATAAATCTCTAGTATTTGAGTTGCTATATTATTTGTTCAGATATATTTACTAAATTTACTGCTGCTTTTCTTTATTTATGTTATTAGAAACGTTCTTGTAGAACAATTATTTTCTTTGTCTCGCAATAAGAATAAAGGTAGAAAAATCGCGTATTTTCTCTATTCAATTTAATTAACAGGAACACTGATAGATCCCGTCTGTCGATACGTCAATCCCAATCATTTAATCATCATTTCGCAGTCGAAAAGTCCGAGACTCGAAAAGCCGTGCCAATATCGATTAAAAATTCAAACGTGTCATCGGATAAATGGAATGCGTGACGGTTTGCAGGTTGAGTGGCGATGAAAACTTCACGTTTTCGTTAATGAACACGCGCGATGAAGCGCGGTTTAGGATTCGAACACAATAACTGGAACGCAACGACTTGATCGGCCATGTTGGTGTTCGATTCACCGTTTTGTGGCTAAACCTTTTCTTCCGAGGGTCATTTTCCATGAAGATAATCGAACTTAGTCTTTCCCATTCCAAGTATCGAATCGTTGATGTTCAAGAGCAGTGCATGGTAATGGACTCCTAATATACTCTCTCACTTCAAATTTATTAATAGGCAGCGGATTTTATGCATATATGACAAAAATGAGTAGATGTAATTTAAAACAACAAAAACATTAGAAGAATTTACAACCAATTAAATAAATTAACCCATTTGCATCATTCGAAAAAGTGGAAAAAAAGTGGTCTACTTATTAAATAGAATTTTATGAGAAATATTTTACCTCAAACCAGCAAATGTGTGTTTCACAGTTCGTAGAGTCGCCATTTAACTGACACTACCCCTGAATAATGGAGACAGGGAGCAAGGTAAATGTGCCTATTCGTGACCCATGTTTTTATTACCGACCAGTTGCTCCATTCACGTTATTATAAGCATACACTTAAGGCTAAAGCATTTTATTTTTTAATTTACTTGTTGCTCCCTGTCTCCATACGTACATTGATCTCTTATTATTAACATGAAAGTGTCAGATTGTACTTCTTCACAGAAGATCGTGCAGATATGATTGTGAGAACGTGGGATAAATATTTGCAATTCCATCTGCAATTGTATTGGATACGGATCAATAAAAATATTCGATTGTTGATTAAGCTAGAATGTTTTGCGTTCGTCTAGAATCTGAATGTTTATAATCTATAAAAATTGGTCAATATGCAGCACTTTGGGATGAATTTTTAAATTGGACATTTTCAAGAATCTTTTATTAAAAAAAACTTAGTTTCGATCTAAAAAATTCGATTGAAAAAATGGAAATACGTATGATATTCGTTTACTTTTGAAATTATTCCTCATTGTGAGACGCTGTATTCTTACGAGATGGACAAGGTGTCTAACTTCCGAATATAGCAATCGCTGAAAGGCTACCATAAAAGATACCCTTCACATTTGCCTAGTTTTCCTCGGGAAAGCGATCGAGTTATTCCGTATCCGACGTGGTTTATTTCTCCCGACTTGGACGGAAAGGTAAACTTACTTTGATGCCAAAGGTCTTCCATTGCGTTATAATCGAACATGCACTTATTGCAGAATTATCCGAGTCGAATTTAGTTATTTTTATCCCATCTCCTAAAAATGGCTACACTAAATAGGATAACCAGGAAATTGTATATTTATCGCATATCTAGTGACAGAAACCATTCCATGCATTCAATAATATTTTATAAGACGGTGAAAGAACGCTAACATAACGACAAAATTTCTTTTATTTTAATTATTTTTTTATGCAACTTTTATCAACGTTTTAGTGACGTTGTCTTGATAGAAATGAGACTGCACACGATATAATTCGGAGCACATAAGTTCATTAAACTGACGATTTAGTAAAACCTCGATTATCCGATACGATGATATCTGAATCTTTCAGTTTTTCGTAAGCAGTTCAATCTGAAGCGATCCTGACCATATCTAACATTACAGTTAGTTAATTGTTGTATTATTCTTCACTATGTCGTAGATTAAATGTATAACCCAAACCGTAACGTGTTTAGTATCGTTTTAATCAAAGAAATGTCACGAATATGTTGGCAAATATTTAATGAAACAAATACTTAGATACATTATCTCAGAAATTTTATCATTGTTTTGTTCATTCTTTTCAACACTCTAAAAGCAAGACATAAAGGAATATCGTCCGTATAAAGTTTCAAAATTCAAGAAGAAAAGTCGCAATTATTTTTACACGAACCGAATATAATATTTTGAGAGTATCTGGATAGAGGTGTGAGGATAGTTCATTCTTTTCAACACTCTAAAAGCAGGGCATAAAAGAATATCGTCCGTATAAAGCTTCAAAATTCAAGAAGAAAAGTCGCAATTATTTTTACACGAACCGAATATAATATTTTGAGAGTATCTGGATAGAGGTGTGAGGATAGAAGGTATCGAAATCATCGAGGTCGACGCTGCCAGGAAATTTCATCCACGTGTCGACGCGTTTCTACGGCCGTGGATTTCGTTGTAGGTTTGACGGAGTAGTATAAGTGCGGGGGCGTGCATGATGCAGCGGGTCTTGCTCGTGGCAATGAAGAATAACCTTCTCGAACGGGTTGATCCAGGGTTTCTCGGCCCGGGAACCGAGAGAGGCGAGCTTGTTGATATCGTCGCGTCGCGTCGTGGCGACTAATATTTGTGAAGCGTATTGATGGACCCTAAACTTCAGTCGCCGAAAGCATTTTGCTCTGGTGCCGACCGATATTGATTTCCCCGTTCTTCGACGGCATTGATGGAAACTCGCTTTGAAGAAAACTGATTGCGGAAAAATTCGGAGAAAAAAAGACGCGAGTTCTCTGCTTTCTCTATGTCTCTCTCTCTCTCTCTCTCTCTCTCTTTGTACAGCGTCGCATTTCTCCCGGCGAGTCTACGATCGAACTTGCCTGGAGATGTATTATGCTGTCTGCTCCAGAATTTTATTGTTCAAACATTTGTATGTCACAATCGACTGAAAAATCATGGAGCAAGTGTTGTGTGAATGTAGGAACAATTTTTGTTATTTTATTCTGTTACTTTCAAGTTAGAAACAGTTGTTCGCTGTTTCTGTTTGAATTATACCGTGGACGAAGATTTTGTAATTTCATTCAGGGTCTTTGTGTAGGTATTTATTTAAAAGTTTAATTGTGTAGGTACCGATCGATCGTCGGCGACCAGCTGATCAGCCGACGATCGATTTATCCTTGACAAACGAGATTCGTTTGTAAAATAACATTGATAGTTAATGTCATAATATAAAGAATTTTCAAGTAATAAACTACATTTAAATAAACCTCCTATATTTAGGACTTCTTTAATGTTCAGGCAAAGTACTTTAATTCGGCTAATTGGGTTCTAAGTATTATTACCTTTTTCTTTCTTTTATATTCGTGAGTTAATATTTTGTAATGTAATTTAATTATCATGTAGCGTAATATTAGTTCTTCTTTCTATTTGCGAGTTAATATATGTTTCCAGTACCTTTTGAAGCTTTGTTAAAATGTTTCGAAGAATGGTGGAAGAATGGAGTATCACCATCAGTGTTAATCTGAACGAAAAGAGAAATTAATCATTCCTCCAAAGTGTATAGTATAAATAAATATGAATACTTTTAGACGTAGCCATTGGAAATGTGATGATGCATTATCTCGTTTTTCAAAAAATTTATAGAACATGTGAACGAAGCTTATATTTTCAGATATGCTTGGCGTCTCATTGGAAGTAAAATTTTAACAAAAATGCGTTTAATATTAATCATAATTTTCGACCTAGTCATTGAAAATGAGAATCCATTATCCTTGTTTCCAAAAAATTTACAGAAGATATGAATAAGTCTTAAAATTTGTAAATAAAAGAAAATTAGTCTCGTTTTTGGAAGTACAATTCTAAAAATGCGTTTAATATTTTGAATATAATTTATGTAACCAACTGACAATTAGATATAACAATAAAAAAGATGTAACAAATTCATTCACGAACTTTCGAATTTTGGACGTATCAAACGCGCGTCGTTGATATTCGTAAGAGCGTATTTGAGATATCAATTTTCCGTCCATCTGATTGTCAGAGCCCCTTAATAACTCCGAGCGATTTGACATCCGATAGCAAGGCAACTAATTAGATATCCCCTTCATTGATTCAAGGGACTGTTATCTTATCGTACGCGAAATCAGAATTTAATTCGCGAACGGGGTCGGGCAAATTAGCGTCGATATTTTACTGTCGTTTTTAATTACGATTTATATGTAAAATAATAGGGTGCGCTAATCGCGAGTAAATTACGCGTTAGCCGAAGGATCGGCTTCGTAATATTTTCTCTTGAGATAATTAACTGCTGCCACATTTTTCTCGGCGAACTGGGTGCGCGGGACTCATGATTATAATCAAAATAACTTCGTTAGAAGGTTCTCTTGGCCGAGAAACGAGATCAGAACTTTATTTCTCGCGTGTCATCTTCCATTAATTGAACGGCTGACACCATTCGTCTTTTTCACTATAGCAATCTGACATTTTGCCCGGGCAAGTCAATGCGCGACCAGCCGTCGGCGCCGGGGAAAAACATTTCTACTTATTTTCAACGGTGAATATAATTACATTCAGTTTCGCGATTACACTTTCCTTTCAATCTCCATGAATCTCATAATTAGATCGCGGATCGTTACGCATTCACGCGGAACTAGAATCTTCAGAATTTAATACGGTTCCAGTTCATTTCTGACTGAAACTTATTTAACGGTGGATTCTCCCGTAATTACAATGGGAGCATGTAACTTTTATGAATCGCTTTCAGAGTAATTGCGTGTAATACAGGACTAGAACTTTTATGAACATATTTAGCTGAAGTTAGACCGTTGAAGCACAGCAGTGTACAATTATTTTTATCTTAAATCTTCATATTGTTTACGTGTTGTGCAAGTTTTATGGTTCTATGCACTGTATCACATGTTACGGTCACAATAATGGCTAAAGATAAACGGATTTGGCTCTATTTCAACCCAGAATTACAAACATAATACTCGAATCATTATTTATTCGTATTAAGTTCAAGAAGATCTGCAATAATCGAAAAAAATTAGCTTCAACAATACATCTAGAAAAATGCGTAAAAATTTCAACGAGTCTAACCATAATAGTCATGAAATCATGAAAAGCACTCGTGTCTTTCGAGGGCCAATCACGTTGCAAGCCCACTCTCCTCTCGAGTCACGATCATACAATTTCGAGGAAAATCGAAATCCGGCGAGCTCTGCCGAGCCTGGCCATTGAAGAAACGGCTCGTCGGACAGATATCATTAACGATGGTCGACGAACAACGAGAGAGAGAGAGAGAGAGACGCTTCGAACAAAACAGGCCCTCGAACCTTTTCCACTCTTCGTCGAACCGCCCTTTAGTAATCGAACCCCTCCACTTTGCCCGTCGCGTCAATAGAACATCGAACGACATCCGTGGTATATCCCTGAATCAGGATTTCTCGCCCACGCGGATCACCTTTAGAGAAAGAAATTTCCGAATGTCTGATTTATTAGTGCGCGGAGTAGTGCGGCAGAGAGACGATCGCCGAGCGGAGTGATCGATAATAACCGGAAGTGGTAGACGAGGGATCTAGAAGATTCGGGAAAGAGGATACCGTGTGTAGGAGGAGTCGCGGAAGAGGAGCAATCGCAACGTCCTAGGTCACAGATGCTGAGGATTCGACTTGGTCGCGCGTAGACGGGGCTGTTCAGCGATCAACGATCAGTGGATCAGCGATCTTTCTGAGCGATGATCGGCTCGTCGGTGGCTACCATTGATCCCACGGATCCCTCCGTGGCCCTCGCTGACACCTGTTTCGAGGACCTTTTGTTTTTCAACCGATCCGGCACCGGCTGCGACTTCGCCACGACGGGGATCGTCAATGATAGCCATTACAAAGGGAATGGGGTACACGCAGAAGCCCAAGGGTTGAACAACTGGTGGGCCATGTTGGCCCTTGTCCTGGTCCTGGGCACCGCCGCGGGGAATATCTTGGTGTGCCTGGCCATCACCAAGGAGAAGCGACTGCAGAATGTCACCAATTACTTTCTGATGAGCCTCGCCATCACCGATCTGATGGTCGCCGTTCTGGTCATGCCGCTGGGGATACTCACACTTGTCAGGGGTAAGTTGAACCTTCTCAAGAGCTTTTTCAAATGCTCAGCATACTTTCTTTTTCCCACAATTGGATTTTGTGTTGACGTCTCGCGAAGTACATAGCGATCAGCGATCTTATTTTACTGAAGTTCTCAACCTGCGTTTGCTGAGACTCCAGTGGCGTAGATAGGGGCGGGGAGAGGGAGGGAGTCTTGCCTCCACAAAAGACAAAGGAAATAGAACACTGCACAATTCGTCAAACTGTACAACAGCTACCTCCTCTTCGATCTCGATAATTTTTAGATATGTTATATGTAAAACTCAACAATATGTAAATCCACATGAAATTTTTCGAGTCGTCTAGTGGACCTTGGACAACGTAAAACAAACATTCTCACGCTGTTTACTTTGTCCAGCGACTTCTGAAAATGTTTGTCTATCGCACACTACTCTTTGCAGAGTTATTAACGAAAAACATTGACCAATCAGAGCGCGGCTACAGCGGATTGATTCTGGCTCAGCCAATGGCGCCGCCACGCTAAGCGGG
>CM052321.1:22589472-22600846 GCA_028455615.1 Lasioglossum zephyrum | reverse complement strand
CGAAAATAAACACGACTACTAAAAAATCGATTTTTAATTTTGACTTTTGTTTCACTCATAGTAATACATATATTCAATACCACTATAGGCGATACGCCAACTATGGATGCTTATATCTTGACAATAGGTTTATGCAAAAATAATGTTTTTGTAGTGTTTTGAAAATGCCTTAATCTCACCTATTAGAATACATGATCAAAAATATACATTATCGTATGAAATTTTTAAAGTGACCTTTATAGAGCTTCTCAAGGTTACAACAAAATCAAACAGATACAATCATCGTATACTCTTCCCTATACCCTACAACTTTTATTTCAAATATTTTTTTATATCACTTATAGTTTTTGAGATATGGATTTTTGTCCAAAAAACAGGCATTCCGACGCACTGTGAAATTTGGTCGATACCGTTCCAAAATATTTTTATTAAAAAAAAGCTCATTTATCGTCTTTTATTATATTATCGTGCAAAACTTAGGAGCCCCTGGTAACATTTATCTACGGACCCCGCGCTTGCTTAATCCGACACTGCACTAAACGCGGTAAAATTTCAACTGTATTTAGTAGTCCCGTCCGGATCTGTGTTTCCGGGCAGCCATTTTCCGTAGCCACAGGTCGCCGTGAAACATAGCATGTAAAAGACAAATATCTTGGAAAATTGTTCCGCCTCCATTTATGTTCTCCTGATAAAGATGGTATCCATAAAGGAAGAAATAGTAGTGGACGCTCAGTGCTCGGTCAGTATATAGAGCTAAGCATGGTAATGTTCTAGGAGAGAGGAAAAAAGTTTTATAAATGACCGAGAACGCCGGGAAACAGTCTATAACTTGCGACAGTGTTTCTGCAGACCGTATCCTCGTAGTTTTATCGCATATGCATATCATGGGACGCATACGCGAACTGTATTCCTCGGAGATACGTCCCCCATCTCGTACGTTATTCAAATGTCCGAATAGAGTTGGTATCGTTCGGGGTACGTGACATAGAGGCTTAGTCGAAAGATAAGTGAATCAAACAGGCGAATGAAATTCTCTATTTCCAAGTGAATGTTCAAAAATTTTCTACGATGTTCATTCAACACCTACTACATCCTTACAGCGCAGCGCGTACTTTTATAGCTAAGATGTGTGGCATGCATACTGTGGATTTTTACGCAAAATAAAAATGGTTTGCATTAATCGCAAGACACAGGAATCTTTGGGGTTAGGTGGATTAAAAACTGTCCCACCCTTTGCTCAGCTTTGTATGCATAGTGGAATACATTTTAAACCACCTCGAAAAGTTGAAGTTATATTGATATTAAAAAAATCTGTGTAACTCGTGTTTTTATTTTCTTTAAAATCGTGTGCTTCAAATAGTTAAGTTACAAACAATATCTTGCACTTTGAAACACTAGAAAGATTAAAAGAATTTGAGAATAACATCTTCTATAAAATCCGCAGTCTAACAAAAATTGGAATGTGCATCTTTACGTAAAATAAACATTTTCTGCTTTAGATTTTGTATTTTTTTATAATCAGTAATATGGTCTGTATCTGAAAAGTAAGTAAACTAAGTTTTCGAATTATGACAGATCTTCTCATTCCTGTGTGACTATTCTAAATTATCTTACGGTTACTTGTTCTTTTCTGTTGAAGTTAATACAATTTTGATGTTTGTATGATTTATGGTTGGAATTTTCTGCTAATTTGAGGATACTGAAACAAGGATTAAATTCTGCATTTCATCATTTTTGTAGATTATAAATGCATGAATTTATGTAATACAGTATTAAATATGATCATCGGAATTGGACAAGCTGGATGTTTTCTGTGTCAGAAGAATTCCACAGCTATTAATATGTTAATATTGCCACTTTGGCCATCGATGACCCAATTACATGCAGCAAAGTACGCAGGAGAAGGGTCCAATTAGTAAAGTGTTAAATCGAACATGGTATTAATAAAATTAAATTTAAAATTAATATCGCATTACTATAGACGCATGCATTCGGGCGAAATGAATCTATACGCTTTATTCATATGAGAAGAGACCATAATAAAATATTTCCTATCTCGAATCGATTGTAAATGCCACCCAAATCCTATTTATCGCAAAATATAACTGTGTCAATAGGTTTGAAATGTAGAGTTGAACATAATACATGCTTCATTTCTCGAGTTACAAGGAAACAAAAAAATGCACCTCTGCGCATATGTCAGATTGTCTTAATTTTTTAGGAGAACAACCACCTATACAACACCAGAGTACATTTCTTGGCCTACTGCCCTACTTTGACCCACCACTCTACCATTATTTTGTCACAGATATATGCAATACATATACACGTGCGAGAATGCTCAGCTGTCACGTGAGAAAAATCCACCATTCCTGCTAGGATATTTTTATTCCGACTTCGTCAGCTAATCCGAATAATAAATGGTCAAATATTTTAGGTGTTGCATGTTCATAAAAATATTTTTCATCAGTTTAGCCTTACCCCTTAGCCCTTTAGTTTCTAGAATCCTTAACAAATTAATACAACTTATTATAACACAATGTCAAATTACTCTATTATATCAAACGTTACATCAAAAAATAAAATGACAGAATCAAAGGTAAACTAAATACTTATTTAAAATCATTGTATCGAAAAATACATGTTTCGAGGAAGTTTCTTTTGCCTCGTTCTCGTTTCTTATTTATTCAATCTCGTCCATATAGTGATCTTCTCTTGGCAACAGAAAGGTCATGGGCGTTAAAACCCCATAGAAGAACAATTTTGTGGCATCGCGCGAAACTGTTCAAATCCATAAGTTGGACGGTAACATTGAGAAATCGTGGACGGAAAAGTCGAGCCGGTGTTTTACGAGCAGATCGCAAAAGCGGCAACGTTAGTAATGCAGCGATGATAAATATTTCATAGTTCACTACCAAGAACCTGCGCGACGGCGAAGTGCGCAAAGACAGAGGACCTTGAGGTCCTGTGAGCCATGCCAAAGGCGGTCGTCCCCGGGGTTTCCTCGTCTGACAGACAGGAAATTAAAAAACTGAATACCGGTGGCTGCAAAAAAATAGGCATCTTGGTATTTTTTCAATTTTATGTTTCGAAAGTTATTAACATAAGCTTTAGTTCTGTCTATTTACTGATCTTTAAAAAATAGACAACTTTGCATTTTTTCATATTCCTTTTTTAAAGGTTATTAACATAAACTTCTGTCTATTTACTGATCTTTTATCTTTGAAGAATGAATAACAATTGGAGGCGGTAAACATTAGAAAAAATTATGAGTTCGATTGCTGTTATACTTTATGAAATATCGTTGTAATCTATAGCAAGAAGTCTAGATGATATCGGCGCAAAGGTTCAATCAGTATTAAATTAAAGCAATCGTCCTAGTTTGGTTAAACTTTCAACGTTTCGATCCCAATATGGATCCTTTTCAAGAAAGAGGAAACAACTGCGTCTGTAAATTTTTAAAAGAGTTTTCAATATGAAAGTATATACTGAAAAACAGATTTAAATACAAAATTCAAAATAACGGTAATGAATTACCAACCTGCTTTATGAAAAAATTAGAGACAGGAATATATGTATAAGCACATGTTGTTTCAGTGCCGGTACACAAGTTACTGTGGTACAGACAGGAGGTTAATAGAGAAAGAAAATTGTTATAAACTACGATCGATAATCAACAAACACAATTATCGTTGTAATCATTTAGAAAAAAATTGGAGAGAAAGCAGATAAATTTTTGATATATGCAAACAAAAGGCGATCTTTTTGGATCTGTTACGTTGGAATAGTCCTTTAAGGGTCGACCTTCGACCCGACCTAGCCAAATAAAGCTCTCCTTCCTCGAAAATAAATAACTTTGATTAAGGACTGCGTGCTCCGCGTGTCGAGTTCTTGTTTCAAGGAAAATCGCAGAAACTGGAGCGAAGTTGTGCTCGATGCGATTTAGATTCCGGATACGATCGCTGGTGACACGTGAAATTTTGTTAAGCTTTGTTAGCGGCGGTCGCGGGCTTCTATGCGACCGCAGAGATTGCGGCTTTGCTGTCCATTATTTAATCTTTCTCTGTTTTTCAATCATGGAATGCTGTTCAAATATTGTTTCTTGATATCTTGTTTCCATTTAAGTTATATTTAATTTGAGTGGTTGAAGTAATTTTCGAAATTATAATTCGCCAAGGTGTTTCTTGACCTTCCAAATCGATATCGAATTTTCGAGTATCGAGCTCACCCACATTAATTTCATCAGCAACTTTTAACATTGTTAGTTTCTATCAAAAGATTAATTATTTATATTGTTAAAAACACTCGATAATTAAATTATATATTTAATTACAAATGGCAAAATTATTGTAGATTTTTATGTTCTTAGATGATCACAGATTAATTTTCATATTCGAAGAATAAAAGTATTTTTGTAAAATTGTTGGGGAATTTCTGAAAAAAATATTTCGGCATGTGCGTTGATACTCATCAGTAGAAATCCTAGAAAATTTTGGTTATCGACACAAGGCTTAAATTACCACCAGAAATGATAAATTCGAATCTTATTTTGCGTTCAGGCATATCTATTTAATTATGCGAATTCGTGGACACGCGAATCAACGACCTGCTCCGACGATTGACTCGAATAAACAATGGATTTTATGGAATTCATAGCTATCGGATCCCCGCTAAGAGGTTTTCAACGTCCTTAGCCTGGGACGTGATGAATACACTGCTATTGATTGGAAAGTTACGAGACGAGCTGCGCCCTTACACCCTTTGTCCCCATTGCATATTCATAGTTCATCTACGATATTGTTCTCTAGATTATCGATGGATCAGAGGCCATCACTTTGCTAAGCTGCGTCGCGATTGATCGGATTTATCGAGCTACAACTTGTCCAAGTTATACGGAAACAAATCCCGGTTGACGTATGTAAACAAGTCTCTAACATCCAGGATGCATATTGTCACCCTCGGATTCCAGTTTGCATTCTAATCCGACCCTTTCTCATCGTTCCTGTAGGAGACACACGATCACAAGCAAATAAGGAAGCAAGAAACTTTAGCTTAATCGCTTCAATTATTTAAGTTTGAACTATTTATGTAATGTACTTGCAACCTTGTTAGCAAACAATTACGTCCAACGATCCCTTTTTAATCCTTTTAGAATAGGGATTTGTATAGGCACACTCTTAAATAACATTGTGCTGCACTGAACAAGAATAAATTCTCCTGTACAGTTGACATAAACAAATAAATTCTCCTGTATAATTGACATAAACAGATAACTTCTTCCATATAGTGATTCTGTACTTCTTGATAGGTGGAGATTTTGGACAATTTTGACAAGGTCAAAGATAAGATAGATAGATAGTTAATCTCTGTTAAGAATTCATTAATTCCATCCACGTTTATATCATATTGGGATACTCTGTAGACATATACAATAAAATAGTTTACGAAACTTTAACCCTTCGCTACATAGTGTATCATATCTGATACAGTTAACAAATATGGTATATAGTAAACTAAGAATGTGTTCTCTTACTAATTTAAATTATGTTTACTTTTCTGAAAATGTTGTTTTAATTTTTTAAAATATTTTCCCTTAAATAAAACACAAAAACTGACCTTTCAATTTTTTCATTTCAATTAAAAAAATCATGCAGTGAAAGGATAAAATTGTTTTCTCAGAGAACGGTTCACATGAGACACATGGTTTCTTTAAGACTTTTGTTCCTTGCGATCAATGTTAAGCTACAATTAATGTTATCGGCGCACTGGTTCGATCAATTGGAACATAAGCAAATTTGCAAAAATATCACATGAAAAATTCAACGTTTCGGTATCAATCTAAACCATTTTCAAGAATAGAATATTTCATTATTGCGTCTGCAAGAATTAATCAAAGATATTATTTTGTATAAATTATAGAACGGTTAGGCAAACGTGTTTTCACATAAATAGAAAATAAAAAAGAATTTGGACTTAAAAAATTTGTGAAGACTCACATGCTTATAAAAAAAGGTATTAATTTATATTCTTGAAGATTACGGAACAACATGTTGGTTCCATGCCGGTGACAAGTGGACTGCGTAAACCGTGAAGATTTGAACCGAGAACGAATTGTAAACCTCTGATCTCTGTATTGGCCAATTCGGCAAATATGAATCTTTTGAACTCACTCAAACACAACTGCAGTTTTTGAAATACCAATATGAGTATTAGTACTAAATTAATCGACATTCAAAATGCTTTTTATTGAGAAAAACTAAATTTAATTAAATAGAAAGTGATTCATCATCTTTATTAAATTACTGTCTCAGTAATGTTGCGTAACATTCATGTATCGAAGGTGTTTCATACCTAAGATTTACGCTTTGGTGTTTAATCATGTGAATCGTCTCCAATAGAATTCTACGTTGTAAATTAGATTCTTTATCAATTATTTTAATATTCTCAAAGTCAAAAGCATGATCAAATTCTAGTGAATGTCTCGTCAAAGCAGTGTGTTGCGATGGATGTGAAAAGATGTTATGTCTGTGTTCTCTGATTCTATTTTCCACATGTCTACATGTTTGTCCAATGTAAGATTGGTTGCACCCTTTGCAAGGTATTGAATATACAACATTTTAATAATGGAACTTTGTCCTTGATATGACGGAAAATGTTAAGGTTAATTTTGCAGTACACTGTTGTAACAGATCTCCACCGATCCAGGGGTGCAGAATCACGGTATAGCGTTTACTACATATAATGTTGAAACACCCTGTACAATTGACATAAAACCGCAATTTTTCGAACACGCAAGAGCCATTTATGCTGCTCCAGGTCTCTGTTGTTTACACGCAGAATCACCACAGTTCGGGCTTACAATCAATTAGGAGACACCCGGTGTCCATTGTCAATTCCATGCGGCACGATACTGAAATCGTAGCCCCGGACGCGCGTTAACAAACTGTAAACAACAAATCGAATTTCCTGCGCGCGGATTGAATCAATTATGCCACAAATTAGCAAAACAACTGTCCGGTAGAACGCGTCCGCCGATATCAAAACCATCGGTAATGTATTCGGTACATTGTATCTACGTGGCCGGCATGCTTCTCGTTCGATTTACAATTAACCGTGGCGCCCTTGTGTGTCACCCGTTGTTTCCGGTTGAAGGTGGTTTGATCAGGGTACACAGAATCTTCCAGCGACACTCTGTAATTCAACACTGCCCCTATCGCTCTTGTCGAGCTTTAAACGAAACTTCGCGAGCACATAGCGACCGCTTTGTCCAAGTTTTATCATTCGGTTGATTAATAAAATCGTCCGGAGTATCGTATAGACTTATTTTTGAAATTTCTCGAAGCCGTATAATTCTCTTCTCACTTTTTCCTTAGTCTTCTTTCGAGTCTCATTATCGTGATATAATTGAACTGCGACCCCTATACATTTGAAACATTGACTTATAAAAATATTACAAATCTTGAACTGCGAATTTTATGCATTTATAATAAAAATAGGTAGATCTAATTTCTGATAGTAAATTTTTTTTGTCAATCTATTAAATGTATTTAATAAAAATTTAAATAATTACTTCAGCCTAGCTCGTTGCAATTTAAGTAGAAAGTTTTTATTTTGCAAAAAGATCCGCAGTCTATTAATAACTGAGGAAAACGTTCTTTCACGATATAGTTTAATAGTTACACTGCGGATTGTTATGCCGAATTAAAACGTTTCTTATTAATTGTAATAAAAACAAGAATTAATTTTTATTTTAATGGTTTCAATAAATTGGGTATTATAAATTTCTTAAGTTCTTCCGACGTCTCCGCTCTGTATTTCACTCGACAATTTTTCGCGCGAATGCATAAAGTCCGCAGTCTACTAATTACGCTGTAAAAGAACTAAAACGATCATTTCGAAGCCATAATTCTTCGTTGGCAGCGGTCTCCGTAAATTTTCACATCTCGTGCCACCCGCGCGCTTGCTGCGGCAGTAATACTCCTACTCGTTTAATTAGACAATCGTCGTCCCCTTTCAATTATTCGCCATCAACGAAGGAAAGGAAAAAAAAAGTGAATGAGCGTCGGACACGCAATCTCGGTGTAGATGGCGCCCATTTCGCATCCCCGTACCCTTGTCGAGAGCTCTCAAGGTTCGTTAAACGGATTTGTGTCCCGGAATTTCGAAGTTACATCCGCAATTCGACCGAAGTTTCGGGGCAAGCGTTAATAATTGCATTAATTACTCGCGGCACTTGCGATCGTTGGAATCATCGGGATCCGAACTTCATAATTGAGCGAAATGATTTAGAGAGCCCGCGTCGCCGTGCCTGTGCTACCTTCGCCCGTTCTTCGATGACACTTTAAAGTTCGGATTACGCCCCATTATCCTCGAGCGAGAGTAATTTCATTTTAGTGAGCTCTGCAGACATTTTATATTTCTCTGTTCGACATGACTCGGATGCTTCTAATCTCGAACACAGTAGCTTAAATCGAGTACGTTCTAATCGTTCAAATGGGTGATATTATTTTTAAAATGTTCTGCAATCCTTTTACAATGCCAAACAGATGTATATCATTGTTACCTGCACTTGTAAAAAGAAATTCTTCTATTACAGTTTATAGATTTTTAATAATTTTATAATCTTATAGTATTTCTATATATTTTTAAATTGCAGAATACTACAGTATCAGAGGATCTCATTCTAATTTTATTCTGAATGTTCCAATATTTTGCAGATTCTGAGTGTTTTAATATTTTGAAGATTCCGAATGTTCTAATATTATTCTAAAAATTATAATATTTTGAAGATTCTAATTATTCTAATATTTTGAAGATTCTGAATGTTCTAATATTGTTCTAAATATTCTAATATTTTGAAGATTCTGAATGTTCTAATATTATTCTGAATGTTCTAATATTATTCTAAAAATTGCAATATTTTGAAGATTCTAATTATTCTAATATTTCGAAGATTCTGAATGTTCTAATATTGTTCTAAATATTCTAATATTTTGAAGATCCTGAATGTTCTAATATTGTTCTAAATAGTATTGAAAAAAAATAAAAAGGCAATAATAAAAATAAATTAAATTATTCTTAACCTCGAACTCACGAATATGGTTATACAAATGGCTTATTTCTGAAGGAATTATAGAATAAATAATCAATAAACTAAAAATAAACAAATATCAAATATGAATCGTCATAATATGCAGACATGTTTGAATATCATTTTCTATTTCGTGCTTTAAATATTAAAACATTTGTGAATAATTTCTTAAATTCACTGAATACGCAATTTGCTGCTAAATGCAACAGGTGTGTTTAAGCAAGTTTTTCAGTTTTTCGTTGATGGTAATTTTCATAAGTAGATTCGCGGGCGGGAAGACGGAAAAATATTTAGTATGTACATGATGTCAAGTTTGAGAATAATTTGTCGTCGACCTCCAGGGACTCCCTTATCGGAATTCCTATAATCACTTACAGGATAGTTAATTAATTTCCCGACACAATATCCTTAAGCGACGATAATCGCGCGTTAATTACTGGGCGGTTCTTGTGGACAATCTATTGGCTTCATAGCGCATTCCAGCTTGGCAGATACCTATGTATCTCGCCATCGCCGGTATATAGGACATTTTAACGGCAAATGTCTCATGGACGTTGATAATTGCGGTCAATTGTGCGGCGAACGGAATGCGTAGGTGGTGAACAGTAATTGTTCATTAGGTGTAAGCGACTTTATCTCCCCAGGAAAAATTAGACGAGCTTTCCGTGCCGTATTTCCATAAAGAAGTATGGTTAATTTATGAATGTTTACCTGAATTAATTCTTGTACATAGATATTCATTTATATGCGTGATATTATTAATATTGATATTGTTTAATTAATATCGTTCGACATAATGTGCGTTGCATATAAACCCAACTGAGTTTCCGATCCCAAAATCCTCGGGTGCACGAATTGCGATTCAGCCCGACCCAACTCGAAATTTTGAAATCCCACATACCCCTTAAAATTTTCATCTTAGAACTACTTTCTGGAAGTGGAAGTATGATTTTTTTAGTTGTTCTATATTCAACCCTTGCACTACTATTTATTTTTTGGTTGTAGTGCTTCTTCATCGTTCAGAATTCGACTAGAAGAAAATATAATTGTATTTTCATTTAAACGAAATTAATAACATACTCGTACATTGTTTTTTCTAATACAGCCAAAAAAATTGTACGTCAACGTTCAGGGATCGTTGTAAAGCAACTATTGAATTCCGCGAGTATACTTACAACATACTATTCGTCAGATTTGGGCTAAAATTTAATCAACGATTGACGAATAAATTTCTACTTCAATCGCTAATCGCAATTAATAATTAAACTGCTACTTTAGTTGTTAATTCCGGTTAACAATTACATTCTTTTCAATTGTAATCGTCAACCGGATAATTGATTAATCATTAACTGCTGAAATTTTGAAACGAAATATGAAATCAAAACTGTATGCATACTGACAAAAATGTAAACTGATTTTAGGTATATTGTCATTTGGTCTATAATACGATCACTATGTGCCTACTTATTACAATTTATGGATAGGCCATGTGGCGATTAACTTCAACAGTTGATTAAATCAGAGTCCGATTTTTCGACGATTTCTTTTTTAAATCAAAATTGACGATTAACTTCGTCAATCGATTGAATCAATCGTCGATTTTGATGACTTTTTTAATCGTACACATTAATCAATCAATATTCGTTAAAATTTTTTATTAATTAATGCCCAACTCTGCTATTCGTTTGACGATATATTTTAACTGAATCACCTTTAGCCCACGCTTTGAAAGGTAGTTTTCTATTCTAGCAACGAAACAACGTCAAAAGTCAATTCTACGGATCAGGAACCGCACGATACTGGTCAGGTTGCAACGAATAAATAAATTCTGACCACGTTTTTCAGCACATTGACCATTGTGAGTCGTTGAAATCCGATTTCCGAGAATCGTCACCAACTAAAACACGGTGTCAGTGACTTCACCGTAACGTGTTCCACAATTTTCGTCTGCAGAACCCACTGAAACGCGAAACGACGTGGTTTCCCGCTGGCGGGACGAAGTTAGGGCTTCGAATTTCCATAACAGACCTCTACAGCCTCCCCGACGCATGCATAGTAACTCTCCCGGATCTAAAATTTATGACTCCTCCAATCGAATCCGGGTGAACAAGCGCGGAGGAACAAAAAGAGGTCTCGTTGTGAAAGAAAGCGGAGAAGGCGCATGGAAATTAATCGCGAGATTCCTTTGACGCTTATAAACAATCGAGGTCGCGACGCCGCACAGTGGGCGAGAAAGCGATTTTTGTGGACAAAAATCTGCCTACAACTCAGTTTTCCACCGAT
>CM052321.1:22576184-22589372 GCA_028455615.1 Lasioglossum zephyrum | reverse complement strand
TTACCAATTTACATTTCAAAGTGAAACGGGCCGCTATTAAAACCCAGGGGCTCGCATAAACAACGGCGTACATGGAATGCTATCAGCTTTTAAAAAGATTCGGCTGGGTTCGGTTTGGCTTTTCGGACCAACAAAAAAGACATTTTGGCATAAGGTAAATGTACCTATTACTGCAACTGTACGTTGTGCTATGGCACTTTTCTCAATTATGTAAAAATACGTCAAAATAAATATATTTCCCTGAATACATTTGTACAATTCAATGAAAATGTATCCTCGTTGGCGGGGCAAACAAAATTGTCAATCATTCTCATATTATTATAATCTGAGGATTAAAAAAACATTCTTTATAAAAGGTGAATATAAGAGCATTTTTCTACTATCTAGATCACCAAAGGACTGGTACTTCACTCAATATATTATATTTCTTATGTTCCCATCCCAATCCGGCCATATAATCGCGTAGATACAAGAACTTGTACAAAACGGAGTCTTTACAGTAGCAACAGTTTTTTTGCAAATATGCGAACGACTATTTTATTTATTTATTATTTATTTATTTAATGTTGCTTTAACATTAAAGGTCATTAGCAACACGGTACATTTTCTTACAATATTTTGTACATCTTAGTATCTTTAATATATTGGGCAAGACCGACAATGCGTTCCGCAGAACCTAACAAAATGGGTAAAGATCCAGGCAGTTTAGCATTTTTCCTTTCATTTTCATATTTTTTGCATTCCAGTATAAGGTGATTTATATTAACTGGTACTTTACATATATGGCAGATCGTGTTTTTTTTTTACTTAACAAAAATGAGTGGGTTACTTCTGAGTGCCCAATTCTGATTCTAGATTTTGACGTTTGAATTTGACGATCTATTGGACTTGGAAACTTTTGCCACTCAAAATCCGATCCTTCGTTATGGTACTTTTGTGCATAAATTCTTTTAATATTATGAGTTACATGTTTCCTGAATATTTCATTTACATGGTTTTTGAGGTCATTTAGTCTGGTATAATGAGTGATTTGTTTCATTTTTGTATTTGATGCTGTCAATTTGGCTGATCTATCTGAGTTTTCATTACCCTATATACCCATATGCGATGGAATCCAGCAAAAGGTAATGGATTTGTCGGTTTCAACAGCCGAGTTATAGCTTTCTTGAATTTCCTGAATACACTCATCAGTTGTCTGACAAAAAAGTTCACATACTAAAACAGAAATTATTTATGAACGTAAAACTTCAATTGTTCTTAGAGCACAGATAGTCCATTTTACCGACGAAATCACGTCTCCGCCTAGAGATTCCAATCAGCAGAATCGTGAAAGTCACTCTAATGGCAGGCACTTAATCGCGGGACGGTCGATCGGAAATTTTCTTAGATCCTCCGGATCGACGGACGGTTCCGGGAGAAAAATTTTAATCCAAGCCCATCGTTTTCTTTTTTTTTCTTGCCGCGGAGTCCTCGGCCCGGACGACCTAATCTAAATGCAAATGCTGTTAACGTTAAATATAGACGCACAAAGAAAGGTAATGAGATTCGTCCGCGATCTCGATACCGTTCCCTCGCCCCCTTTCTACCGGCGGAATTAATGATATAAATCACTTACGTCCCTAATAGTTCCAACTTTTCGTGATGTAAGAACGGCACGGTAATTATCGTCAGTCGAGCGTCCCCTCCGTCTTTCTCTTACGGACTCGCTTTGTGACCGATAATTGAGAAAAATTACTTATCGGTCGGCCGCCTCCTCGAGGGCCCAATTATTCTACGCTCGACGATTGTCGCGTCTGTTTGCCGCTCTCGCGACGATTTTCGCGTCCTCCAGCTGCTTTTCCGTGAACGAAAGTTTCTCGACAGCGTAATGGTATAGTACAGAGTATCGGGAAATTATGTGTACTGGAGCAGAACTACTTGTCATCGAATTAGGATCATGTACAAAAATTTATCTTTTATCGTTATAATCGATAAGATGTTATAAAGGCTCAAGTCCTTCCGTTTTACACGTCTTTAGGATCACAGAGATCCCAATATGTGTAGGGAGAAGTCGTTTCCCTAGAGCCTCCTGGTAACATTTGCTACGGGCCATAAATATGCTGAAAATTTTATTAAAACAATACTAAAAATAAAATATCTCCTGAACTAATGGCTTTTCGATATTAGTAGGTTAATATTTCTTTGTAGAGAATATGAGGTTTCATCCCATTAAAAAAATATTGATGACTTTCATATCTCTTTTACGCGTCCTCCTACAAAACGATTAACAACACCAAATTATGCATCTCTCGAAACTATTCACCATATATAAATATTCTTCGCTACGAATAATAATGATGACGAAAATCGAGGTGGTAATATCTGTTGAAAGAACCTGTATATTATATTTTTTCGTTTAAAAAAGTTTCTGTATAAGAAAATATATTTATATTGCATTCCAGTTTGTTGCGATTCAGCTAGAACATATTTATTTTGTGTATAAAAATTCACTGTCACAGGTACAACATAATTAAAAATAAATATTAAATAATATCGATCGTATATTGCTTTAAGCATAAATTAATGATATCGGCGCATAGGTTCGATCAATTGTTACTCAAACACTATTTGCAAATTAGTACAATATTATTTCTCAACGTTTCGATCTGCATTTAGATCATTTTCAAGAGAATCACATTAACATTGCGTCTTGGCAATGGACAAATTTTTGTTAGACCATTCCTTCATAGATTTCACCGTTTCAAAATCAAATTCATAAGTAAATATAGTATTGTGCAGCAGGCTACGAAAGTCGCAATATTAAAGGGTTGATCCAATGGTAATATTTTTACGTACAGCCGAACGTGCTGCATAATCCCCCACTCTCGTTGAAGGTAGAAGCTTTGTCGGAATGTATGTATACGTATAGAGGTTTAATAAGGGAAAAGGGTGTCGGAATTGTCGTCCCTTAACGAAATCGCCACGAGTCCGAGCGAAACAGAATGTAGTCGGCTTGTGACTACTGTCAATACACTGATTCTCGAAAAAGCAACAAAGTCTGCCGCCTGCTGGCTGAAGCACGCTTCGTTAGCTCCGAATACGTGCGAGTCAACGCGCGTAAAACTCCGCGCGAAGCATTCGCTCATTGCGTCCGCGTTCCGCCATTGTTTGACGCTTCCACGAGCTTTCGCTGGCTCATCCCGTGAAACCCTTCCGTTGATGCAATGTGCAATTGGGTGGGGGATTGCTGGATAAATTACACTTTCGCGTTTTGCGAATCTAAATCGCGAGAGGTCGATACGGTGGCTCTGAAAATTATTCGGACACTAAATTGTCGACTTTTTAATTAGAGACCTTAAAACTGTTATAATATGGAAGATATTACAACAATAAATCTGAGCTCTTGCTCCACATTTGTCTAATATAGAGAGTGTCTATTTTTTTTATATTAAGGTTTAACGTCGCATCAACATCTAGGTCATTAGCGACGAACTGCTATTGTGTTTCTTAGATTTCGTTGAGGTGGTTGATATCTTTAAGGTATTCAATAGTGTTTTTTATATGTTTTTCGGATGTGAGAGCTGTGTTCTGGTTGATTCGAAATTTGAGTCGCTGCGTGGAGAATTTTTGGCATTCATACAAGATGTGGTGAACTGTGAGCGAGGTATTATAGCAGAGGGGGGGGGGGGGTTCTGTCTTCTTTATGAGAAATTCATGTGTTATTTTACAATGACCAGTTCTTAGGCGGGAAAGGACTATTCTTTCTTTTCTGCTCATGTGGTCGCGTGGGATGTCTTGAAAAAAATCTGTGATTATGTTATGTATCTTAGATGGTTTCGACTTCCATATATTATTCCATTCTTCTTTGCTTTCTTCTCTTATATACTTGATAACTTCTTGGACTGGAATTTGAGTTACTTGTTGTCGTGTCTGTAAGACACGATGAGTTCCAGGATAACCGACTATCAAAAATTAATCCGAGGAGTATGATGTTGTCGACGAATTTGATTTCTTTATTTCCCATCGTTATTGTTGGTTTTTCTTTACTGGGTTTGATGGAAAACATGAGTGTCTATTTATTTTTACAATTTTACTATCCTCTATGAGAGAAAATAACTTCGTTGAATTCGTCAAAAAATGTACTATCACATGTATAATAAAGTATATCATATTTTACAGTAGGACCTCAATTAATCGGATTCCAATTATAAACGAATATGCGTTTAAATATGATTATGGTGAAGTTTGTTTCTCGATCGGAATGTGAATACGAATTTATGATTTCGGCGCAAGGTTCGATCAATTTTACACAAAGCAGCAAATGTGCAATTATTTATATATGTATCTTGACGTTTCGATCCCTATGTGGATCATTTTCATAAAGAACATGTATTGCGTCTAAAAATAATGCAAAAGAATTATAATATAGCAAATAAATTTAAAACAAATATGATTATATTATGAAGGGAAATAAATTTTCAAAAATAAAAAAATTATTTTGGAATATAATGTACATTTTAATTATTCCCTTCGGGTTTTGATTATCCATCAGGCCTTGATTATTAATCCGGGCTGTTTGTCTCCCGATCAGGCCCGTTAATCACGGTCCTATTCGAATAACAAATAACTATAATACATATGAAAAAATATTGAGACCACACAATGTCCCCCTCCACAGCAACCAGTTTTTGTTGAACATTTTTTTCATTCCCTCAAACGGTATTGTATCGAGATATAGAAAGACTATTTTTCGTATTTAATACACAGTCCAATAATTCGTCCAACAATCACATTGACGACTCTGTTCGAATATTTTCTGCCAAGGGTGATATACCGAAAATTTTACAGATAAAATAGTGGTATGTATAAAGTAGCAGTAGCATAATTTCATTTGCCGACAGTTCCGCGGAATTTAATCCCTTCATAAATACGGCTTTGCGCGATTGTGCAGGACACCGTGTATTTTCGTACATGTTTAAACGTCTGGAGATATTTTACCTTCCGTTCCCTTGATACACATGTACGAAACTATTAAGTATGCCGCACAGTGATCTCGACCACGTGTATCCGAAACTGTTCACGTACTGTTCTACCGCGATCGTTTGTAATATGTAGTCGTTTCGACGTGACTCGTGTACGAGGAAAAACTTGAAAAATATTTGCGCGAAACTGGTCGAACCACGATCTTGAAATTCATGAAAATACAATTGGCTCTGGTCGAATAGAATGTCTAAAGACGTCCCTCAAACAACGATCAATTAACTTTATTTTACATGTTTCTAACAAAAATTAATGGATGAAATTTAAAACAGAATAAGAGATTAAAAGAATCCGAGAGAATCTATTTATCATTTCTACATCAAGATCTACAGATTATACAAATCAAAGGGAAAGAATATGTTTCTCGGGTTCGAGGGGTAATGCCACTCTAGAATTTTGAGAAAATCGATTTTTTTTTGATTAAATGATTAAATGATGCTTTATTATGTGAAGAATGTGAGAAAAAATCGAGAACAGGATTTTTTCGAGGTGGAGTGCAACCACTCGCAGCACGCTATAGGTGTGTTTATTGAAACAACCAAAACTTTAAATGGGTTTTTCTCGAAACCACATTTTTTGAATTGGCCGAAAAAATAACTTCAAAAGTTTTCAACCAATCGACTCGAAATTTTCTGCAGAGGTTCAAAATGACATAACCCAGGGAATATCGTAAGGTTTTTTTAAAATTAATAATTCTTTTTTATGAACACTTTAATAACAAATTTTTCATCATTTTCTTGACGCTTTTCTTTAAATGTCCACTAAATTAACAGTTATCAATATTTTTTGATTTCCCTGCGGTGTTCTCTAGATTTTGATATATAATATTCGAAATTCTTTGATTTTTTCTTGTAGGACCATCCGTTATTGAAAAACCTTTCCGGCCATGCAGCCCTCCGAAAAAAGGTGTTGTTGCTTGTTAGCACCTACATCCGCCATTTTGAATCTAAAATGTTTTTAAACATTCACAAATCTTCCTGAAAATATAGACAATGTAGCTTTTTTGTTCTTGATTCTATACCGTGTATGGTTTTTATTTAAAGAATTTTCGAAAATTATCTTCTTTTCCTGCCTCTAGAGTGGCGTTACCCCTTAAGAGATTCTTTATGGCAAGAAGAAAGGAATGTTGCTTAATAAAAGTCGAAAAAAGTATATTAATAAATATCGAATAAAAGTAGCGGAAGATCGTATAATTTGCATGCTCGTATCACCGAGTTGAATTCCATGCCCTCTCAGTTTTTAATACTTTATCGACTTTAATAGGGAAGCAACAGGTTAGAAGTTCGCGAAACAGCTTGTTCTATTTTTAATGAAAATACCGGATCTAAAGATAACTATACGAGACACTTCGCTTCAGCAATTTCACAGAAATGATCCTCGTCCACGATTTCCTCGTTATTCTTCTTAATATGCAAACTTTCTGATCTTATAAGACATGAATGGTCGCAGTTATACTTTTACGAAAGTGTGAAATAGTAAAGCGTTTGATTTCACCTATCTCGATCGATTATCTTTTGCGCAAAGGTATTGATATTTCTTAACGGAGAACTTCCCCGGCAAATAGTTGACTAAATTCTTTGGCAGTGCTCGATTTATTTGCGCGCAGTCATTTTACGCCGGGATAAAACCAAGTTCAGCGGAGTTGAATCGCGTGCTGAATCGCGAAGGCACACAGTGAATCATGGGAAAGCCGATAATCGGTCCGATAATTAAAAGGAAGCTTCATCTTGTAAAGAATTGGATTTAAAGCGCAATACTCGGCGCGCGATTGCTTCATCCTCGATCAAACGGGATCGACGGTGCTTCGAGCGGCGAACGAGAAGTGTGATAAATCGTGGATCGGTTATTCTAATTAATAAACTGCTAATCTTTACGCGAAATAAATATAATATTGTACATTTTCATATAAGAGACCAGTGCGGCCATGTTGAACTTGTTTTATTATATTCAGTCGCTTAACGTTGTGCAAACGGAAAGGGTGCGCTGACAGTGGGAAATTTCGCGCTTCGAGTGGTGCACGGTTCGGTAGCATGGAATCCATTAAAAGTCGATTCGGATCGATTAGATTCCAATCCGTTTGAACATCGAACGATCTCTCGAAACCACATTTAATCCCTCTGATTTGGACTCGCCTTGTTCCAACATGGCTGGACTCGCGATAGTCCTTCCCGATTTATCTTGACTCGGGTTTCAATCAGCTTACACTATCTTCGACAAAATCGATTCCATTTGAGATCGCTCCGACTTGCATTCGACGCTCCGGTACTTATCTAAATTAAACAACCATTCAGTCCGTCCCGAAATAACCAAAATTTCACGCGTCCCTGCACAGAAACTGAAGGTTTATCCAACAGAAACCGATTCGCTCGGAAGCTGTGAAGTTGCTACATTTTTTCGACTTCACGCTCCTTAGAAAATATTGGGTCTATAACTTAAAAACCGGAATTTGTTTAGGAAATTTGAACGTTTATTAAAGAAAATCTTGTATAATTCTGTTATTCAAAGTATTGTCCATCGGAAGTTACAACATTTCCCCATCTTTCTGGTAATTTGTGGATGCCATCCCAAAAAAACCGGCCATCTTTTGAATCAAAGAACGAATCGAGCCAATTTTTTATGCCTTCGACTGAAATGAAGCGTATTCCGGAAAGTGCATTCTGCATCGACCGAAACAAATGGTAGTCAGAAGGCGCCAAGTCTGGACTATATAGCAGGTGGGGCAGAACTTCCCATCCGCTATTTTCCAAATAGTTTTTAACGGGTTTAGCAACATGTGGCCGAGCATTGTCGTGTTGGAAAATCAATGTCTCGTGTCTGATCTCCCATTCTGGCCGTTTTTCCTTCAATGCTCTCTTTAAACGAATCAGTTGTTTTCGGTGATTGATTCCGCAAGCTCTTCTTGTGTTTTTGACACGAGTTTTGATCGAGTAACGCTTCCAATTCTTCATCTTTAAACTTTTTCGACTGTCCAGGCCGCTATTTGTTTTTGATGTCAAAATCGCCACTGTTAAAGCGTTAAAACCACTTGAAACATCGTGTTTTCGCAAGAGCATGTTCGCCATACAATTCTACGAACAAACGATGATTTTCGTCTGCAGTTTTCTTTGCAAAAAAGTGATTGAAAAAAAAAATGATGCGCACAAGCAAATCAAACACTGTTGACTGATTTTGCAGGTTATGAATAGTGCTTCAAAATTACGTGAATGTCAATGATTTGACAGCGCATACACAAGTGTTGGCGACTAATGTCAAATTCCGGTTTTTAAGTTATATCATAGACCCAATACATTTTTTCGACTTCAGGCTCCTTAGAAAATAGTTGGACATTAGGTCTTCCGTTTTTCATCAATTTTTGTTCCACACTGTAATTTAATTAATTAGAGACTGCCTTCGTCCTCCACAAACATTGGTATAGTGTAATTTTATTTAGTGCTTGTATCTCACTGGAATGATGTACTCGTATATGAACTTCTATTAGAGGAAATTAAGAAACAAAACGTCAGTGGAACGTATAAGGAAGTACGAATAACGAGTTAATTACAGTTAGGTTTTATAGCAGTCCGTGGCTGTACCTCGTGCCTTGCGACTTTAATTAACCCCTTGAGTACTAGAGAGATATATCTATCGTTCTCTGGGGTACATTCTTCACTTTTCTTGTACCATAGTTTTTCTGCGCAAACTTTCGAACTTAATGCACATTTTCTTTGAAATATTGGGGTTGGTTAAATTGAAAGACATAGAAATGAATTTGAAGTGTATCGTAGAGAAGAGAACATTTTTTAGTGTAGCAGCGTGCAAAACTATTAATTCTGTACTAACAATAGGGATTAGTTATATATTATATTAATATATAATATATAATAAATATATAATAAATATATAATATTATATATTATATTATATATTATATGTATTATATTAATTTACATAAATAGGTTAGTCCCTTTCGAAACAGAAAAAATAACGTATGAAACATTTTTTGATTCATCCACTCACGCACAACTTCATTGGCTCTGCAATTTTTTGCTGGGCTGCGTGGGTGACACTTCGGACAGACGTGAATAAAAAATCGGCGAATATTGCGGAAAGTTTGCGGAGGTGGTTGAAAAGGTCGAGTGTCTCAAAGAAGTTTCGCGTCACTTCAGAAGATTAATCATTATTATCGGGGGAAAGGCCATTGTGAATAGTCAGTGACGCGTTATTGTCGCGAACGGATCATTAATAATCGTTCCTTCTTAGATAGAATTATGCAGTTCTCGAAGCACTCGATAAATTCCCTCGCTTCGTGTCTCGCGAATTCGATAGACCTAATCTTATCGACTCTATTAAGATTCACACAGCCATCGTCGGGTCGTCTTTGATCCGGACATTTCGTGAACAACGTAGAAAAATTTTGTATGCATTTTTTAGAATACTTCATTTGTAAACAACGGATGTTATGCATTTCTGAGAAAAATGAGTAGATGTTATTAAAAAATATTATTATTTCATTCTCAACTTATAAAACATAGTAGGAAATAATATAAATTTCTATTTCACAATTTTTATTCTGCATAAGGATCCACAGTCTAATAATGAATAATAATAGTACATAACCAGCTAATAGTAAATCTACGTTTTTGATTCTGGAATCTTTGGATTCGAATTTGGGTGATGAATTTTCAAGTTGTTGTCCCCCAACGTTGTAATTCAAATTTCCTATCCAGGTTCTCAATATTGATTTTGTATTTCTCGAATTCACAACAAATCTGATTTGGTAAATCGAAATGATAGTGAAACTTTCCGGCTGAATTCGTTTAATCTTAAGGCTGGAAATTTTCAGGTGCATTTCGAGCAATTTCATTTCGTGAAATGCGCACGAGAAGTAGTAAATCGATCAGCGTATCAACGCAGAAATGCGGGTTGATAGCTTGCTGACCGATGCGGTCGACTGGCTATTGGTCGATTAATGTATTGTGTTACCACTGACCGACGAACATTGCGTTCTGCTTACTACTCCCTCACTAATACGTCCTAAACAGTCCCTGAATGCGAAGCACCGATAATACCGTGCGAGCCTGTCGTCCTTCTTTATATCTCTATTTTTAGACCAACGACGAAGCCTTTTAGTGCCGATAAATGCAGCAAAATCGAACACAATAGTGTCACGATTCGAAAGAAATTCTTTGTAAACTGTAATACGCGAAACATAATTTAAAATGATTAATTGGAAATAAGTAATTGGAAATACAAATTCTTGATTTAAACACGCATTTAATATTCTTCTTTGATCGACAAGGACGATAACAACAATTATTACATAACTGTGTTCAAAAATCAAAATTCAACTGAATTCCTTCAATAGATATTTTAACTCATTATTATTATTATAAAATGACCTAAAATTGCCAATTTTTTATATTGTACCTATATCATCACCTTAGAAATGTAGAATAATTTGTTGTTATTTAGATACTGGATTAATTCTAATGTACATTAGTTATAACTAGACTGCGGAACTTTATGCATTTATGAAGAAATTGGTTGGATCAAAAATGTAAAACAGTAAAAGATTTTAAAAATTCATTTCATGTTGTAACGTTGCTTTTAATGTAACAAAGTGGTTAAGGGATGAAATTAATTTTTATGTTATTCCTGGTTCTCGCAATCAATACGAAACATTTTTATTTTGCATAATGATCCGCCGCGCCGTCTAGTTTTAAAGTACACCTCAATTTAAGTATTTATTATTATACACTATATTGTGTCACTTTTCTTATGAACAAACGATACATTCGGTATTCCTTATTGTCGAATAAGGACATTATAATGGTTTTGATACAGATACCGTAAAAGAGTAATCTCTGAAGATTTTAATGCGATTATTTCGGTGTGTGAACAAAATAGAAAGTTTCTAACAATCTCAAAGGTGTCCTGGCACGTCTTCGTGGTCCATCGACGCGATAACATTCCTCACGAGCGTAATGTGTATTGCCACTAGCGGGGAATGTTACCTAGCCGCCACTTGCGCTCCGTCTGACTAATGCGCCGCAGTTATCACTGCAGAACTATCCAGCCGCGCTGCTTGCGGCTGACTAATGCGTTGCTTACTACTGCCCAGCAAACATTATCCTTGTATTTCTGTTGGCATTCTGCTGCTGTGCCATTCAGACGACAACGGCTCGCCTATACTACATCGTACCTTAGAATATTTATAGGAAGAAGCTGGACAAACTACTGTCAAATAAACACTATTTTATACATAATTCAAGACATGCCAGATATTATCTTCAATATCCTTTATATATTACTACGTCGTTGCATACGAAATGTCCGATTTGAAAATGCAAATGTTATTTAAGAAAAAACTATTATATCTGATATAAATATACTATTATCTACAGGTTTACTATACTATATCATTTAGCTACAAAGCTAATATTTAAAGTTATATCTGCACTGAACTGAAATTTCAGCTCTTCACGATTTTCGCGATTAAGGATTTCAATGCCTGTAGATTTTTCCGCATCTACCGGTTTCGATGAAATTTTCAGGATATGTATAATTGACACTTTACAAAATATATTTTTCAAATTTTCAATATTGATCCACTAAAACAGTTGTAAACAACAACCTTTACTAGTTCCTTTGTAATTCCGATCAATTGCAATTATTTAAAAATTTCTTTTTCACATCGTGTGGTAAATTAAGCGTTCTAACTTCTTAAAAAAATGTTCACGTTGTATGATCTGCTATTAAAAAAGTGATCGTCCTTTTAAAAGTTTGCGAATATTACTGTGGTTCTCTGTACATGGCCAACTTAACTTTTAAATAAAGTTTATTTCAATATCAGTCGATGCGGTAGACAGTATAAATCAGATTCTCATAATTTGTCAAGAAGCTGCAACACTTTCACAATTAGACTGCGGATCCTTCTTCAAAACAAAAATTGTTTGCATCGATTGCAAGAAATAAAAACCAAATTGAATGTTATTTCTTCCTTTAATGATTTCAATGGAGCAGAAATCAAATGTTTGTAATTTTACTATACATGCACCAAGATCCGCAGTTTTGTGATAATTTAAAAATTGGATTGTCTCTCGAAAAGTTTTTCGAAAACGAAAACAAAGAGTGACGTAATGTCCTCTATATAATATTTCCATAATCGTTTCTCCAAGACTTTCACAGTGTCACGTTTCAAATTGCGATTTTCGAGTCGCGTCACTTTTGCGTGCAACTCGATCGAACTCGCGCGATTCCTAAGGAGGAGGGGGGACGTTCGTTCGAAAAGTTTAGCGGCAACAAAAAATTTAATTTAGTTCGCCGGTGACCCGCGCGGCCCCGGCTGCAAATCGCCTGAAATTGGCGCGGCGCGGGATGCGCTAACGGAAAAAAGAACTACGAAGAAAGAGCCGGCCCAATTGAAACGCGGTAACTGCTCGGTGGCAGGCCGACGAAACGTCGGCGTATTAATCGCGGCAGAATTTAATATCGTGCTGCTATCCGTCCGGTTTTTGCCGCGTCACGGTTGACCCGTAATCGCATTCAGACTGTGCCGGAATTAAAAGCGGCCTGGAGTGTGTCGTCGCCTAAGAGTCTTCGCCGATAATTCGTTTTGCTGGAACGACGGAACGATGAAAATACGAACGAGAGCTCCTTCAGTCTACAAATTGATTCGTGATCCTCGCGGTTAATAGTTCAACTGTCATATATACCTGAAACTATCTTTTTTATCCATTTGGAAAATCGATTTTTATTCGAATATACACACTAAAAAAAGTAAACCAAACTTTTCTACAATCTGCAATGTCTGAGAGGACTAAGCATGCGACTTATAATTATTTATGTAAAGAAAGGTACTTTCTACAAGTCAAATCAGTCGCGCTTCATTAGCCCAGCGCGCCCTCTAATCGATATATATCGATGCTCAACGAGTGATATCAAAACATAGAGAGGTGACGTAAGCGAACACGTGTGAAAAGATTAAAGTGACAAATAAAATAAAATAAGATAATAGACCTAGGAGGAATTGAGGAGAATAGACTTTAATTGTCGTTTCTCTTTCTTTTAGGTAATTAATAAATCATTTTGTATATTTGTAAATATTGTATATACAACATATGTCAATTATAACCTCTTTCTATTAGAGCAACACAAACTTGGTTATTCTCCTAGAAAGTCCTTAATATT
>CM052321.1:22471187-22573314 GCA_028455615.1 Lasioglossum zephyrum | reverse complement strand
TTTTTCGTTTGAAATCTTACAAGTATTTTCATAGCTATTAAAAATTCACAATCACAAATTTTCAGGACAATCTGTACGAGATTAGGAATCTCTATGGGACTAGGAAAAATTATTTTATACTTTTTAAATAATTATTTTCTGCTTTTTAGTTTTGTATTATTACTTGTATCACTCTTTATTAATACTTTGTATACTCACTAAGCTTACTGTCAATTTCGCTTGGTAAACAAAGCGATGATGTACTATCGATCGTCGCGTGTCGACGTACGATCATATACTGAGTTCCGTCGAGGCGAAGTAGATCCGTGGAGTGGGGACGAGTCAGAGTGCGCATGCATAGTAAAGTAGAGAGCGTTGTCGCGCGGAGTGGGGATCGCTGAACGCGATAGCGTTTCGCGGGGGGATGTAACGGTAAAAATATTTAATTGTTATTTCTCTTAAACGGATAGACTTTTTTTTTTAAATTTGAATATTGCATTGTCATCCAATTCTGAGCTATGTTTCCAATTTCAAGTCTCTAGCTCATCGGGGAGTTAGTTTAAAATCAATTACATGATTTGTACCAAACAAACAGACAAACAAGAAAGCGAGCTAATAAAAACGTGGTAAAAAATGCTTCTACAATATTTTAATTCAGTTACTAATTTTCTCATTTTTTTTTTGGTTCTAGGTACTTCAATATATTTATTTAATACTTGGATAGGCGCCTCGGGTTAATTTTCACCCGATGAAGAATTTAAGTTTAAAGTCATGAAAAAAATATCATGAAAAATATGTTTAAAAAAATATATGAAGTCTAAAAGGATTCAATGATTGTCACCTGTACAATTATGAAAACCATCCGCCTTCTTAATGTTAAAATATGAGAGTATAAGTAGAACGGTATTGGTCGCGAATTAATATGTATTATCATTTCTATGATTTAATATAGTTAGGAAAAGTTTACAGTTAAGTAATCAGAAAGTTCCAGTGGAACGACTTCGAGCGGTGTCGACTAAAAACAATATCGCGAGCGTGGTGGGTGACTCGGTCACAGAATTAGGGTGATTCCCAAAAGTATTATTTGTTATTTTCCGGGAAAAGAGAGTTTGTTGTTTGTTTCATCCACGATAAACTCATTAGGAGGATTATAGAACTTTTTCCAGCTGTGCGCCGACTGAGCAAAATCTCGAGCCCGTATAATTGTAACTTCTGCAGTCTCGGTTACATTTGATTCAGGCTCGTCCGGGAGAAACTTTCTTCACTGTCAAACACAGTTTTCTGGCATAAGCTACCTTTTGCTCGTGTTGCATTAATCAAACGGGTCCTTGCAAGTCCTTCATCGAATGATATTAGTATAAAAATGAATATTTTTTAACGGAGTTAAAATTTTATAAGAGTTATACATTTTATAAGAAATATCATTTCCTAGGAAACTTGTAGTAGAGATTAATTCCAATTATCTTAATATTGCGATCGACATAAAAATTACTTATATAAGACTATTACCATTGGGAATAGAATATCATTTGATTATACTCTCTTAAAATTTCTCTACAAAAACCAGACAACAAATTAATTTCAGTTAGTTCATAGGACATATTTCTTTTCTTCGCACCAGTTTTATCTAAATAATTCACCAAGTCTAATGAAGTTTACAGTTCATATCACAACATTTTACAGTTCAATAATGTATATAAAAGATATACACATAAATGTAAAATAAATAAATTTAGAGAATAAATCAGATTCGACTCGAACGCGGAAAATTGATTCGCTAGAGTGCTGAGCTCGTATAGCGGATCAATTGTAGTCCTTTAATATCGTGGAGAAGGAGAGCCCTGACTCAATCGAGGCTGGAATAAAATTCGAGAATCAGTTCTCGTAACATCCTTAAGCTTGCACTACCGCGACAAATGCATCTCCATTAAGTAGACGTCATTCCCAGCGTTAAGTACAAAGTTTTCGACGTAAGTTTAAGCGAGGTTGCAAAGCTGTCGCTAGAGTACCAGCCAAGTTTCAAGTAGGACCGAGCCGGGAAAGTCGGAGCGGCGCAGATGTTGGTTCGTTGACGGTTTTCCCGTGATTTTTCTTCGTTCTCGCGACAATTGTTCGCGAAGACCCAACGCCCGTCTTCGTACAAAGGACTCTTGTAACAATCGACTTCGATTGAGTTCGAGAAAACGACGGATAAATGCGCGATGAGGTGCGGACCCGTCCCAACTACAATAAAAAGATGCTCGTAACCTGATAGTTCAGAAAATCATCACAGATATTCACGGGTGATCAAACTTTAATCTCTGAAGCCTTAACACTAGATTGCCTAAGGAAGTTATTTTGACTGCTTTTCAATTTCAATTAGAAAAACAATTGTGTATGTAATGACACAGCTTCTTAGAATTTTGTGACTTTTTGTACAACATATCAATGCGTTTATTATTAATCATTGTAGTTGCCTCCCCCCTCTTTCATTTCCGGTTATATATATATATATATATATTATTGTCACGTCGCCTACTTTTCCTTCGGAAAAGAGAGGCGGCTACGGGACTTTGCTAAGCTTTTTAGCCGGGCCACGCTCGACCGCGCGATGCGCGACAACCAGTTCGGGCAGCTTCGGGATCCTCCGTAACTGATCGGGCGCCAGGCACGTTACCGTGCCACGCGAAAATGTCCACTAGCGGCGGCAAACACACTTTCAAATCCCGAAGCTGATACAACTGCGCAAAAGAGGGAATATGACGACGAAAAGGGCCAAGGATCTACGTGAAGAACAGGCAGGGCACTCTCCGCGGCGAGAGCGTTTCTCACGGGATAATAAACAGAGCTAAATTTCGGCAAAACGATCTATATTCAAGTTCTAACGGCGACCGGCACGAGCCGTTGGTAAACAACAGAATTTGCCGGCGCGTTTACGATGAATACGGCAGATAGACGGCCGTTCGCGCTGATTTTACACTCTCTCTTTCTCTATCACGCGTCGAGCTCGGTAGTCACAGGATTCCGCGTGTTTATTACAAGCCTAAACGGCACGAATCTACCGAGCTCTGATGGAATACGCGACCGACGGTGACTGTGTCGAAAACACGGCGTTGTCGCGAGGAAACGAAACAGGCACGTTGCGTCGTCCCACCGTGGAACGGACGAGGATAAGCAATTGTTAATAATACGAGAAAACTACACGTTCCGGCTTTTCTCCCGCGCGGATCCCGCCGGCAACGTGAACAACCACGACCGTCTTGCTGTTCCGCGTGTACTTTGCACGTCTTCTCGGCAACGCAAGAACGGTGTGTTACGCGACGCGAACAGAATCTTCGAATAACCCGCCCCCGAGCCAACACGATCGAAATACACAATATAGCCGAATAATCCTGACTGGTACTTACCAACAGTATCTCTCGGTCCCTTCGTTCGCACAATGACAAAAGTAATCGTTTTCGATATGTTACGCGCGACAGGTTTCGGCACAGTGACCCGATTTTCGTGGGCTCGGGAACGCGGAAGCGAGGCGTCCCCCTACTCCCTCATCTAATTCCGCCGGGACTACGCTCGAGCCTATCGCGGCGCTGATCGCGTCAGGGACGGCTCGCGGCCGATTTTTCCGAGGGGGCTCCGGCATTTGACCAGGTTGCCTAGAGCTGTGTTCCTCCCTGTTCCGTGGCGCTTCTGGAATTCGGGACGAGCCTTTCCGGTTCTTTTTCCCGTAGCAACTACCGGTTAAGGCGTCGGCAAGGTCGAGAAGGTGTTCGTCTCTATCTACGATTTCCTCGTCGATTCCTCCAGGCTTGTTGGCCTGGGCTCGCGCTAATCCTCGCGTTGTCCTTTTTGGCTGTAGGCTCGCGATAGGTGCGTCCAGCGCCCCTTCTCGACGCTGATTAGTCCATCATCGGCCGGAATTAGGAATCGACTCCTGATTGGATTACGGCTTCGATTTCTGTAAACTCGCGTCGCGCTCGGCGGCGCGACGTTCAAAACGCGTTAAATTCTCTCCGCCGGTACTCGAGCTTCCCAGGAAGAGCGATCGCAACGGCCCTTTCGCTTCGGCACTGCTTAAGGGAGACCCGGTCTTCCGATCGGGGTTCAGAGGGACGTCGGCAGACTTGCCACGTATATATACAACCCCTGGCAGAATGTTTCCGATCGGAGGCATTGAAACGGATTTTCGAGAAAACATTCACAATTTAGAAGTATAAAATTTTACTTTACGGAGTTAAAACTGATGGGAAATGAAAAAGGGCTTATTAACGAATGAAAAACAACAAAATAAAATAAGCTTATATTTATTATGGCAAAGAAACGAACAAATAAACAAATTGTTATTTATTTTAGTGGTAAAAAGAGGAATAACATTTTTTCGATTGGCAGCTTGTTTTCGAGAAAATCGAGTTTGAAAATACAACAATAAAAACGTTTATGTGCAGGTTGTGTGATAATTAACGATCTTGCAGTACTTGTTTGATAAACTCTCGATTTTTCAGGAGACGTGGTGACGCAATCGGACTTCTTCGAAGGCTGCGACCTCCATTATCATTATCCACGTCCACTTGGCCGGAAATAAAATTTTCAACGTGGCCGCCCTTCTCATCTCTCCCAAGCCACCAATTTTCCCGTGCGCGCCTGTCTCCTTTCGTCATCCATCTTTATCGTTTAAGAATTTAAGACGCGACGGTGTTGTATCGCGGACGCCTTTAAAAATTTCTGTTCTCGTTACAGTCGGGAAATTACGGGCATTCTTTTTTTCCTGAATTCTAAATGTCATCGCGAACGTCCCAGTTTCCCGGGCGTTCGCTCGCGTGTCGCTAAAACACTCAAGCACCTTCTGCACCTTTGTGTCCCGCTGTCACGGGCGTTGATTTAATCAACCCCTTTCGCGAATTTATCTTCCGCGAAATGGACGCTCGGTTGACTTTAAACGGTCCACGGTACAAAGTTACAATTAGCAAAATTTAATTAATCGCCGCGACCCGCGTCCGGCCCGGCCCGACCCGACCGCTGAGAGTTGCGTTTCGGTGAGCTTCACGGCAGTCTTCGTAATCGCGGATTATGCGGCTCATCAAAATCATACGTTTGACTATCCGGACCCCGCGGTATTCCTGTTGACAGTCAGCCAAGCATGGCTAATTAGTCGTCACGATTAAAAAATGAATTTTTTCGGTAATGTATGTTAAAATTAATTTTGTTCCAGTAATGTACGTTAAACTGAATTTCCACAATAATGTATATTAAAATGGAATTTCACAATAATGTATATTAAAATGAATTTTCACAATAATGCATATTAAAATAAATTTTATAATTCATAGATTGTCCAGTCTACGTCGAACAATTTTTAATAGAAAACTGACGTATATGCAACGTTGTTAATTTAATCATTATTAACATGTAAATTCGTCGTTATTGACATAGGAGTTCACCATGTTAGTCAAACAGGTATACAAAGTAAAATAGTACGAGGTCATTAATATGTAGCTGCTTATGCATTTAAAATACATAAAATATGAAAGTATAATACATGAACTACCTGTATAGATAAACTAACATGTATGCAAAGCGCAATGAATACAAAATATAAGTACAGGATCTTCCATGAAAAAGATCTTTTTCACAATTAAGAATTTTTTTACAGAATTACAATAAAAAATGTTTTATTCTCTACAAATAAAAAACATCGTGAAAATGACACCTCTCAATGGAAAATCCTTTCTATTAAAAATTTTCCATAACAACAAAGCCTCCATTACCCCGAATATTTTCAACAACCAATATCAGATTTTACTAAATGAACGAACTCGCACAAAACGCACAAACGTTAGCCGTATTCGACGAATGAAGATATTAAATATGTACTATACCAAATTGTATAAAACACAGCGATAAACCAAATGGAATAAGCAGCGAAATAAATAGTGCAGAATCCTTTAAAGACGGAATAAATTTCTTTTCAGCGACCGTTTTATTACTCCGTAAAACCGCACATTTGCGTGGCATCCATAGTTTAATTGTAATACTGCTGGCTTGCACGATCTTCGCGATTTGTCTGGCGAACGATTCGGTGTGCCCGTTTCTCGGCAAACTTTTAGAACGGTTTTCACCGAAGCAGAACAGTTTCATGGAGTTTCAGTGAATGAGGTAGCCGTGCACTGATTCACTTCAGGGTTTTTGGCCGGTCCGGCGACGGTAACGTGTCCTTTCACGGGATTACCAGCAAACAGACGAGCAGAAAACCGCCCTCCTCCCCAAGTAAAACGTTGCCTTCGATGTGTTTTTATCGTAATCGTTCTTTTGCTCCATTTTCTCGTTAGCGGCCCGGTATCAGAGAATCATTCAATGCCCCCACAAGCCCCTGATTCACATAAAACTTTTTTAATTTTTAATATGATTTTTAATAATACACTTGACATGAGAAGTAAAATATTCTTACGAATCCCAAAATATTCGTTTTATTTTTTAATTTTGTAACTTATAAATTTCTGCTCTCATTAATAACAAAAATTATCTTATTAACCCGTTGCACTCCTTTGTTGAGTGTAACTCGACATCAGAGAAAGAGAAACGTAAATAAAACGGGGCTTTATATGTATTTAGTGCTTCTTTTATTTATTTAATTTCTTATTTTTTAATTAAAAAGAAATATAAGTTCCACAAATATAAATTACAACAAAGTTTAAGAGCTGTTTAATATAGTTAGTAATCAAAATCGGTTAAAATAAGAAGTAGTCAAGAAACACTTAAAATAGTAGAGAATTGTTAGCAAAAGAATTGAAAGCTAATTCGGAGTGCAATTTTAACCCTTAGCAGTAGAGGGGTGGCTCAGAGTCATCACTAAAAATTGCAGTACCATTGTTCACAATATCGTTCACATTATTGAATATGTTGGTGTCTAATCGATTACTAAACATTTATGTATTGTATGAGTTATTATACTAATTTCATATCCATGAAATTTCAAAAATCATAGAGAATTTAAATATTCTAGATCGAAAAAAATATTTAATTTTCCAGTTAAAATAACTCCGAGTGCAAAGGGTTAATATTGTTTTCTAGTCAGAAATCCCGAACATTTTCAAGAATCCCGGAATAAAAACGATCCTAGAAAATGAAATATAACGAATTAAAACAGGTGAATTCTATTCAAGATGCTTAGTTCGATAACTGTTTTCGATAAAAGTTTTTGATGTTAGTTATATTATAACTTAACATAAAAATATATTTCTTAATATTATGTAATGTCAATATACTTGTTGATGCATTAAATGTACAGTTCAATGATTCGTTGCGCGGATTTATTGAGTTTGCAGATTTTTCATAAGAAACGCGATATTGGAGAAAACATTGCGTCCAAAAGAGGCGAGCGAGTGAAAAACGCGATTCCATTAGGATAAGAATGTGGAGCCCGCATTCTCCAGTATTCCCCGCTAACTTTATGCTAGTTTTTGCCCCGATCGCCGAGACGAGGACCGTCAACCCAAGCAGGTGCGGTTCTTGTCGCTGTCAAATGCAAGATTATCCTTCCTGCTTCTGTGTCATTTGGAGTGCTCGTGCAACCGCAAGGGCCAGAAATATTATCATTTTTTGCTGGGAATCTGCTGTGCGTTGTGCCACCGTTAACGGATACAGGAGAATATTTACGTAATACCGGAATAATTGCAGTAATTACATTTCCTCTTCGTTTCTTACATCCGTACGAACGATTCATAGAAGATCGAAGTGAATTGATAAAAATTGTATTCGTTACGCGATTACACTAGCAAAAATAAGTAAACTCTTTTAACCCATAGCACTTGAGTGGTATGAAGCGCAACTAAAAATTGCTGTACCATTATTCAAAATATTGTTTACATTACTAAATATGTTGGTTTCTAATCAATTACAAAACATGTAAGTATTTTGTAAGATGTTATATCAATTTCATATACATGCGAAGAAAAGAATTAATATAGAATGTGCTTATTTTCTAGGTAGAAATGTTTGATTTTCTAGTTAAAATAGGTCCGAGTGCAAAGGGTTAATGTTTCTACCATTTTATATTCATTATAGATGTAATATTTTATATTTACTAATATGTCTTTCTAATATGTCATATTTATTGTTACTCATGAAATAGTGGAAGGATTCAAAGAATTTAATCATCGATTTATTAAAATGATTGAAAAGAAGATTTCTATTTTTTTAATATGATTCGCAGTCTAATTATGACTGAAATGATGATCAAATATTATATTATTTTATATAAAATGCTATAAATCAAATACATTCAGTTGTTAGCATGTTCAATTTTTGTCTTGAAATCATTAAATTCATAGAAAGATTAATTTCAGTTCTCAACGAGAAATATAAATAAACCGAATCACATACGTACTACGAAGAACAGTAACGCCGACAGAAACGAGTATTCGTAGTGATCAATAATAAACAGAGGCGACGAACAGGAGCGTCAGGAAATTGAATTCGATTGAAAGAAGAACACGGAAAGAAGAATGACTTGATTATGAGAAGCCAATTATGTTCGAGATGGCGTTGGACAGTACGAACGGGAACAGTTGAGAAAATAAAGTTTTCGAGACAAGCGAATGAAAATGAAAAATATAGAAAGGAACAGCATTCGTTCCCTCGGAAAAGAATTTCAAACGTAAAATAATTTATATATATATTGCTCGAGTATCGCTATGTTGATAAAAAGCGGATAAAACTGTTTCAGACAGAAGTCGTTTGGTTTCAACAATTATGTGGCGTGCATAATTGTTTTTCAGGTGGAAATGTATAGGGATTTTTGGTCAACTTTCTTTTTTAATGAAACCGCATATTTTTTAACTTCCCTGCGATTGTACCCCTTCTTGAGACAATTTCAAAGATTTTGTTATTCAACGTCACTCAAGATTATAAGCGTAAAGAAGGATGAGAAATATGAATTCACTGTGAATGCTTACGTGATGAGATAGTCTCAGCTTTGTTAATGAGATCTAACTGATAATTAGACTGCGGATTTTTATGCATTTATTAAGCAGTTGGCTGAGTGGAATATAAGATAGTAAAAGATTGGAAAAATTTAAGAATATTATTGTGATGTTTTCGATGTGAAATATCTATTATGAGATGAAATAAATTTAATTTTTTAAATTAATTTTTATTTTGCATAAAGATCCGTAGTCTACTGATATGATGTGCGAGATCTCGGAATATCCCGGATGCTTGGAACGGGGTTCCGAAAATGTTCAGGTTTCCTGTGAATCTACGAGATTTCTTATACTGTACGGAATCTTCGCATTCTTTGCACTCGATTGTTCCCTCAGACAGGTATCGCTAAAAATTGCTGTACCATTATTCAAAATATTATTTACATTATTAAATATATCGGTATCTAATCAATTACTAAACATTTAGGTATTGTATGAGTTATTATACCAATTTCATATCCATAAAATTTCAAAAATCATAGAAAATTGAAATATTCTAGATCGAAAAAAATATTTAATTTTCCAGTTAAAATAACTCCGAGTGCAAAGGGTTAATATTGTTTTCTAGTCAGAAATCCCGAACATTTTCAAGAATCCCGGAATCTACAAGATCCCGTTCCAATCGCGTCCCTATCCCGATTTGGACCATTTTCAAGATTAACTTAAAATTGCGTTTGTAAGAAAAAAATTTTGAAAATTGTGTATTTTCGTGTTCTTTAATTTAATTTTTATTTATTTTTTCTTACAAACGCAATTTTAAGTTAATCTTGAAAATGGTCCAAACCAGTGACCGAAACGTTGAATATTTAAAATAATTAGCAAAACTGCTTAGTTAAGTTTGTTTTTTACGATCGAACCGTAGCGCCGAGATCATTTAACAATTGTTATTAGCAATGATACGATCGATAGAAGAAGTTTATTTAGTTCTGAGCTATGTTGAAAATGTCAAGTCTCTAGAACATCGAGAAGTGGTTTAAAATTCGATTTCAAGATTTGACGCATACAACGACAGCTCGGGAAGTTAATATAAGCGTGGTAATAAAAGAGTTGTGTGTATTATTTAGCAAATAAATAATCGTAAAGAAATTAGGAAGCCGTAGAAAAATTAGGAAGGAAGCTGATAGCAGAGCAGCTGCGGTAATTACAGTACAGCAAAACCGTCGGCGGTCTCGTTCGGAAACGGCAAGGGTGCAGCCCAGCGGTTGACGAGTAACATTTGAATAACGTTCGTTGCGTGTGTCACGACTCCGCCATCAACTATTACAGCGCGGCACACACACCGAGGATTCATTTACATGGGGCGCGGCAAAAACTCTTGCTAAAATCTAGCGATAGGACGACGATTTTCGACAAAAGGAACGCGGATCCGTGAAACTAACCGCAGGCGCACAAGAGACGAATACCCGAGGAAGACCGGGAATTTCCCCATATTTTTCAGGCGAATTTCAAGAAAGCGCGGTCGAGAATCTATTCCACTCTAGATCACAATATTTTAGGCTAACTTCCGAGACTTTTTTCACCGTCGAACTAGAGAACCTTTCACCGTCATACTTTAGTACGCACTTTCATCTATGCTCCGGCAGAGTCCATAAATTTTTGAACAATGGGAAAACCAATTTTCAGCCTGATATAAGCTGTCTAGTGCTTATAATTTTCAAGCATTATTAAATCTTCATTTTTTTTGTTTGTTAAGTTTTGAATAAATCTTTGAATGTTATTGGCGCGCTGATACGATCGATGTTCTTTGATTCTTCGTCGTTTCAAATGGTCACGTTTGCTCAGTCTACATGTCACCGGCATGGAACCAACATGCGTTCCACAAACTGTAAAGAATTTAATTTAATAACCATTTTGTATTAAGGAAGTGAGTATTCACACAAAGTTTATTTTATTCTTTTTTCTTTTTCTACTTTTTGTGTTTGTGGGTTTTTGAGATAGTGTTTCCTTTTTTCTGCATTTGGTCTGACAACCATGTACTAATTAAGAAACAAATTCTTACAGACGCAATTACAATGAAAGAATTTTCTTGAAAATGATCTAAATCGAGATCGAAACGTCGAAAGTTTTCTATGTAATTTTGCAAAATAGCTTAATTAACGTCATGAATGATCGTACCAGCGCGCCAATAATATTCAAAGATTTATCAACAATTGTCGATCGAAATAAAGGAAAACCGTTAAGTTTCGAATGCATAAAAATCTTGGATTTAAATAAGAGATCTATAAAGGAACAGGGACGTAGACATTTTTAAATTGCCGACATGATTGATGGTAATCGCGCGCTAATTACATCGCAATAATAAGGAAGCACTATTCAAGCGAGTCCATAATTTCACTCTCCCTCGCCGGAATTGCGATATGAATAAGATTTAGTATTCGAAAATCTGTTTTTGCCTGTCGCAGACGAGTAAGTGACGCTTCATTCTGCCGCGATTAAACTTTTACGGTGGGAAGTTCTTCTCGGGATCATTAAAACGACAATCTCGTCGCGATAAAATTTATGCTGCCTCAACAGTTCCCATTTTCTACGGGAATACGATTATTTCGCGAATAAAATTCCGTAACGGTGGAAATAATATTTAATTTACCGCGAACGATCGATAAAAAAGAGGTCTTGTCCCGTGTACACACAGTTTTACCGCTATCGTAGTCGGTTGCGTCGCGTCGTTCGCGATTGATTAATTCGTCGGTGAACGTTTCAGCAGAATTTCCGCGACGACAAAGACGAAAAGGAGGAGGTGGAGCAGGACGCCCTCTTGGTACTCTCGCTCGCTCTTTATTAACTTAAAACTCGCGATAAATGGATCCGGCGATATTACATTTCCACGCAATGTAACGGTAACGCGGACTTTATTGCGATCTCCGTTAGCATACTCGGACCGTAACCATTTTTATTACTTAATTTTACTGCTGCCGCGGCGCGCTCCAGCCCGGGCTTGTTAAACACTCGCGACAGGTCTGGTCTTTCTATCTCTACGCTCAATTTCGGAAATCTTCGCAGTACTTGTCTGACGATGATACAAACAATATAGTATGAACAAACTCATTTTTTTTACTATTTTGCTATAAAAGAAACACCTTGCGCTATTATGTAATCGTGTATGTCCGTTACGCGAGGAAAAAGGATCGTTCCTCAAACAGTATTATTATGTGCGGTCGTCGCACCATATTTCGTCTTAGGACGAACAGCTGATCGGCAACGACTCGCGCTCTGAGGCCAAATATACAGGGTGTATCCGTTAAGTTATGTCACCATTTTTTATGCATTTCCAATAGTGCAATTAAAAAATGGTTAGACAAAAGTTTCTCAGTACTTGATTAGCTACATGTTCGCATATTCTTAAATCTGAAAAAATGTTTTTTACTTTAAAAAGTAAAGGTTATCTTGACTTTTTTTTAAATGGCACTATATGTTTTGGACATCATAGGATTGTTTCTGACGTCGAGACGAATTTAACAGTGTACTATACTATGACCTTGAAATGACCTCAAACTTGAAAATTTTGTGCAACGTAATTTATTGGCGCGCTGGTACGATCATTCTTGACAATAATTAAGTTATTTTGCAAATTTACATAAAATATTTCGACGTTTCGATCCACGATTTGGATCATTTTCAAGAAACTTATTTCGTTGTAATTGTGTCTGTAAGAATTCGTTTCTAATTGGTACATGGTTGTCAGACCAAATGCAGAAAAAGGAAACAATGTCTTAAAAACCCAATCAGAAGAGAAAAAAAAGAAGAATACAAAAAATTATAATTTGTATGAATACTCACTTGCTTAACCCAAATTAGTTATTGATTTAAATTCTTTAAAGTTTGTGGAAACACATGTTGGTTCCATGCCGGTGATATGTGGACTGGGTAAACGTGACGATTTGAAATTTTATAAGCTTTCTATTTTATAAGCTTACACATGATAAATAGATAAAGATTACTAGTCCAGTCACGAGCGAAACATTAAACAGCATTATAGTCTACAAATTTTGTTGGATTCGACGTAACCGGATGCGATGCAAACGCATAAAATCCGCAGAGCAGTTGTACACGCAGCGGATACAAACAGCAACAGCGGCGAACAATGGATGGCGTCGCTGGTGACGCATCATTGGTGATATCTAATTATATCATCGGTCGGCATTTCATTATTTTATTGCCTCATAACGAGCGCCCAACCCGTGCATTGTTAACGAGCGTTTCACGTTTCGGACGAGTCCGAGGTTACACGTCACGAACACAACGATTTTCACCGACAGCTGCCTGCCGGAAGCCGCGAAAACGCGTGTCCAATCGAAGCCGCAGGATTCCGCGGATGTTGCAGAACCGGAAGTGTCCTCGGCAACCAGACTGCTCCAGTGAGAACGAGTGAAACTGGGAAAGTTCGCATTGTTCCCCTTCTTCCTCGTTCATTTTATGACCATTAGACTTTAATAAATAAATTAAATTAAATGTTTACAGTTTTCAATTTGTATAAACTTCCATCGTTAAGCCACAGTCAGAAGACAGTTGGAAATTTACTGTTTTGTTTCAATTTGCTCGTGCCAATTCGACAGCTTCCATGGATACTAAATAAATATTAAAAAATAACATAAATTCGATCGATCGCAAATATATTCTCATTTGAATAAATTGTTGCGATCCAATAATCTGAGCATCGTTTTATTAGTTGCAAACCACGTGGATAATTGTAAATATTTTTTAATTTACTTCGTCTTCTCATAGGTCCACAAAATTGTATATGATATCAAAGGAAAGGATTAAAAAAATATGTAACATGGTTGCTACTCCTCTAAAAACTTCCTCGTTCTTTCTTCCGTGTAAAAATCTTGTAAAAGTTCGAAGTAGTGATCGACCTATTTTTAGTAACTCCGAATAAATAAAAATATTACAAAGATACTGTGTGGGTGTGCTTGAAGAAGTGAAAGAAAAGTGTGCTTACGAGCTGTTCATCTCCGAGCATATTTTACGAGAGTTTTTGAGCAACGTGACCTTAGAAGTGGTCCATGGTTTATTTAAGAAGATTTTCAAAGTTCAAGGGAAGTCTTGAAATTTTGAAATAGCACTTACATCCTGTGTGTACATCAACGCTTACATGGAAGCTTGTATTTTTTAGTCGACGGCGATCTGCTCGGAAAACGTAATGAATCTCCAGATAGAAATTCATATATAATTGTGACGATGCTATCGTAAGCTGCAATAGCCAAAAAAAATATATAAAAAGAAACTTTTTAAAAACCACGCTTATATTAGAATGCACTGAAAAGGAGAAAATAATATTTTTAGATATTAGTGACTATAAATAGAAGCTTGAAGCGCCAAACTATATTAACGTAATCTTCGTGGGCGCTCCACGCTTTTATTTATAGTCACTAATATCTAGAAATATTATTTTCTCCTTTTTAGTGCATTCGCAGAAGGGCGAAGGCGAATATTTAAAAATATTGTTTAAATCCTAAACGCACAGATTTTTTAAAAAATTCTTTTTCAATATTGCATTGTCATCCAGTTCTGAGGTATGTTGAAAATTTCAAGTTTCGAGTTCATCGGGAAGTGGTTTAAAATTCGATTTCAAGATTTGACGCATACAACAACAAAAACAACAACAACGACGACAATTCGGCAAGCTATAATATAAGCGTGGTAAAAATATAAATTCAAGCATGCTACTGTATGGGAAATAAGCAAACATTTAATACTAAACAAACAATATAATAAAATAAATGAAATACTTCTCGATCGAAAATGTAATAAAAACTAAAATTATGATTTCGGCGCAAGGTTCGATCATTAGTAACACCAGCAAGTTTGCAAATTAATTTAACTCAACGTTTCGATCCTTGTATGGATCATCTTCAAGAGATATATTTTTGCGTCTGAAAAATTAATATGTTTATAATAAAATAGAAACAAAAAGAGAATTTGCAACACAGCTGTGAAAACATATATTAAACCAAAAATAAAGGAAACACTTACTTGCTGTGGCAAAATAGTTAAAACAAATACAGAATAATGAGTTACAGTTTCAGATGCAAAAATGTATCTCTTGAAGATGATCCATACAGGGATCGAAACGTTGAGTTAAATTAATTTGCAAACTTGCTGGTGTTACTAATGATCGAACCTTGCGTCGAAATCACAATTTTAATTAATATAATAAAATAACTTAACCCTTTAGCACTCGAACGGCGCCTCTGAGGCGCCACTAAAAGTGGCTGTACTATTATTAAAAATATTGTTTACATTATTAGATATGTCGGTATCTAAGCAATTACTAAACATTTAAGTATTGTATGAGATATTATATCAATTTCATATCTACCAAATTTAAAAAATCATAGAGAATGGAAATATTCTAGGTGAGACGAAACGTTTGATTCTCGAGTTAAAATAACTCCGAGTGCAAAGGGTTCAGTCTCTTCTATTCACAAACATGAATTAGTAAAAGTATCAGTACCAAATATATCTAGGGAAAAGTTATCTTCGAGCGGTGAGAATTCTGTTGAATGTCGCGTCGATAGTAACTGTAACGACACGACGATCCGATATTAGTTACTTATTGATTTATTTTGCGTTCTTCATATTTCATAATTTGCGTTATTCATTATTCTGGTTCGACGTATTGAATAGAAAAGACGTGTTTGATCTCAGACGGAGATTTAAATGAGACAATTTAATTAATTGTATTCAAGATAATTGGAATTAAACGTTAAACTATTGTGTTTACGGACGTGTTATTTCTAGTTACGACTTAATTCCTACATATAATATATATGCTATTAAAATCACTATTGATTTGATGCAATAACAGTAAGGGAACATCAAGAGTGCCTCCACGATTCACAAAAATGAATTCATCAAATTACAATTTGCAACTATCACTTTTATATTGCAGGATGAAAGTACGAAAATCATCCGAAATGTTAGCATAATCTTTCTTGTATAGTGTCTCACATATCAGAGTAATCTGTACACATAAGTGTATAAAGTCCAAAGTCTAACGACGATGCAGTATCAGCTTCCATTTCGGGAACCAAGGCCTTAGCCTGCGATCGGCGAACTGAGATAGTAAAATAAAATATATGTGCACGTTCTAAGTGCATTGCCGGTTTCATCGCGCGTGTTCACGATCCGCGGGTCTCTCCCAATTTGAATACGCGGTTGGCCTTAACTAGATAACCGGCGGAGATCCGCAAACGAATCCAGAATGGTTTCCGTAAATTCGTTGCTTACGGGCCGGGGTCGTGCACCCGCCGCTCCCGGGTAATTACGTTGAAATATTCCCATAATCGCATCGCGGGAACACCGACGACGCGGTGAAAAGTGACGGGGCTTCGTGCTTACTCCGCGATTTCTGCGAAAAGTTCGATCCACAACCGCTATTTCTAGATTGCGATCGCTCGCCTCTCGAACCAACTTTCCCTCTACCATTTTATTTTGAACAGAACAAAAACACGGTAACCATAAAAATTCGAACGAAAGCCTCGGAAAATAAAGTTTATTAATGTCTCCATTGTTCTAGATTGATCCTTTTGTTGTTCCTACGTGATTTTTAGAGAAAATAGCCAATTCTTGTTAATCAATTGAAGTGTTTTAAAGACGGTTTATTTTATTATCTATTCAAATACGCGAAAATAAAATCGCATAATATACATACGTATATAATAATATATTCGTGTACAAAGAACAAGACAACAGAAATATATTGACATACAAAATTAACTATTAATTTCAAAATGGTGTTATCAACATGCTGTGAAACGGATACTAAAATAATTCACTAACACTGTGAACAAAGCTATTTATTTTTTATTCCCAGCAGTGAATTATTTACTCCATCGTTGCCCACGCCAGGTCTTATACTCTATGAAAGGTCAATTTAGTTTTTCCGTCTCTCTCACTTCATTCGTTTGCTTTTTTTACGAGCTTCAGTTATTAAACACCGGCGTGTTACCAGTCTTGACCCGTATTTTATCGGAGGCTTTCTTTTTCTCACGAAACGCTTTTACGCGAACAGCTATATTCCTCCGAAATAGACCAACGAATACCTAAGACTTCTTCCAAAACAGTTGTAGATATATTCACGGTTGTAAGGCAAAACCGCGCGAGCAACATTTTCAAGAAAGTCGAGCTTACCTCCTAATTAAGGTACAAAAGCTAGAATTTGTGTTCCCCGGAGAAGAAGAAGCATCGAAGAAGCCTTTTCTTCGCAACATAGAAATTCTAGAGCATTGAAGCCCTCCGTCTGACATTTCTGAAATGTACACCCTTTAATACGTGTTTCTAATTCTTTCTCGTAAAGCAAAGATCTTTTCTTTCAACCCAAGGATTGCTGTTCGTATCAATGGAAAAAAACGTTCGGATAAAATGTTTATTTGTCAATATCTTAAATAAACCTTACTATCTTCAGACCTTTCAGTACTCTATTTTTTAATAGTATTAAATAGTTGGATTAAATATACCTCGCAAAATCTTATCTATGAAAAACAAATTTCATATCATTTAATTACAAAATAAAACTCATTTTGAAAAAGAACAATGTGTCCTGAGCTTTTATTACATAATTACAACTTCAAGAATGAATCATTCTGGCATCGTTAACCCTTTGCACCCCGAATAATTTTTAAATTTTATTTTCAACTCCCCACTAATTGAAGTGTTTTGTTTAAAATTTACTTCGAAGGACAGTTCCTCGACTGCTACTTATTTTAAACAATTTTGTTTACCAATTATATTAAATATAGCTTTCTCAAACATTGTTGTAATTTATATTTGTTTTTGACCAAAAAATAAGAAATTAAATAAGTAAAGGAAGAACCAAATGCATATTAAAACCTGTTTCATTTACATTTTTAAACATTGTTGTAATTTTTTATATTTGTTTTTGACCAAAAAATAAGAAATTAAATAAATAAAGGAAGAACCAAATGCATATAAGAACCTGTTTCATTTACATTTTTCTTTCAAAAGACAATGAAATGCAAAAGGTCAAAAATTGATTAATTTTTAGGAAGCTATTATTTTTGTCAGAGGTAGCTTATAGGGAAATAGAGTGCTCGTCGCTTTTGTTATGTGTAACAGTGGTATTAAAAAGAATAGAACAGCGTGCTAAATAACTTCGTCCAGTATTCGGCATCCATTAGTGGGGATATAGGGGGCCAAGTAACAAGCCAAACACGACCAGACGGTTGAACACTTGTCGAAGTGAAACGATCAGTAATTTATAACGTTCACCTGGTCGTCCATTCGGCAATCTATTTCTGGATTTGGCAAAACAAATAGCCCAGTGGGTCAATAATCGCGCGTAGTTGTGGACATTCGACAGAATGGACACATTCCCGGTGACAGGGAGGCACTGAAATCGATATATCGAACTATACTTCTGTGGTTAAACGTGAACGTCGCACTTCGCCGTCCACGGAAACCCTCGCAGAACTACTCTGTCAATCACTACATGCGTTTTCGGCCATTTAAGGGAAAACATTAGGAGCGGTAATCTGTCGTTTATTTCTTTAACACTAAACCTACCGAACCTTGCAAGTAACTGGAACATGATCCCTTATAAAAATTACAAGATTGATTTTATTAAGACTTTGTTCGGCTCCTATTGCAATGCATGCTCTAATAAAGATATCTATACAATCATTTTTATTATTTCAAGAATTGTAAAATAAAAAATCTGAAGCCGATCATTTTGATCGGTGGTGATAGGTTTAGTGATAAAGAATTCGTATTGGATTCTTATTTATATCTTTCCCTATCGTACTTCTTCAATTTTCAGACTAATTGAATTTTTAAAAGAAAACCTTTATGTTTAATAGTGTTTCGGCAAAATCGTTGTTCGTACCATCACATCTGTTCACCCAGTACATTCGCGAATATTCTCGACAACGTAACGAATTCTGTTTACTTGGTCAACCTTAGCATCTTGACTTACATACACACAGTCTAATTACTCATTACCATAAATATACACATTCTCACTCTCGGTGTTTTCAGACGTGCCCTGTCGAGCACGTAGTCTTGCGACACGAGTCGAACTATTCGCATCAAATCAGTGATCAAATAAACTCTATTACCGTAAAATCGAGCACGTGTTCTTATTTCTTTCTCTCCGGTTATCTCATCAATAATCCACAGTATCCTTTGAGTTCTCACAAAACAAATAGAGAGTACATTATTTCTTCTTTTAAAGAATTCTTATAAAATCCTTATATCTATCATTTTATAATTTCGTATAGAAATATTTTTTATTGTCTATATTATTTGATAACAAATCTTTGTTTACAGTATCACAATATGCAATAATATATTTAATTTAAACGTGTCATTTATCCTTTTCTATTTCATTTTGTTCTTCGCTCACTGCATTTTCAAAACTGATTTTTTCACTTTTCACTATTATTTACTATTAATATCTATTTTTGAACATGTTTTAATATTTTGTATCATTCCTTAATATTTTTTAGAATTTTGCGGGAATAATGTTTTTTTTTAATAATTCTTTGATCTCATTGTGAAGTCGGCTGTAAGTTTTAATAATGAAAGATAAAGCAGTTTCACGGCAAAAGAATTGCAAAGCGAGTGTATAAAATATAACATTGCAGCGTCGAACGACGGCATTTTGTTGCAGAATAGAGGAACGCGTATTTCCAGCAGCGTATCTTACGAAAATTTGATTTTCTTCGCAGCAAGGATCCTCCTATCTCAAGATGTCTGCCACGCTGCACCTTCTATTACACCGGTCGACTTTAATATCGGATAAACAGCCGAAACGTTTTAATACCCTCCGGTATAACAGTTTGGAATTTTAGAGAAACGTTCGGGAATAATTTCAGGGATATTCCCAATACGGATATTGCATATTGCATGCGGAATTTAGCGATACACGAGTTGAAGAGGACGTCCGCTTCGAACGGTGCCAGACAGTATAAGTAATCAGCCCGACCGTGCGGGATTTTTATGCATTCATGTCAAACGCGAACACCGGGAGTGTGAAATGTAAAATACAATTTTCAATTCAATATTGTTTTTCACTTGACCGGTATGGTATTTGAATTAATGGCGAGAGGTCTTGACTACGACAGCGGCAATAAGCTCCTGCTTAAGTATAGGAAATGTTACAATATTTGAAATGAGTATTTGCATGAAGACCCATAATACGGCGATCAGCTTCCATGTTCTATGAAATTTTAACAACTTCAAAATATTAAATCATGCCAAGTTTAATTAAACGAAACAATAAAACTAGTTTAACTTTCGTTGGATTTTCGAACTTTCTCAATATGTCAGTCGCAATATGTTTGTTGTCTAAATACTATGTTGTTTTTAGTGTCTTTACACGCTTATTCTCATTTAAACACTTCGTTCTCGTGGACGTGTTATGTCGCGACGTCGATACTGTTCGTAGAATGGCCGGATCGAAAAAAGGGACATTCGACCAAAAAGTCGACTTTTCGAAATTGCAAACTAATGAATTTGTATTGCTTTGTAAGGATCTATGGACCTCAAAAATGAAGAAATTAATGAAATTGAATAAATATTTTAGTTACAATGAACATTTAAAGTTGAGCGTTTTTGAACTTTGAACTTTGCGATGTCCTCATCGTTTCGTTCCATATTTTCTCTCACTTTTTTTTGTATGATATAGAGCATCTCTTTCCAATAAGAAATCATATATTTTTTTAGTAATAACTAATAATAATATATTTAAAAAATAATGTTGAACGATACATGACAAATTAAAAAAATTTTGCATATTTGTCAAAGGATATCTTTTTAAACTTCCTTTAAATAACCGTACAAGAATCATTTCCGACATCGTCCGACTAACAACTATATTGTTGTTTAAAGCGGACAATGTCGCTTTAGAGATCAAGATCTATAAGTATACAGAGTCTCAACTAAATCGGTGTGACAACGTCCTTGCACTCTCCTTGTAAGATGAAAATTTTAAGGGGTATGTGGGATTTCAAAATTTCGAGTCGGGCCGGGCTGAATCGCAAAAGTTTGTCCCGCTCATAAATATCTTCGTGCAAAATTCGTCGATTTTTTGCCCAACTCTGCGCAGGATAACACATGTATGGCACTGCGCAAACAACATTGAGTCGCGAAATAATTCGTCTGTGACCTTATACGAACAGTATCGACGTCGCGACATAACACGTCCAAGAGAGCGAAGTAGTTAATAAATATAATGAAATATAATTGTGCATAAATTGAGATTGTAGTATTCACGAGAAATGATCAAAGTTAAGAATTTAGATTTAATCTGCATATTCCCCGATTAACAAAGTAAATTATTCCCCGTTATAGCTATGCAGTTACGCGAAACACAATGTAATAGAAACTTGAAGAAAACTTAACGCAGAATTAATCTTCGTTACCTGGAGAAAGCACTCATCAGGATAATTAGTCTCTATTTCATTGCCAACTTCGTACATAACTCCATGAAAATGCGAATTTTCTTAAACACGCACAGGCGATAAGGCACGGAAATAATTGTTCGCTGAATCACTATTTCAGAAACGGCCTGAAAATTGAAAATTGTCAAACAAAAATTCATTGATTATTTACCAAAGCTTTCGAAATGTAATATTCATCAATTCCATAATATTGGATATCACTGTATTCGGGAAAGTCTACAGAATCTATTTCTGCAAAGAACAGTGCAATATCTTGTATAATAACATGACAATATTTGTTTAAAATTGAAAAATATATTTTCTCTTTCAAATTAAGTTTCTTAAAAACTGTGCGTCCAGGGGAAAAATTGTGGGCAGATTCGGATTCAGCGCAAAATACTCTACAAGAATCATCTAACTGCAATTGCTTGACAAATTTGGTGTTGGACAGTGTAAATCGAATCGGAAACTTTTTTCCAGCAGTTGTTTTAATCGGAAACTATTTTCCCAGTAACAATTTGTTTATTTGTTCGTTTCTTTGCCATAATAAATGTAAGCTTATGTTATTTTGTTGTTTTTCATTCGTTAATAAGCCCCTTTTCGCGTAAAGTAATATTTTATACTTCTAAATTGTGAATGTTTTCTCGAAAATCGGTATCAATGGCTCCGATTGGAAACATTGTGCCACGGGGTGTACATGACCGAAGTGAAAACTCCTATAACGATTGCACCTGTCTCGCTCGGCTCTCCCGACTTCACCCGAATAGCGTTTCACCTCGGAGCGTGACGGATCAGACTCATTCACTGCCCAGCAGTACTAAAGAAGTTTTCACTTCGAAAATTATTATGATTTAAAGTGTGCGAGAGTGTATATGTATCCCATAGTGGCTCAACGGTAAGTAGCTTTTCAGTCGCGGCGGAACGGCCGCGGCTTGCCGAAAAACGGCCGTGTCTGTGGTCTCGGTTGCATCTTGTCGTCGGTGTTGGCCGTTGCATATTGCAACGGGCCACGTAGCCGACTGGGCTGCATTATTAAGAAGTTGCTCTAACGCAGCGGTGACATCGTCCCGCAGCTGCGGTCGCAACGGAAACTTTCCCTCCTGGAACTGCGGGATCTAATAAGCGGAGACAAGTAAACTGGTCGGGCGAACTTCCGCAGTCGAGTTATTCTCTTCTTAGCGATGCCGTTCTCTTTTTGCGTACACCCAACACGATCACCACCCACCGCCGACATTATGACTTCATCATCCAGCAGCCATATTCGCGTTTAAGACAGCTCGCGTAAACGCTTTAACGAGCCACCGGATGAACACTGCCTGTTGGAAAATCATCACCCTTGTGTCTTGTTACATACGGCCTCGTGTAATGGCCGCGTTACTGCTGTAATCATCAAACTGCTCGAATTCGTTTGTTTAGAGTTATTAGTAGACTGCAGATGCTCGTGCAATTTGCAAGTTTTGTAGACGAATTTTAAGAGAAGGGAATCAAATAATATCTTGTTTTCTGTGGTAGTAACCTTTGTAAAAATCGTACTAAAATCTGTCGAATTTTATATTCCACCATTTTTTGAAAATTTTCAGAAATCCCATAAATGCATAAAGTTCTAGTTATTTATTGACCTCGCGAAACCGCCTCTCTACGAACTTTGTTGTTGCATAAGAAATATCCCAATTTGCACATCATTTTTTAGCTGTTCATATAATCTTCTTTGTCATCGACAAACACAGTAAATATATGATCCAAGAAAAACGAATAGTCCCTCTACTGCCAGGTATATCGGTGTGAATCTCTACTAATCCAATCCAACATGTAACCTTCTTTGCCATCGATAAATACAGGAAATATGTGATCCAAGAAAAACGAATAGGCCCTCCACTGCCGGGTATATCGGTGTGAATCTCTACTAATCCAATTACAAAACTTCTTAATTCGCCATTATTTTTTTTATTGGACTTTCACCAACTTATTTGTGGCATTTTTCCCATTAAAATGATATTAAACACGATATATTTTGAACTGTATCTAGTGATTTAATTGTGACCTGGGTAACTAGTGGGCAGCTCCGGAATCTGCAGCCGATTCTACGTCATCGACTACGGAATGTAAATAAATTTCTATTTCAACTTCACTTTATTGCAATTCGAGTAGATAAGTTTGATTTCGTTTACTAATGATCGTACAAGCCGCATTCTAAATCCAGGGTACGGAGATAACGAGAATCACGCGAGGATAATATTTATGGATCGTCTAGTATTTCGACCGCGCGTCAATTTATAGGATCATTTGTTTCAATAAATTCGAACTTCCACGTTGACCGTCCGTGATCGACTCTTTCGAGCCATTGTATTCGTCGATAATCGATTCTACCTGTATTTTCTCTGCGGCCTGATGCGCTAGAAATGGAAGAACAAAGGGAATTGAAAGAAAGAATCGGAGAAGGAAACAGAAGAAAAGGCACAGAAATGAGAACACAGAAGAAACAGTGTCGCTTCTGTATAAAATGAGGATATATCTTCCAGTGTTTCCTGTCACACGATGTTATTTAACGCTGGAGCTATACCAACAGTTAAAACGAATCGATTTCTACCAAAACCATTCAAAATGACTCGACATATTCCATCATTCAAAATATACCATAAATAAATAAATAAATACTATAAAATAGATGATGCTGTTTTCCAACTCAATATAACAATATTCTATTATTACCTATTTTTTATCGTATTTATTTGTGGTATATTTTAATATGGCCACGTTAACAGCTAGATCATTAGCGATCACATAGTTTATAATCGAATGTATCTTACATGTTACTTGTAGAGAGGGTTACGGTTAATGGTTACGTTGTAATGCGGAACAGTAAACACGAATTCATAACAGTTTATATATGCATATCGATAGATTTTTTTAAAAAAAGGAGGACGTTTCCAACGTTGTCTTCGGCTAGTTTTGTCTTGAAGTCATTTTCGATGGAAAAACTAGATCGTTATAAAGAGAATCTGTTGGTCACGATGCATGTTGTACACTCCGGTGGATTTTGTTTAGTTATCAGGAATTCGTGAATATATCTAGTGTGTCCTGTTCGGATGCAGGTAACTACGATCTGTTCTTTCCTAGAAAATTGAGAATCCTTTAGGGTTTCGTAAACATTGATTTTTATTTTATGCAGTTTAGTTTGGATGCTGTTAGTCTAATCTGTATATAAAAAATTATGATGGCTTTCTGAACGTAGGATTTTGCGTCAAGAAAGCTGCTTATACAGTAATCGTTCCAGAGGATGAAAAATTGCTCGTTTCTTTTGCGAAACACCTCCTTTCTTTTCCTCGTATTAAAACATTTTAATAGCTAACGTGGTTCTTGAACCTGAAGATTCAAATCCGAATCCAGCGTTTAGTATTCACAAAAATAGCTAATTGTTGTTGTAAATGATCGAACCTTTGCGCCGCGAATAAAAATTTGTAATATCCTGAAGATAAATTACGATCGACAACCAATTAATTAATTATTATATATTTACTATCGGTTTGGATTTCTGTAACAATTGTTTGGATAGGTTGAATAGTAGGGTGTTGCATCGGGTTTCCAATGGCGTCTAGCGCGGAGTTGGAGTCAGTTCATATGGAAAATCTGTTTTTATTTGAATTTTTAATGTATAATAGGACGTGTGGTAGAATTAGAATGGATTAGTCGACTAACCACGGTAATTACTCAACTAGCCGCGGTCTCCCCTACATTTGAATGCATAATTGTTATTTGGAAACTATATACATACGTACGCACACGTGTGCCGACTTAGTATGTTTTTCTTGTTCGTTGCTTATGCATCTTGTATTCCCAGAACCGCACAATGATCCTCTTCCTCTAATAATATTACAGTTGTTTTCTCGTGGGCAAGAACGTCGCGCAAAACCGCAGCGAAACAGGACTCGGAATACACTACTCATGGATCCGAGGCCATAATTTTTCCCCGTGCGTTCTGCAGTCGAGATTTCTCTTCAGAGCTGTTCGTTACCAAAATTGAATACGACCGCAGTAAATCTTACACGATCGTGGTCATTCCGGCTTATCGGAGGACGGCCGCATTTTTCTTTTTCTTTTTCTCTCGTTCGTCCGCGGTTCGCGTGCATTCAAATTAAACAAGGATTTAGAATTTCCGAGCTCACCGGACCGCGGAACAAATGCATCAGCGATGAACAGACCGCGCCTGCATTATAAGCAGATAAGTGCGAAAAAAACGCGAACAAATTTTAATGAAATACAGAAGACCATTGTCCAAACTTCGCCCGGTTTATTCGGCGAGCTCTTTTATGTATGTGTTACTCGCCGGTTTATTTTATACCGCGTTCATGTCGTTCATACTTGTTAAACAATACTAATTTCATTATTTTATGAATTTTTAATAATTTTATTCGTTGATCGTTGGGGAACTTGTGACGATCAATGTTTTAATTATTTGAAAACCTTTCATTTCTTTGTGTTTTAAAAACATTTTTATTTTTGCAAGAACCATACTTCAATATACTAGTAAATATGGAATCAAATTTCCAATGCAAAAGCTTGAATAATTTCCCTGAAAAATTTTTACAAAACCAGAATATTGCAAATTATAATTGTGTTTGTTGATTATAGATCGTAGGGTAGTTTATAACAAGAAGTATAGGTAAGAAGTTGGTAATTCATTACCGTTATTTTGAATTGTGTATTTGAATCTGATTTTCAGTACATTAATATTGAAAACTCTTTTAAAAATTTACAGACGCAGTTTTATCCTCTTTCTTGAAAAGGATCCATATTGGGATCGAAACGTAGAAAGTTTAACCAACCTAGCACGATTGCTTTAATTTAATTTCTGATCGAACCTTTGCGCCGAGATCATCTATACTTCTTGTTATTGCAAATTATGCCTCGTAAAAGTAAAAATAGGTGATCCGAGGGAAATTGCGGCCTAGATTAATTTGTTTGTTAAATTGAAAAATAAAAAGAAAAAAAGATAGAGCTTTTGACTACTGAAAACCTCCATCTTCGTATTACCGAGGAATGCTGAAGCGTTGAGAAGGATGGAAACGAGTCTGGATATTATTGGGACACTCTGCATAAACATTTAAATGGATCTAGTTATGACTGGCATGACATTCTCAAAAGTGTCCGTCGCGAAAAGGTTAAACCAGTGGACCTTGCCGTTGGGAATATTATTTAGCTTGCCGTGAAAATATTCCTTACAACTGCGTTGTATCGTGGAGAAAACGTGGGACCATCATCTTCGCGAAATTGCTCTCGCACGACCGGAAAATCGAACGTGTAAGCATTCTCTCTCTTTCTGCGACTTCGCGTTCGGCAATCCTAATTAAAGTTGCCCTCGTCCTTGCGCGTAAACAAGGCCGAGCAACGCGTGTTCCACTCGATATTGGTATTATCGGGACCAGAATGTACGTGATCAAATTTATTACACCGCCATGGCTTCCCTTTTCTCTTTATTAAGCATCTGCTACCTCTGATTCGTTTCGATTCCGTGTGCCGATACAATGTACGCTATGGCTCGTAAGCGGATGCCGAATTTTATACATTTTTTTCAAAAATCGATAGGTGAAATTTAAGAATTTATAAATATCCATGTAACGGTTTTATTATATCTATTTTGCAAATTTACATAAAATATTTCAACGTTTCGATCCACGATTTAGATCAGTTTCAAGAAACTTATTTCATTGTAATTGTGTCTGTAAGTGTTCGGGATTCAAATCGAAGGCCTTACAAGTCGTTGCGAACCACTGACGAACGTCGCGATTTCTTTACCTAGGTCGAGTCGCGTGACAAACATTTGTTGTCACGCGTTGTTGTCATCGCCAACCTCGTTCGCAACGGTTTAGTCTCGTGACCCGTAAGCCACCTTCGTTTGAATCCCGAAAAACAATCGACTCTGCGCTCGATCGGAACCGATCGAGGAACATCGCGTTCGCCGAAGCGATATCTATATAAGACCCTCGCTCAGCGGAGCGAGACACATACGCTTTGTCTTTCGATTCTAATAAGATCACGAGTTCTTTTTTAACAATTCTCAATCCGTCGGATTCGAGATTCATCGAGACCACATCGATTCCGTTATCATAAGTTGTAATCTTTTACAAATAAATTGACGTGGAAATCCAAGCGAAATCAGCACTAGATTCGCTCATTTCGCTCTCTTCAATCATTTCACCACACTTTCCTCGCGCGCTCATATCTGAGCGATTCCGGCGTTCTGGCAATTCTGACCGTCGGTCAAAGCCAAACAGTAAGAATTCGTTTCTTAATTAGTACATGGTTGTCAAACCAAATTAAGAAACGAATTCTTACAGACGCAATTACAATGAAATAAGTTTCTTGAAAATGATCCAAATCGTGGATCGAAACGTCGAAATATTTTATGTAAATTTGCAAAATAGCTTAATCATTGTCAAGAATGATCGTACCAGCGCGCTAATAACATACAAAGATTTATGAATATCCATGTGTTGGTTTCGATTTATTGCATAAGTTAACGATTTCACATCAAACTAAACAATTTTAAAATAATAGCTCATACTAAATTCTTATAATCTTTATATTACGTGTCGATGTTATCATGTTGATGATATTCATTAATTATGTTTTCGAGCAGCCCTCCGCAAAAATGGCTAGGTGAAATTTAAGATGGCGCACATATGTATTGAAAGAATTTAGGAATATCCATAAGTTGGTTAATGATTTTACACCAAAATAATCAATTTTAAAATAACAGCTCATACTGAATTCTCATAATTTCTATATGAAGTGTTGATGATGCAATAATTATAAAGTTTTGGTAACTTTGATGTTACTACTTCATCTAAAAATAGAAATTAGTTTATGATATCGGCGTACAGGTTCGATCAAAAAATTAAAACAAAGCAATTTTGCAATTTATAAAATTTTCCTCAACGTTTCGATCCGATTCTGGATCATCTTCAAGACAAGTTTTGCGTTTGAAAAATGCTGAACGTTGTAATAAGTGTTTCACAAGATTAATAATAACTATAAAATAAATTTTCACCGTACTTGCTATGTGTAAATTATCAACGTTTGTGTGTGTCACTGTACTCCATGATTTTTTATTAATTCGTACGATCGACAAAACGGAATATTCATAAAAAATGTTGGTATCGCCGTGTCGTCACTAGGGAATATTCAAAGCTGATTCACTGGATCCAGATGATCTCCAATTTCGCCAATTATTTATTTCGCGAGTTGGGAATCCCGTTACCTCGAAATTTCAAATCCCTTGGTCCGACCCCCTAGATTCCGGTACGCAAAGTTGCCAGCAATTTTGGAATCTGGTTACACGAAAGCTGTCGACAGCACAAAATTATTTCGTAAATTAAGGAGACTGTTGGGCGAACGCTTGTGACTCGCGGTTTCTGCGGTCTGGGTTGGCTGAATTATTTAAAAGAACGAACGCGAATAAAGGAGCGTGAGCTTGTGAAGCGCGTAATAACTTCATGAAAAAAACTGTGTTCAAACAAGGAACGCGCGCGAATATAGAAGTCCGCTTTCTCTCGGCTTTAGATTTCATACTGTTTCAGAAACAGAATACTGTAAATACACATCTTTGTGTTTATCGTTTGCGAATACGTATACATTTTTGTGAACTCACTCAGTGCATGCTTTCAGTATTATGTACTCACTTTGCGTGTAAGGTTTTTGTACAATACACATCATTTCTTTTTTATCAGAATTTATGGAATTTTCATTTATACAAAGTGTGATCACTAATGACCCTGGCGTTAATGCAAACTTTATAAATAGACAATGCTTAAATGTCATGTTTTTGATCATTTTTATTATCTACACAGTACTTTTTATAAATAATTCTATAAATATCTTGAAAATTTGCTTTAGTATCTACATACATCTATTTGTATAAAAAGGTCAAATTAAATGTGAATGTTAAATGAGAAATACCATATCTAATATGGTATAAAAATAGCGAAAGGAAGGTATAAGGACAAATGTCTGTTTGAACTCACCGCCAAATATCGATGAACTCTTGACCGTTCGATAATTAGGTTTCTAGTTACAAGTATATTCACATAACCTCATTACCATGCATACAGTCTTAGCATCAACACGTGGCTAACTAAGAGTATTACGGAAAAATTATTTTCCCTTACATAAAGCAAGTATGTTACAGATTTCTTTTTGGTTTTAGATTCATACGTTACAAAAATTTAATTTTGAATTATTAATTTACAGACGCAATCTTTAAAATTTTCTTGAAAATGATCTAAAAAAGAGATCGAAACGTCGGAAAGTAAAAATTGTGAAATTTTGCAAATAGTGTAGGAGTTATAACAGATCGAACCTCGGCGCCATCATTAGAAAATATTGGTTAACAACAATTTACGATCGAGAATAACAAACAAACATTTTTCTACACAGTACGTTTATGTTAAAAAATTATGTGCACAGACGTTAATATATTTTTTAAAAATATCTTTTACGAATATATTCGTGACATGTTTTTGATTGGAACAACACCCAACACGATACAATTTGGGTCATATTCATCCGTTCGGGTAATCGAGAATTTAACAAGTAAATATAATCCGAATCATATGCTGTTTGATCTCATTTTAACCAGATAAATGTAAAGAATATATTGGTGAAAATTTCACTAAAAAATAACTAGAAACAACAACAATTTGATGAAATTTTCTTTTAGCTCCAATGTATCGCACGGGGTACGGTATAATTGGACGTGTTCCGGTAATCTTGCCGTTCGCAAGTCACCATGATTTTTGATCGATCGCGTTTTAATTAATCAGCAAACCGAAATCAAGGAATTTGATGTCAAAATGATCCAACGCTGGAAATAATTTGACGGTGGCCATTCGCGTATTGTTTCGAACGTCCCGACGATAATGCACGTTGCAATAACTCAGCATGCATCGGCAAGAACTTGGTAGAAACAATTTGTCCACTTCTCGCGACATGTTTTTACCGTAATTGTTTCTCGACGCCGAGCCGCGCTGGAAACACCATGAATATATTTCTGTCAATTAGAGAGCAAAGAATTATTAAAAATTCCTCGTCGCAGTGTTTCAAGCGTTCCGTAACTAAAACCGCGGAAATTTACAAAGCGCCCGCCTTTTGTTATGCCGTTGAATGCATTCCGCATTGAAAATTCCTCGTCCGGTGCGCCGGAATTACTGTTTTGTGGACAAAATTCCATATCTTAAATGGTACGAAAAAAAGTGCTTCAAATAAAAGTTGTACGGTATAGACAAGAGTATATGATAATTATATTTGTTTAATATTGTAGTGACGTTCAGAAACTATATGGAGGTCACTTTTAAAATTTTATACGCAAAATTATATTTTTCATCAGGTATTCTGGTAGGTGAGGATTTGTTTTTTCAATTTAAATAGTACAATTCCATTGGGAGTAATCTACAAATGTCTGCTTACTGTAATTTATTATACATACAGTCGGTCTCGTAAGTATTCGTTTAAAACAGAATAACATTTTTATAATTGTACCAAATGACCTGATGTTTTGTAAGCAATTAGAAGCATTGGTTTACTAAATGATGTGCAAAAAAGATAGATTTTCCAAAAATTACAACTTATAAGGTTGCACGTAAAATTAAAAAAAGCACATTTTAAAATTTTTTTATCGGGGCCTTTAAAAGAAATCTATATAATAAAAATGAAATGCTGTTCGTTGGCCACGACAATACGTGAGAACGGCTAGACCGATTAGGCTAATTTTTTTTTTAAGTGTTCGTTGTAGTCCGAATCAAGTTTTTAGAGTAAAAAAATTGGAATAAATGAAAGTGCTTTTTCCTTTGGGATTTTTCTATAAACTCAAGATCATAACTCACGATTCGAACAACGAATATGCTTAATTCTGTTTTTTGTTTTGTTCGTTATGGTCTCGAAAAAAATTCAAGACAACTGCGAAGGAAAGTCGGAAAATTCAGAAAAACTGCAATAATCATAATAGTTGAAACGGTACAAGTAGAGCAGCTTAATATTAATAAATACAATGATCACTCAGAAATACGTTTTTTTCTCATTTTTACTTTGAAATTAATTACAACTTTAAATTACCAATAGCTTTTCACAAATTCACAAAATGATCATTAACAAATTTATTGAAATTTGGACAGGACAACGTCTGTCGGGTTAGCTAGTTTAAAATATATGTTTTGTAGATCCCTGTATGTTTAGTAGGTTGGAAATAATATAACAGTATCTGTAATATTTTCACTGTGTTAAATTACACCTACTAATTTTTGCCTTAAATGCATAAACTCCGCTGTCTAATTAGATGTTAGTATTAGATTAGATTATGCTTAGCAATTTTTCTTTTGCATAAAGGTCCACAGTCAACAATTTTCAAAAGATTAAATTATTCTAATTGATGTGTGCGAGAAAATGTCCAAGATTTGCACGATTAGTCAAGTGACACGATTGTGGATCTGACACGGAAAGATATACGAGCCGACGCGACGTGTTAAAAATCGTCGAGGACAAGCGAATCCGTCAGGACGCTTGCGAATCCGTCGCGACGGCAGCAGGATATTTTTCAATTTAGATTTCGCCAGGATCGTTTCGCGGAGCTGCGAGAAGATAGACGTGACAGGCGGAATGGATCTCGTCCGCCAACGCATTAAACGATTTTAAACGGCCGACTGTTCGTGCCGCAAAAAATTTCAGTTTCCCCTTTCACCGGATTCAAATTTCCCGCTCGAAATTATTCCTCCAATTCACGCGTTCACCGACCTCGGATCAATCTTCTTTTGTTTCACTGCGATTTTTACCACAGAATTTGTGGAAGGTAGAATGTTGGTAAAAACTGGAAATGAAAGGTTTAATGTTCGAACAATTTTTCCTGTTCAAGTTACTAATTAATTTGGTTGATTTTTATATTCATCATCATGCTCGATTAATTTTTTATGAATTCCTTCTTGAGTAATCTTGATATCGGTGACTCGAAAATTATTTGTAACACTATTGAACAATATTGTTTAAGAATTTGAAAACCTTGTGTTATTCAAACTATAGTAGTAATATTGTATTTGCTATATAAATGTATAATTAGATATTATACTTCTTGAATTATATTTATATTTTTACAGTGACTTCGTATACCATATGGAATATAAATTGTGTTTTTTATTTTTGTACAATTAATTGTAGATCATTTCAAATATATCAGCTTTTCACCTTGGGTTCCTGTTTAAGTTATTAGATACATTTATTATTAAAAAAATTGAGAATTTCACACGCACACCAAATATTTTGTTACCGTTTCATTAACAAACGGTTTCCCCGCGGAAAATCTGTTCATTTGTAATTTTAAGTGCCTGTCTTGTGACCGGTTAAAAATTGTTGTTACGCAGGAAATTCAATAAAATCTCAATTCAGAAAAGTATTATCGTCAGTAGAAACTTTGATAGGCAGTCTGTAAACTGAGAAGTTCGGTGTTCGTGGGTTTAAATTTTCCGCCCTCGACGCGGCGGTCGCGCGTTACGTTAGACGGATTATTAGTTTCGTTACAAGATAAACATTCCATAACGAGGCCTGCTTTCCCCTAACAATTACCCGTAAATCGCGCGCCCTGTTATGCAAATAACGTGTTCGCCGAACGAGAGGAACGTTAAAAATAGGTTTCGTGACGGGAGCGATTTTTCATCGGCACGAAACAATTCGTTTATTTCGAAACCAATTTTCAATCGTGCAATTTAATCTTCCGAATTCCGACACACACACACACACATCTATTCCCACCCTCGAGACGGTACGGAAGAAATTTCTTCATCGAATCCGTCGCTTTGCAAATATTTTGAAAAGCCCGTGATTCGAAAGGAAACTTCAATGCGTTCGTAGAATTAATAGTTTCGAGTCGAGCAAAAAGAAGTTTTGTTTCTGTTTGAATCGAGCACGAGGAAGCTGCACCTGACCTTAAATACTTCGCGCGAAGTATTGAAGCTTATCGGACATTCGAAAGGAACGTTCCACAATACAGTCTTTTGTAGCTCGGTGATCAAAATGGCGCTGGTTATTTGAAGTTGCGATCGATCTTCGGTATTATGCATGCACAGTAAACAAGCTATGGAATTGTGGGAGTTGGTACTATTCGACGACATCGGTTTGTCGTCGAATTTTTACATATGACCGAGCAAGATCGGAAAAACCAATATAATTAAATATGGATTTTCGTGCAAATTCCGTTTTTCGTTGGTTTATTAAAATTCATTTTTGTAAATATAGACATTTTCTTGAATTTTATAAATTCAAACATGTGATAAGTGTTTCCGATAGATAGATGTCTTCTTTATTAAAAAGACTATTAAATTAAAACAATAAATACAAAAGAAAACATCTAGCAACAAATCTTTTATTTAGTGTTATAATTAATTTCATAATAACACAAAGTTGAACCTGTACGAATAATTAATAAATATAATTAATCATACTTATCTCTGGCAGGAATGAAATAAATGGAAAGAATCTTCTTCACAATGCAATAAATCTAATGTAAAACTTCGGTACCATACGAAATCCAATTAAAAACAAAGGAAACGTTAAACCTGGACTGTTTTCTGTAGGAGGAAAGAATCCTATGCGCGGTGCAATCAATTTTTATGAAACGGTGTTAAATTAATTAACATCGTAAAAAATCTAATTACAAAGATTTAATTTTAAATGAAATTGACCCAAGCGACTCGGGAAGTTTAAAGGGATTGGCAGTGACGGCTTGGAATGCTTGCGTTTTAAGTAAAAATTCCTGTTTCCTGTGAGATACGCGCGCGATAGGAAGCCGGTGCTCTCGTGAGCGTTTCTCTTTTTTTTATTTTTATTTTTTAAAGCGGTTCAGATGCTGTTAGGAAGTTTCGAAGATAAATGCTTTCGACTCGTAGCACGACAGGATGCGAGGAAAGTGAAATATTGTATCTGGCTGGAATGGAAATGTGAAATTATCCGAATGTGATTAATTATAAAAATACAGCTCGATATCGTATATCCATGGCGCATGTTTCTGAGTGTGCTTTTCATACAGGGTCACAACCACGTTCACATATAACCTGGTGAAGATTGATTATTATAAAATTTTTTCAAATTTATTCAATTAAATTTCAATTTTTAAAGTTTCAACTCAAAGTCTGGTGTGACGGACCAATTGGAGCCCGGCTACAGTGAACGGATTTTGGCTCGGCCAATGGCAACGTCACGCTAGGCGGGACTTGTCGCTGCACCGGAATCCGTCCGCTGTAGCCGCACTCTGATTGGTCCACGTTTTTCACTAATAACTCCTTAATGAAGCCGCAGAAGACATTTCCGCAAAGGAAAACGTTGCTTCAAATTACCCCAGGAATCACCTTTCTCGAGTGCAACATTTGTGGGACACTCTGTATTACTTAATTTGGGTTTCAAGGGAATTAATTTAGTATTAACCTAATCCGTCCCTCGTGTCAATTTGACACAGTTTCTCCGAAATAGGTTATACTGTTCTGTTATTTGTTGGTAAATTTTCTCGAAACTTCGTGTGATTTTAATTTTTTTAATCCGGAACACATAACCGAAATACCTAAGATGTAAATGTTAACTCATCAATTTGACTAAAAAAACATTGAAATTTTTTCTATTGTGTGTCACTGTGTCAATTTTATACCGAGGAACAGATTCAGTTCGTGAAATGAGGGACAGATGAGGGTTAATAGTGGATTCTGTCTTTTTAAAGAAACGATGAAAAAGTATTCGAATGGCACGCTGGGCAATTAGTTCGGCAATAACTGTTTGTCCAAACCGTTCCCCAATTGTTTCAAACAATTAGTACAGACAGCAATTATCATTCCAGGATATTTTCCGCTGCCGCCGGTCTACTGCCTCGCCTGGATTTGCCTGGACGTGTTGTTCTGCACCGCGAGCATCATGCACCTGTGCACCATAAGCGTGGATCGATACCTGAGCCTACGGTACCCGATGAAATTCGGTCGCAACAAGACCAGGCGGAGAGTCACGCTGAAAATTATCTTCGTGTGGATCCTTAGCATCGCCATGAGCCTACCACTCAGTTTAATGTACTCGAAGGTGAGGAACTGTTCGCGGAACCGTCGACGTTCCCTTTCTTTCCGACATACGTCACGAACGACAACGATCATCTCCATCCTCGTCATTAAAGCTTGTTAGAAATTTCATGGTCATTTATTTCCACCCCCGCAATAAAATTTGTTTCAATTCAACATGATTTATATATATATGATATGATTTTTAGGAATTTTCTAAAACGAAATTAACGTAAGAATACCATAGAAATTGACATAACTAATAAAACGTCATAAATAGATTTTAACGAATAGAAAATATTGAAGATGCCAGAACAATTAACAAATTATTAAGAAAATATATTTGTATCTTATACATCTCGTGATCGATGGAGAAAAGAGTTAGTTTGCTTAAAGGTCTGTAGACTAGGTATAAATTTCAAAATTATAGGACAGAGTCCATCGATTTTATTAATAAATTATTATATCCACTGTCTTGATGGAACATCCACTCATTTTCTAGTGAATTCGTATACGGAGAATTGCAATATCTGCACACGGAATACGGAAAATATGAAATTTTTATCTGTGACTGAAATTTTCATGAAAGGGACTAGCAATGTTTGTTTTTCAGTCACGAAAGGCAGAGTTTCAATTTTTTCCAAGGAGACAGACATTTACGGCGGGTGTTCATAAGTTGAGAAAAGTTTCTTGTAGTTTTAAAGTGCAAACGACAATTTAACCTGAATTTAATGTGCGATCAGACCAACAGTTTCGATCGGATATTGTGATGGAATGCGTCACGGACAATAAACGTGCGTCGATTATGAATGAACGTCCCATAGAGAAACGTGGATTAACACGTACACGGGCCGCGCGATGGTGTGTCTAACGCGACGATACAGGTGTATCGAGTGATTGAGAACGTGTATTGACAGAAATTCGATGAATCATCGTTCTGACGGTGTTATAATTGTTACCGTTTCAGGCGGAAAAGTCCCAAATATAACGCGACCGTTTTGAAAAATGTCTTTCGAGAGTTTTTGACTGTCGAGGAGGAATTAAATTCAACTTTGATTAATTGCGAGCGAAAACGCGTGCGTATCTTGAGATAACGTTGCGTCAGCGTGTAAACAACTTTTCCTCCTTTTGTGGAAAAAAGTATTTAACTGTGGTGCGGTAATCTTCTGTGCCGGGCACTTGTGATTAATTCCCGTCGTTCGCTTTACACGAATTTATCAGAAATTTTTCAATTGGTTATTTTAGTATTGTGATTTATTATTGTACTACTATATGGCATTTGAATAAAAGAGATTTCATTTCGTTTCATATCATAGACTCGTATCATGTAAATAATATATAGTTATTTATGGTGACACATTATTTAATGCTTTACACTTTATGGTTTGTATCGATCTTTGAGAAAAGAGAGTAGATGGGAGAGAACCAATAAATTATTTTTACAAAATGTAAGTGTCAGTGGCAAGAAATTACAGTAAAAATTAATAAATATTTTATACACTAGATTGTAATGATTGTTACATTAACATCGTGTAACATAATAAAGCTTAAAGTTGAAATAAAGTCGATGAGAATGTTAAAATGAATTTCAGGCAACTAATGATTTAAAGACAGCAAGATAATAAATAATAAATTGTCTATTCGTTGGGGAGTAAAGACAAAAATAGTCGGCCGGAATTGCGGACATTTCGGAAACACAATAATGTTAACCTGCTGGGACTGAACTGTATCGATCAGGAGACTGAAAATTAAGAAAGTGGAAAACGAAACGGCTGAAAGCGTATCCGGTACATTTAAGCTCCCGATACTTCGTCCATTAAACCGTTGATAGGCATTTCGTGCAGTTGTCGTGTAGCACGAAACCCGTGCCTTCTCTCTCGTACGTGCTTTTACAGCGTAAATCACAGACCCTAAAGCGAGGTAAAGTAAAAAGTGTGCACCTAAAAACGCATTAGTATAATCCGAGAGTAGCACTGACCTGCTAATTTTGCCATTCGATTCTCAGTATTGACATTTTTTCAAAATAAAGTATTTACATTTTTTTAACCAATTATATTCGTCACAGTTCAATAATTCCCAACAAAGTTAAATAATTAATGGTCCTCTTCAATCATTTACATATACAAACCCACACGTTGCAGTTCTGCAATTTTCTGTGCAAGATCAATGATGTGAAGTTAAATTTATGAAAAATGATCGCAGCATATGTCCAAGTAATATTTGATAATATTTGATGTGCAGAACTTCTATGCATCGACAATGTAGAAATATTATTAATTACATAACTTAAATGATGTAACAGCGAAGCTAAGATTATTTGATAAGGTTACATTGCCTCTGATAAAAATGTAGTTAATAAATCAGCTGCACAAAGTAAATTTTTTATCTGCTATTTTATACTACCCGATACGGTGCAGATAGAAACAATGCCATCTGCTATACTAAAAACGAAATTAATTTCCGACTGACCTAATATATTACACAGTACAGACTGTTTAACATTACATTATATTAACAATACTAACCAGGATGGAATTACTAATTCCTATACTTGTCAATACAGAATGTAAACATTTGTATGAGCTACATAAGTTGAATAATTATATTGCACTTGTTACGTCCCAGATATGATTTATGGTTATTTCGTATTAATCAAAAGATTTAGATTAGGGATAAAACACAGGTTCGAACCTACCTGCATTCACCGGCTTCGGTTCGGGTAATTGAGGATTCTTTCAGAAAACAATTGGCTCTAATTATGAATTTATAGTGTGAAGTTCGAAGTTGGGTATTCAAAATGAGTTGACAATTTATTTAATTGACAAAAGAAAAACAATATTATATTTTAACTAGAAATTCCGGATACATTGTGTTATAGGGATATTAATAATTAATTGTTCGTATTTACCGTATGGTTGGTGTTAGGGCTGTTTTCGTCCTTTAATCCGGCGGGTTTACACGCCAACGAACTAAATAACTGAAACTGAACTGAACTGTGGGAATGACTGATGTTTAAGAATTATGAAACTGAACTGTTCCTGATGATGAGCAGTCCCTTTTATAGTTTTGTTTGTTCGTTGTCCTAAGCTTTATCTTCGCAAAGGTTTCTTATTAATGTTGTCGTCTGCATTTTGGTCAGATTTCGGTTCTCCACGTTCAGTTCCAGATAGTTTTTAGTAGTGTCGAGGTTTTGTTTTTCCTGGACTATCTTTTATAATTTTGTGCTGAATATGGTCTACGGATTCTTTGCTTGTCTAATCGTATTCTGATTATATTTCGGATTGTTTTTAGTGAGTTCTGCTTAATTCTATCGTTCGTAATATGGTATAACATACGATACATTTTTAATATTATGATTAATATTAGTATTAGAATTCTATTACCCTGCGCAACACTATGAGGGATTAATATTAATTATTATTCAAAAATATTAAATTCATAGATTCTTTTATTGATTATTACTTTCGTTAATGTTTGGACCACCGGACGTGACACACTTTACATTGTAATTACAATACTTTTTAACAGTATCAGAACTACAGAAACAAAGACAAAAATCCTTTTCTTGCAAATAAGAACAGCTTCCAGGTAAAATTCAAAGAAACAAATACCTTTGGGACATTTTACAATAACGTTGACGGTATACATGTACCTTAAGCAGTCACAGAGATCAAAGTCCTCAGTTTTCATCATTAAAATGTAGATACGTAGACGCGAGTAATAAACCGCGAGGAATGTTGAGTATTGAAATTCTGACGATCTCCATGCGAGAATCACAAATGAAAAATTGGGTCGCAGAATCGTTCCGCGGAACACTGGGAGCCAATATTTCAGCGAATCGCAGGATTTGCATTCCCGCGGAATACAAACTCCCGCGGCGGAAGTAAATTTCGATTCCGAAAGTTACTCTGTAACTCTGAGTCGCGATTTCTCGGTCCCCTTGGGCGACCGAGGAATCGCGCGATTTTCGAAGGAACGTCGAATACTTGGCCCATTCGTGCTGCGAATGGCGGAAATAAATGTTCCGAACTTTGTAGCAAACTTCGAAACAAAAAATTCTTCGCAGCTGATCTGCAGCTGCGAGCTATTGTGCCCAGAAGCGGGTCGATCGCGAGATTTTTGTTAAACAAATCACATTAACCAATTCACACTTGGTGAAAATTACAATATGTGTACTCCAAACTTTTCTCATTTATGAAAAAAATGTACAAGAGTATTTAAAAACGGTAAAGACATTAAAAGAATTGGACATAAGATAAGTTTAAAATGAAACTTTCAAAAATACGCTGAATATTGGGAAAATGAGACGAAAACTTACACGAAGAATGAGTAGTAGAAATTGATAGTTTATTCCACGTATATTCAATTACATACATTTTTCTGTAGATTACTTTAGTATATTTTCCTTTCATTTTAGCAAAAGCTTTCAATTACTGAATTATTGAATGACGAATCATGTGTGGCCAAACATGAGCGAAAACACATTCGATTCATTCTACAATAATTACAACTATTTAAACCATACATACGTACTAATGTATTACTGCAAGTACGTGAATAATTAAATTTGTTCACAAAAAGAGTGACTCATAATTGTTTCCCAATTGATACACAGCACAATGCAAAATATGCTTAATTGGATTCGATAAAGCTCGAGTTTCTAGGGGTTAAACCATACTGGTCTCACTCATCACTTATTGAATGACTCTTCTGCACAGTCATAAAGCAAATAGTAGGGGACAAGTTAGAAATTAGAGTGAAGAACAAAGGTGGAGAAATACGCAGTCGGGATTAGGGGATGAAATATTAATCACCCGAAGCACGTGTATCCTGGTGTTAAAGAGGAGGAAACGTGAGTGACAAAACATAAAAAGAAAGAGCTTTTTGTTAGCAATGTACTCAATGGTAGTTACTTACAAGCTCTCATTAATAAAGAGCTGAAAAATAAAGAAAAATTAATGAAGGTTTTCTATGCAATTTGACAAATACAATTTCATTCGTAAACATCTACATTTTCATAAACTATTTCTATTGATTAATTTTTATTGCGTCGTATAATCCATGGTTAAAGAAAAAAGGGGCAGTGCTGTTAAAAGGGGTAACACACACAGGAATTAGAGGGGAAGCAATGGGAACACGAGAAGATACAGAAGTAAGAATGCAATCGGAGGTAGGAAAGATTGGGTAGTACGAGAGGATACCCGAAATATTCGAGAGAAGTAGGGCAGAAAGAAATCAAAAGATGGTGGCGAGGGTAAGTTGCGGAAAAGGGAAGCAGCGTAACAGATATTGGAAAAGCGGAAAGGAAGAAAAGTGCAGGATATGCAGCTACGGATCGTTTCAACATCTATGCGAAAGTTGCAATAAGCAGCTGGTGGGAAGGGTCAATATAAGAACAGCCAAGATGCGACGATAGAAGTTAAAGAACCTGTACAAGATAGAAAACTGGAAGAGAAAACGAGCGCGACTAAAAACTACGGGAAAATGAAATTAATATTGCAGAACAAAGGAAACATGTTCCAAACTTGTGGACGAAGACTGAAACTCTCGAGAAACTGAAACTCTTACAAACCTTAGTCAGTGAACCTTTGTAAAAATTTACAAAATTTCAAGAATGCAATTTTCTATATTAACCCCTTCCCGTATAATAACATTGGAACATAATCTGTTCGATGTAAATGTTAATCATTTTTTAATAAAAGTGTAATTCAAATTCTGTGTCTCTGATATAAATATTTTAGCGTCGAAGTAAACTCAATAGACTCAAGTAAAAAATGTCTTAATCATTCTAAACACGAGCGAAAACATACGACAAGGGGTTAACTATGACTAGACTGCGGATTTTTTATTAAAATAAAAATGGGTTGGTGCAATTTGAAACAGAAGAAAAATTCAGATAACTCAAGAAGAAGTGTTAATATTATTCAAGGAAGAATTGAGCTCTAATCTCTTGTAATCGCTGCAGACAAACGATGATTATTTTGCACAAAGATCCGCAGTCTAAGTACGACTCTTCAGATTCCCAGTCTCTATAGAATTCTATGCCTGACTGATGCGTCAAGTTTCCACATTGTCGCACAAAGATCTGTAGTGTGCTCGTGCCGTCACGAGACAGCCAGTATGGCGGACCATTTAATCAAAGTTGCGCTTTTAGCGGATATACGGTGCGCAAACCATCGTGTTACAGGCTTTGTTAATATACAACGCCGAGGGACAAACAGATTCGCAGCGCGTTTTCGAGTTCACCTGTCCCAAAAGCATCGACGGTCCATGGCTACCGAGGCGGTCTCACGACCGACCATAATTTTCCTTTGCAAGAAAAGTTCGCTCGTTTCGCTCGATTAATTTTCATTCCTCGCGTTTGCTCGTTAAACTCGCTGAAATATGTACAACGTTTCCGTGCCGGCCGGGCAACCGAACTATCAAAGAGTTTCCAATTAACTTGGCTGACATTAACGCGCGCGGACCTGAACAATATGAATCGCCAGTTGGTATTAAAGCGTCATTCGAGGTCGGGCGTTCGAGGTCATCACGTGACGGGCTTGTGTCAACGATTTTAAGGAGACCGCCTCGTGCGGACAAGTAAAAAAATCCATTCTTTTTTACTGTATTCTTTTAAAAGTACTGCCAAACTTCGATAACTCGAACCTCTTTAACTCGAAAACCTCTATAAAATGAAAATTTTGTTCATTCCCTACCGCTACACTTTAAAAACCTCTATAAATCGCAATTCTTAAATTGCCAGTTAAAATTATGCATACCTCTGGTCAAATTCTCCATACCTAAGTTGTAACAATTAGTATAAAAGAAAAACGAACCTAAAAGAGCAATTAGCAATTATTAAAAGAGAAATTAACTCTTGGTTGTTACTGATCCTCTATTGAATTTCTTGGATACTACTTTTTACATATACATTCCTTACTTACTGACTGATGATTTCGTAGGATAATTAGATTAGAATGGAACCATGATTATTTTGATTTTTGTCCATTGCATGCCGCACTGTGCGTCAGTTTGTGTTGATTATAAAAGAATAAAATTCTATTTCCCCTAGAAAGAAAGACATAGCATTCGTATTTGTTAGACATTGTATAAAATCTTCATCGCACGTCAAGATCTGACTCGTTAAAATTCGGCAAGGGGTTGAGGACAAAGAATTCATAATTATTGAAGCTGTGAAAATAATGATTTCGGAGGTATTGAGAGAGTTTGACGATCGGTGAAGGTGACAGTGTTTTAATAACTCGTTCTCGGTGCAGTCTGCCATCGATCTTTCCGGTTCCGCGATTCTCGTTTGGAAGAACGCGTCGGAAACGAAACAGACGGAGCCAGGAGGGAAGAAAACGTATCTCCGCGATGCACGCGACTGAACGAGAGGGTGTAAAAGGATTCCAGGGGAGGGGTATTTTTGTCGGAAATTGCGGCTTATTCTCACGCGATGCGGAAAGATGATTCGATCTGCACGGTTGCTTCTCGGTGGTAGCTCTCGCCGACAGACAGACTTGTCTGATTTGCGACTCCGCATCGGCAGACAATGGCCCCGAGGATTATTGCCGCGCGTGAATTCCGTTTGCATAATGCCGAAACGTCGGGAACGGAGGCTGCTTATGGAAATTCAAGTTCCAAACAGCAATTTGCGCGTTTTAATATTTAACCGCAGCAAAACCGATTATTATCGAAACGATATTTCTAACAATGAATTATCGATAGGAAGCAATTTAGATGAATTATGACAACGTAATCATTTAGGAACGACGCTTGTACGACATTTCATTCTATATGATCTAAATTGTGGCTGATGTTAACATAATCTGATTCAGATTTTTTGATGTTTTTTTAAATGTTAGCAGCACTCACATACAAGTAGACTGGACCTTATTAACTTTTGGCGAATATAAATTTTCGAATTCTTTTCAGGAAAATCAAGTTTTAAAAATAAACAATTTTCAAGCTCAATCAGGCACGTTATCCCGTTGTTCGATCGATCGAAAAATTTGCATAGATTATCTTCTTTAGCCAGTGAAACAATCCTAGGTGATGTCCCTAAAAAATTCGAAGATGGATAAATAAGGTCCACCTTAATAAACATTGGCTTACGAAGTATTCGAACGGCTTTTAAATTAGAATAGCTTTTTTGAAATGGGTCAAACGACTTCATGTTTTTGAAACAATTTTGTAATTTTTTAGCTTTTATTATGATCTTCTAGGAGCACGTTTGAAATATTTCGAGTAATAGGCACACCGTGTTACAGTCACGGAACATTCCGCCGAGGAAGAGTTCGATTATCCGAACACCAAGAGCTAATTGAGTACCGGAATTTCGCATCCGCTCGACAGATCCCGTCAGTAATGATGGACAATGAAGGACTGGGTGGTTTTTCTCTCGGCCAGCACGTATTTTAGGTTCACGAAGGCCCGCGAACTTGCACGACACGTTCGTTCGCATGACGGATCGCTCGACGAAGTATAGGCCAGCTATTATAGATGGGAAATACGAAATACGTCTGTCAATCGTTCTCCTACGAGATATAGGATCGCTTTGGCGACGATGTCGATGTCGAGGATTACGTGAAGACGTGCATTCGGAAAGTCTCCGAGCAAAAATTCATACACAGTGCAGAAATAATTGCGGTAGCTTTAACCTTCGATGACTATTTTAGGATAAATTGTTGTTCGAATGTGGCCGTGTGCTGTACCGTCGTAAAGCGCACAGTTGGCTGTATTGATTCGTGCAAACGGTTTTCGCTTTCATTGTTTCGTGATGCCCATTCAGTGCTGTTGACGTCAAGACATAGAAATGTAGGTTTAAGGGTTTTAATTTCAAAAAGACTTAAAGTGAGATTAATAAGACATTCTTAAGTCATAAATTTTACATTAATTTGTTTTATACCTTATATTCATTTAGACCATTTATCAATTCTGAGAACTTTAAATTTACACTAGAAGTGATTTTTATATAAATTTTCTTGTAAGACAAAAAATTATTATTCGACCGTGGATTTTTATGCAAACATCTATTCCCACAGATCATTTCACGAGAATCAGAATAAAGCAAAAATTTGTTCGTCAGAAAGCTTCCTGTCGTAAACAGAAAATAAAAATATCATGGTTATCACAAACATTATCTTGTATGTAAGAAAAGTGAATGAAAATGCATAAAAATTTGCGATTTGCTCACGACGATGTTTCGCGAACAATAAAACACAAGATCTTGCAGAATTTTTAATAAAATCCCAGAGTACTTTATTGAATTCTAATCCCATAATAAATACAATTATATTCGATCACATCTCCACATTTGTATAGATACATAACCAGAAACGTTGTACAAATAAACGAACCAATGGAAACTGAAATATCGTTAACTTTATATAAATGTTGATACTTATCTTAAGTAGGTAACGTTGTTTCAATAAAAGACGAGCGTACTGACGACAAAAGCAAATGATATTTTATTGACAAGGAGACAGTAACTCGATGACAGGAGATTGTCGCGATCAGGCGCGCAAAACAGCCGGGCTGAGTATTACGAAAATGAAAAAACGCGTAAAGTATCGCTGCGGGACGGCGTACACTCGAAACGAGGAGAGGGTTGGCGAGAGATTGTGTTGCTCTTGTTTTTTTCTGGTTTTTGTTTTTTAATTGGTTCTCCTACAGACGACGACGAACTATGGCGCGTATACATGTGCAGCGGCGGCCATTGTTAAGGGAAACATCATCGACACGGCGAGATATGGTGGGACGATGGTTTTAATCCTCAGTGAACTCGAATGGCTCTGGAGGATCCGCTTCCTTCTCGTCGTCCAGTTTCCGGCCGAAAGCTGAAACATAACCGCGATAATGGTACCCGACATGTTGATTACTCTTCTGACGATGCCAACGAGTTTATCGATCCTGACAGTGACGAAGTTGCGCTCTCAGGAATGGGAATCGCGAAATTGGGAGCGTGTTTTGACGATGGTATGACATAACATTATCGCTGTTGAGAGCCATAGAGTTCAGACTGTCAAGCAGTTTCACCAAAACACGCCCAACCAATTAATAAGAATAATCGATTTTATAAATACTAAAAAATACTGTAAACATTGGTTGTAACGAGCTGTTTCTCTTTGTTAGCGGCTGTATTGTCTGTATGAAATTGTTGTGGAAAATAAAATAAATAGCACTCAAACGTAACGAATGCAGCGAAAACAATTTGAATGGCCGGAGTATATTGCACGGTAACTCCTGTACCATTGTTCTTTTGTTACGTCAACTTTATTATTAGCAATAAACTAGAATGCGAAACAAAGTAACTGCGTAACCACATAATTTAATTTTTTTCATATCTGAGATGATAATGCGATGCGAGCATTAATTAGGTCCTCATGGAAATGTACTTGGACATAAGCATAACTAACGGGCTGCGGATTTTATACACTTCTAGCAGTCTTCCAAACTAGTTGTAATGTTGGTCACCTTTAGAACGTGTGACAAACTTTTATTTTCCAATCTAACATGCTACAAATTAGTCTACGAGCATCGATAACCGCATAATCATCCGCAGCCTAATTAGTAAGGTAAATATACATGCGTAGTTTGGTAGTTTGGAAGTTTTAAGCAAGATAAATGTTGAACCACTTACCAGCAACTGGCTCCACAAGTTTCTCCTCGGTATCAGGCTGTACATGGTTCACCATGACGATACCTCCTATCTGAAGGTCCTTTACAGGAACGTAATGGCTGCCGTCCACTAGTTGGATCACCTTCAGTTGTTGTCGTAAAATGCGTGCTGGGTTTTGAAGTATCTCGAAGTTTGGCTCGACTTCCTTCTTCTCCTTCTCAGCTTTCTCGGTTTTCTCGGTTTTCTCAGTCTTCTCGGTCTTCTCACTCTTTTCAGCTTTTTCGCTCTTCTCGCTTTTCTCGCTCTTCTCGGCTTTCTCACTCTTCTCGGCTTTCTCACTCTTCTCGCCTTTCTCGGCCTCGTCCTTGCCTTTCTTCTCGACTTTCTCCTTTGTCTCCTTAACCACCTCCTTCGTCTCCTTCTCGTCTTTCTCCTTTTTCTTCTCTTCGGCTTCTTTCGGCGCAGAACTTTCCTTCACCTCCGCGGTCTCCTTTGTCTCTGGCGGGTCCTGTTGAATTCGTCATACAAAGTAATGTCATATTCTAGACGATACGTATGGTCAAAATAAAAATTAATTAGTATCTCACAAATCCTGACCAGGCTTCACTGTATATATGAAGATAAAAATTCATTTGCATCTCATAGATTCTAACAAAGTTCCACATAATTGGAACTCAATATATCAATATAGTGGATAATCTTACAAGTCCAGCAAGGTTCATTGTATATATATTAAAATAGAAGTGAACGTTTGTATGTTACAAATCCTGACAAAGCTTCGTTCAATATATGAAAACAAAAAATAATTTCAATGTCAGGTATTTTAACAAAGCTTCATTGTATACATTAATATAGAAATAAAGTTTGCATTTCAGAAATCTTGGCAAGCTCCATTGAAAATAATCCTATTGCGTGTTTGACTAGAAACCTCCAGTCACTCAGGAACAATAGAAGAGGTAGTGAATGTGCTAGAAAGAACAACGTAAATACGTACCACTTCCATCTTCTCGTGCGAATCCCTAGCTTTCCTTTCGGATTCGCGTCTCTTGGTTCTCGCAGCAACGCTGAGGACAGCAGTGGTGACCTTCTCCCTTTCCTCGCGTTTCTTCTCTTCCAAGGGTGCGGGATAAGCGTAAACGCTTGGCCTGGCATTCGAACGGATATCGAGCATGGGCATTTTCAGTTGTGCGTTCAGAGCGATCAGACAGCTCGGGGTGAAAGCAAGAGCCAAACAATGGGCCAATGGGAACCAGTACCAATACTGGGTGAACACCAGAGCACCGACCACAGCTAACATGTTGGTGTGGCCTGTCCGAGACTGCAGGGACACTGTCACGTTACGGCCACCTGAAACAATCATCGTTACGTAGGAATAAGTAATCGAGAGAGATAAACTACATTCATATTGTATTTTAGTAACTATATCTTCAATGCCGAGATGTCAGTGCGAGATAAGAAATGGTGATACATTGACTATCTCTGGCCTGAATTGTTTATATGAATGTGAAATAGTTTATACCCTAGTAACACAAAAATATCGGATAAATATTTTTTTCAAATATTGGAAAACTATTTTTTAAGCCACATTTTTCATATGAGAAAAATATTGGATCTGAATATTGTATACATGTACAAGAAATATAAATTGAATGTTTAAAAAATATAAGCTAAATATTCAGAGAATACAAACTAGATATTTAAAAAATATAAAGTAAATGTGAATCCAATATTTGAAAAATATAAATTCAATATTTATATAACATTCAATAAAATTTTCAAATGTAGGAAAAAGTTATAACAAAAATTAGAAACTATGAATATCTATTACTTTCTGTGCACTGCTTGAGGGAATATTCCATTTTATTTTCGAAAGGACCTTATCACAATTAAGAAATTTTTATATTATATTATATAATTTTATATAATTTTTGATATTACATAAAGATTTATTTTATAATAAGAAATAAATATTATCTGTACATTAGGAAAAAATATTCTATTTCTAATATTTAATAAAGATTCATTTTGTATTTAGAAAAAAATATTTTTCTCGTAATATGAAACAGATATTTCCTGCATATTTAAAAAGAAATATTTGTTACTTAATATAAAATAAGTATTGTATGTATATTTAAATATTAAGAAGAGATTGAATCTCTTTTTAATATTATATGAATGTGTATAATATTTTGTGCTACTAGGGTATACATTGAAGACGGCACGCGTCATGCTCTCGGTGCAAATTTCTGTAGCTTGAATTTTTCATACAAATGTAACATGATTTATGTAAATTGAAGAAGGCATATGCTCTGGATACAAGTTAATGATGGACGTGAAATGTGAAATAAGAATGAACAGCGATGCATAATTGTTTCGGTTCCGAAGCAGTCAGATTGTGGTGAAGAATACTACCAGACGAATACTACTATACTACTAGAAGGATACAAACTAGACTGAAGAATATCCATACTGGTCAAAATCCATAGTCTAGTAATGTATTGAAAGGGAATATACCCACCAGCGTCGATGATGCCTTGAGCCAGAATGGCGCCGAACTTGGCCATGACGTCCTCGTGCTTGTCAACGACAACCTTGACGTAAAGGGCGCGGAAGTCCTTGACGCGGGGACAGGTCGCTTCGGTCTGCTGGATCAGGATCATCGCGGAAGCGATCAGGGCGCCCTGACGTACGAAGTTCACCGGATCATTGGTCATCGGGTCCAGCAGAGCTATGGCCTCCTTCAATCCCGTGCCAGCGCACGCGATCCCCAAAGCCATCGCGGCCCCGTATCTCACGTGGGGATTGTAGCTTTCCGCCAACAAGGACACCACGCTGGGACATTGTTCCGGCGTTCTGCAAATAGAAATACGACGCCGCGGTGAATCCACTGGTGGTTTTTGGGATGGGCCATTGTCCAGCCGAGATATAGCCCGGGGACACAAATTTCTGATATTATTGGGCTATGAAATCGCTGATTGCGGATGGCGTGAAAATCCTTTGTTCGCGAAGGGGTACGCGATTACGATTACCAACGACCCAGCCCGTACGAGTTATAAGTGCCGCTATAAAATACCGATAATGCGGTGCCGGGGAAAAAAGGGGCAATCTGTTTCGCGAATTTAGGGTTGCGGTAACGTGGTCGTAGTATACTTCAAGGTACGTGGACAAATCGATAAAAGTTACAAGAAATTCAAAATAAAAATGGTTGGCATCTAGAAACGTTTTCTATATCTTTAACGATCTTGACCTTTTGCAATCGGAGCTATTTTAACTCGTAAATTGAACATTTCTATCGATCTAAAATAATTCCATTGATATAATACCTCATACAATACTTAAATGTGTAGTAATTGATTAGATACCAACATATTTAATACTGTAAATATTGTGAATAACGGTACAGTCATTTTTAGTGGTGATTCTCTCTGAGTTAACACTCGAGTGCTAAGGGTTAAGTTGTAGGCAATATATATCACATTCTTAAATTCGTTTAGTTTATTTACTATTTTAAATTAGACTAATGCATTTTTGTCACAAGTTGGAGGCAATATATCACATTCTTAAATTCGTTTAGTTCATTTACATTAACTGATTTCTGTGATAAATGCATAAAATAAGCTGCCCATAGATAGTGTCTGCTTGTTTAGACGGTTCAGTCCTGCAGTGTATAGGCATTAACCTCTTTCCGTACGCTTGACTTTGTCTTTATTTTTACAATCCGACATTTTAGACAGATGTTTATACACCTCAAACGAGACAAATACTGTTCTAATGTCGTATGTAAATTGCGCAATGAGCTGCGAGAAAATAAAGAAGCGAGTTTGCAAAACGTGTTTGGGTAATTGCAGTGACCTCTTTCACAGTTCTGGATCATCCTCTTTGCAGGAAGTAGAGGCAAGAGCGCTATTGTGCGGCGACACCTGTTGTGCTCGCCTCTAGAGGGCTTCTGGGACGATTTCTTTCCAGCAGCTACTCGATCCGACACTGATTTTTATTCACAACTGAGACAAGTCGTAGAAAGGTGAATTTTTATTCACCTTTCATGCCTTTAAAGGCATGAAAGGTGAATAAAAAGAGAGAAAAAGACTGAAACTGCTGTTCTACAGTTACATCTTCTCCATTGAATTGCATAAGACATCTCGCATACTATTCTTCAAGTACTGCGAAACGTACTCTGAACCTTCTCTGTTCTGAGTTACCGACAAACGAACAAGCCATTAATTTGGTAGGGCAATATTAGAATGTTGTAGACAGAGAAACACACGCAGAACTCCGGACAACATTTATATATATAAATACATAAATAAATAAATAAATTAATATATATATACACAGGGTGCGTATTTGAAGAGTGCTTTGAAACATTTTATTTTCTATTGCAGTTGACCTTGCGTGACCTTGAATGACCTGCATAATAGGTCATTGTATTCGTCTTGAAATACACTATCAGAATGTAAATAAAAAACCATACCGTTACATTAAAAAAAAACAGAGTTGACCTCCATATCTACTTGACGTCTCCACCTATAAAAAAAATTAATGACATCAGATTACGAGCCCCTAGATATCAAGTAAGTTTGGTCCGATTCTTTTTTTTTTCAGGTGACCTGTTTAAGATGCCGCACCCTGTATATATATATATTGCACACACTTATGCAAATGAACGTTTCTAAATCAAGTCTAAAATAACATTTTCATTGAAACCTTCCTTCTGCATTGTAAGGAGTATGAAGAGCCATAAATGCTCCGAGACCTTCATAACGATCCCCCCACCTCTTGCCCGAGCATCCGCATTAATTCCATCAGCTTTGCTTACCAGAGCAATAAAGCACAGAGACCCCACCTGTAAGCGTCACAACCAAACGGTACTCTCATCCAACCGCGCAACTATTACGTTAACTAGATAATTAACAGTGCCAGTGACCCAGAAGACCAATACGCGATACCAATGAAACAACTCAAACAGCTGTTCCAGCGTTTGAATCTGGAATTCTCATGAATCCTCGCGCTGTGCGCAAGCCGCGAAAAATGTATTCGCCATCGACAACTTAATCCTTGTGGCATGGAGGGTGAAAAAACATAGCCTCGACTATCATCCGGGATCGGCCACCACGGATCTGACGCTAAGTGCATAATCCTGTTTGCGACTGTTACAGGACGACGATTCGGTGCTGGTGGACGGTGCATGCCAGATACCGGACCCGCTCTACAAGCTGATCGGCAGCATAATCTGCTTTTACATACCGCTGGGCGTGATGCTGCTCACGTACGCGTTGACAGTACGATTGCTGGCGGAACAAAGACAGAACATTGGGGGAACGCCTGGAGGTTGGTACTCCGGATGGCTAGGTGGCCCGCAGGGACCACCCCCGGGAGGTTAGTGTATTATCAGGTACACCGACCTGTTACATTTCTCTATCAACCACCAAGCCGTGTCTACCGTCGAAAGGGTTGGAAAAGGTCCCGGTCCCAGTCACGGTACCTCTTTCGACAGTAGTCAAATAAAGTCTATCAAACTGAATCCTTCAGGGACCACAGCCCATTCCTCCTCTCTTCTCGTATGACTATTGCTCTATTACCAATATTCAGATAGTCTGCTGAGGATTTAATCTTTTATTATTTTTCCAACCCTTTCTTTAATATATCTATACATACATCACGTTATCCTCGAACTTTTGGGAAAGAACAGCAAAATATGTTAATACAAATATTTTGTAGGTTCTATTAATTTTTATTCCTTTCCCGAAGCTTCGAAGGTGACTTGTAAAATAGTTCATCAAGTGCACCGAAGTTCACTATTTAAGAACTAAGTTCTAACAGTTCTAACATCTAAGTTCTTTCGATTGCGAGGAAATAAATATTTGCAAAGACCACACGACCTGTTATTATTTACCGTAGTTAGCGTGAAACCGTAAAAGAAGTTCTATTAGGGAGAATGGTTAGAATCAATATATGTACTGCGGAAGTTTGGACAGTAGATAAACGCTTCGGGATTCAAAAGGAGCGTTTAAAAGAGAAGTTAATCCACGAGACTGGCTGGAGCTCTTTGTGCTAGACGAGATACTCTCGAGAACAGCTTGGAATTATTTCTTTCGAGAACAGCAGATTGAATTACTAAAAGAAAAAGAAGGTTGACTAGTTTACGGAAGAGGGTGCACGCTTATGCAATCTCCCGCCGCCTCTATCAGAAAAAGAAGTTCTAACCCGTAGAAAGTTTACCCTGCCGTTCCGTTATGGTTGCCAGCAAACTCTCGAAAATTCTCGGGTTCCCGTGACCCTTCATTGGACCGGAATCCTTGAGACGCTACTTCGTCCAGCAACCTTACACCAATGAAATGAGACCAGAGTGCAAACTGATTTTTAAACAACCATTAGAGAGCCAAAACTCTTCTAGCACTTGGCTGGAATCGTAATTACACTGTGGATTTTTGTAAAAAATAAAAACTATATTAATGGCAATTATATTAATATATTAATTAATTATTATATTAATGGCAAGATATGGGAAATGCGTAGACATTCTTAATAATTTTAACCGGTCTAATATAACAGCATTGTTAAATACTTGAAAAATTTTGCACTCGATTTACTCATTTCAAATGTATAAAATCTGCAGCCTAATCGCAATAAATAAAATTCAGCAATGAACTTTCTTTTTCGAATCTCCATTTTGAAATTTGCAAGCGGTGTAATTTTGAAAATTTGTCAAGACGAAGAGCGAATGAAAATTTATCGCGAGAGAATTGATTCGACCGATTTTTAGCAGAGGATAAAATAACAAGTTCCGTAAAAGTCGAAGGTGTCATGTTTGTCGGGTTACCGGCAGATATCGGTGCTCGTAAATTCCGGATATATGTTGTGTAATAAATATCGATAATTTAGTGTCGAGCAGTCGCAGCGGCCGGGCGTGCATAAATAAAAAGGAGTATAAATCGTTGGCGGGATTCCGCCGCGCGTCGGTCGTCTCGCGGACGCGTTACACGCTTTGATAAAACTCAACACTCGAATGAGATTCGCCGTGATACGTTCTCGATCGGTGTAGAGAGGCTATTGTGACAAGTAACGTTTCATTTCCGGTGTGTGTCGATAAAGTCCGGCGAAGGAGGACGGTCTTTGAAGCGTCGCGGAACCCAATAATCCTGGTAATCGATCGATTTGCCCCGGTAGAAATTGTCCAGCCGTTTTGTCGCGATTTTCCCGTTCGCGGGAGACGATCGTGCTCGACGGAGACCGCTACCGTTTTCAAGAAAGTTCAAAGAAATCGTCGGCGTGGACGGGCAGAACCGCTGTAAGTCGATTTGCGGCGGGCCAATTTCGATATCGAGACGATACGCTCTCGCTAGGTCGAACAAAATTTGTCTTGCCGCTTCGTGGAACTCTCGGAAAATGTTTCCTCCCGCGCGGAATTTCATTTCAATTGACTGGGGGAACACTGGATAGAAAATGTGCTCTTTATGTCGTCCGTTCGTTAAAAGAACTTTTAAACATTTCTGGTTTTCTTCGTGTGATGGTAATAATATTAATTGATGATACGTCGTGATGTACGGAAACGAGGTCCGTAATGAATGTGTGTGAACAAGGAGAATAGGCGAATCCGGCACCGCCCACTACTATTCTGAAGAAGATACGATTGGTGTACGTCGGGAAATTCTGAAAATATTTATGATTAAATGTGACATTCGTTAAGATTGAAGCAGTATAGTTGATACACTTCTAATCACTGGTTTCTAGCTCCTCCCACTAATTCTATTTAGTCCTTCCCATTAATTCCATTTAGCTGCTGCAACTATTTCTAGTTTCAGTCACATATTTGCCACCATGTAGTGAACATTGCCTTCCGGTATTTCTTAGTGTTTGTTTTATATGTTTTTTTTCTCTTTTTGTTACGCAGCAAGTAAGTACATTAATTTTGTTGATTCTGTTCATTGACCTGGCTTTGTTTTAAAATTATTTGCCATATTATAATTATTTTACATTATTTTTAGACGCAATATATGTTCTTTACGAAAATGATCCACATAGGGATCGAAACGTCAAGATATATTTATAAATAATTGCACATTTGCTGCCTTGTGTAAAATTGATCGAACCTTGCGCCGAAATCATAATTTCGTATTTCTAGTTTGTTCCATAAAGTTTTCTTCAGTTTCCCTGACTATTTCCCTATCACTTTTCCCACCGTTTACTTTAGCTCCTTCTACTTGTTCTTTTTAGCTTCTCCCATTAAGTAATTTTTGCTCCATCCATTTATTTTTTCAGATTCCTCTACTACTTCATTTTCCTGTTAATTTTAAACGTGTCGTTAATTTCTTGGGAGTCCGCACGGGCCAACCGGTGAAGTCCTGATGATTCATGAACGAGAGAGCGTACGTTCCACACAGGTGCTCGTTGTCCAAATATTAACACTGAAGAAGTGAATTAGCAGCCACGTTATTCCGACGATAACTAAACTTAATGTGCACGAGCTAGAAAGCCAAGGAGTACGGTCGCGTTGATGTCGGCAGTTCCCAAAAGACCCGAACGTAATCGGATTTCGCGGTTACCCGGATTATCGAGTTATCGCGCGATCAACGACGCCATGCTTCCTCATTCAAGATTAATGACCCTCCGATTCGTCATAATTCCTTCGAATACTTCTTGCGGTTCCTTCCAACCGCGATGGGAGTCACTGTTCAGTCGATTGGAGATTAAATGACGAACATGATTCTAACTTTCTTCTTCTTTCTTCGAGTTCAAGTCCATTATTCTTTCGAAGAAAGCTCACACAAATCAAGTATTGTTCCACTATTGAATAGACATGGTCCTTTAAAGTCGATAAGCAATTCAGGTTCAAAATCGAACTAAGCTGAATGGCGAAAATTGTGGAAACTATTTTACAAGATGAAAGCACAGGATAAGGTGCACGTTTCGAAGAAAGCTCTGCATCACATTTTTGAAAAAGGTTCTCTAAAACCAAATTTGTTAAATAGACATATAGCCGTTTAAGATCGAAATACAATTCTGGTTCAAAATCGAGCTGGATTAAATGAAGAAAATGGTGGGAAGTGTTTTACATGATAAAGGAACTGAACAAGATACATAACTAAAAAATCCAGGATTTGGATAAATAAAGACTTTTCCCGAGAGAAAATTCTGATTTGCAGTTTGACAGTATCAAGCGAAGAAAACAGCGAGAAATGTGGCGTCGTATTTCGAGGAGAGAAGGAGCACTGCAAAGAATTTCGGCTTAATCCGGTGACGTTCCGCCTTCAACATCGACGAGGATCGCGATTAAGTGGCCCCATAGATATCGTCCGGGTTCTTTGTTCGCGGGAAGCCTCCTCGAGAAAAGAAACTGATCTCCTTTCCCGGGCTCGAAATCCTAAAGCGAGGCAGGCTCTCTCGCAGCGGAAAAGAGGTGACTCCGTTAAAAATCGACGACCATAACGCCAGGGACTAATTATCGCAGCCCGGGAACTTGGATTTATCGATTCCCGTTAACTGGCCGCTAGTCCATTCGATGGGAAGATTCGATTATTTACTCGGGGCTACCTAACTCACGCTGATTTCTGACCTCGTGCACACGTACCACCCAGTTTCCATTCTTTGCCGATGTTCGGCAACCATGTACTGGGTGTATCGTTCACTCTCATCTATTTTTATTACTCTTTACCAGCGAAAAACAACACCTCGAACCAACATTTTAACGGCCGAAGCTGAAAGTTCTTTTACATTATCAGTTATCGATATTTTACATTATTATTGATCTTTTACAATGCAAATTACTGGACTATGTTACTGGGGTGAGTTGTGAGTTTATGATTGAAGTTGCTATTGCTGTTGCAGGATCTATCACAAATTCCTTTGACATAGACTTTCATTCTTTAGCATTGATATAATAAAACAAATTCTGGGAGGAAAATTTTATAATTTCTTCCTTTAATTTTAAGGCGATTTTTTTTCAATTGCTGACACATTTATTTCACCTTCTCTGATAAAATAAGAATTCCACGATGAATGTTCAATCATAGCTTCATCAAGGGAAATGAAGAAGAAGCAAAAAGCTGAAGAACACAAGACCAGTTAAGACATAATTATGCTCGAACTTCTGTGCAGCGATCCGATTGAATTTCTCCGCATGGCCGGCGAGCACAAACAGCGAAAGCGGCTGTATCAATTTATAATTCGCAGGTTCAACTAATTTCCCAACGTCTCGAATGATTTAATTCGGGCCACGTTGCCCATGGATCTCTCGAAAGCTCCTTTTAACGAGATTAATAGAAGACAAATAGAAAAAGATTGCGGAAAACAGAGGCAAGGGTCTCCTTGTTCTTTGACAAAGTCGACCTGCAAATTGCAAAGAACACCGGCAAACTTCCGCGAGCCAGAGAGCACCAGCAAATTGGGCCGTGAACCGACGCCTCTTTGGGCTCGAAGATTTGCATCGAGCAATTTAACTTGCAAATTGATCGCTCGGTATTTCGTGGCCAAACGACGCGCGCCAAAACTGTTCGCGAAACGAAAAGCCGAAAAAGACGACATTGGGATTGCTACGATATGAGCGTTTAGAACACGAGTTTATTAAAATGCGAAAATTAGGAATTCTGGATTTTTATCTTGCTGAGAGAAGTTCATATTTGGTATCGAATTTCGTCTTGTTGACACGCTCACCGCCACGCCAGTGAATATTAATAGACTGTGTATATATTTACGCAAAATGAAAGCTGTACAAGTCTGCTATAAAAAACGGAAGCATTTTTATCTCAATTCTTTAGTTTCATATTTGACCATTATTTAATTTAGCGCCACTAATTCAACATGTACTTAATGGTAATTTAAATCTGTGATCATACTGATTGTTTCTATCATACTCTCTTTTGCTATAAGAAATACTGGGCAAATATTCTCGTTTAATTTTCCACCACCAATTTAGAGTCTATTTAATGATATATTAAAATCTGTCTAGCGATACATAAATTACTTTATTATAGATTCATAATCTACTATTTATTATTGATGTTGTATTAAGGGTTTAAAAATGGAATTGGTTTCTATTCAATTATATATAAATTACGAACAATTTGAATTAATAATTCGACCGTAGCAGTGCAGATGCTAGATTTCCAATTATTGGAATACTGACGCCGGAATACACATTAGTTCAGATAATAACAATGCAAGTTAAAATTTCATATTGAATAATAAATATATTAGATTGTTAGGAATGAATGATTTTTGACATGTGTCGTTAATAAGCAATCTATATGACTAATTTATGTTGCATTAATAGAAGCTATAAATATTATTTTCTTTCATCGAAAGTAGTGTAAAATTAAATTGATAATATTCTAGAATTCTCAAGTATTCGGTAGGGAGAGTTTTCTATAAAATTTACACGATTGAACAAAGCGTATGCACGCTTCGATGAGTCGTTTTAATTATTCATGAAAATATGATTTCACACGAGACACAAAAGACAATCAATCTGCAGATCTTCACACGTGCGTTTACGCATTCATTTGCATTAAATAATTATATCAAAGTTAATGGGAATGCACTTATTTTCATTTATTACCGGGACATTTTTCGCTTGACAAACAGGCATGAACCTCTGCGTTTGCATAAATTATGTTTGCAAAGTGTCCTGCATTGTTGCGCTTCCAAAAGCTTGAAATTTTTCTTCATTAATATTTTATAATATTTGATACTGTATCAATGATAAAACTGAAAATATTTATGCATTTCTGTACTTTAATGAGTAGATTACAAATCATTATTTCAAATTCTTTCATTATTTTCTTATTGAAATTCGTAAAAATCTGTTCTGCTTAATTCTATCGCTCGTAGTATGGTATAGCGCATACGATACATTTTTAACATTATGATTAATATTAGTATTAGAATTCTATTGCCCTGCAAAACACTATGAGGGATTAATATTAATTATTATTCAAAAATATTGAATTCATAGATTCTTTTATTGATTATCAATTTCGTTAATGGTTGGACCACCGGACGTAACACTTGCAATGCTCGGAAAACGTGACAAAAAAAATTTGCAAAATAAAACTGATCGTGTAAAGATTCATGGGCTACAACGTACGCTAGAAACCGAACCACGTCATTGAATGAACGCAATTTCTAGTTAAAAAGAAAACCTGAAAGGTATCGAATAGCTGACACAATTCCTGCAATTCTTGAAGAACGTGACAAGAAAAAATTTGCAAAAAGCTGCTAGGTAAAGTAATCGCGAGATAAAAAACCTAGTACGAAGAGATGCTTTCGCCACTTGACATGTTCGGATCCCGAAAATCCAGGAGAGCAATGATTCCGCAGGATCGCATAAAACGATCGCTCGAATTTGTCGAGAGGCTCGGCGTCGCTTAGAATTGCAAAACGCTGAAAGACAAACAGTGGACGACGCTAAAGAGCTCGGTAACTTGGGACCAAGTTTCAGCTCGGAGTATCGGCTTTCTCCGCACGTGGAATCGTTAAAGCGAATTGGAAATTCAGCGGTGGCCGAGCACAATGGGCACGCGGGCGGATCTTTATTTGAACCTTTCCGGCACGTGGACGATTCTGGACCGATCGGGAGACCATTAAAGAATCGTTTGCCCGGTCTTACGAGCCACGGGATCGCGCGTCGAAGAGAGGAGAGAGAATCACGAAATTTCTTGTAATTACCGTCGAGCGGGACGAACGAGAACACGAGGGGCTGGCCAGCTGCCACCTCTCGATCGCCGATAAAAAGCTTTGAATTATAGAGGCGATGAATCACCAGTAAATTCCATGGAATCGAGTGAATAAAACGCCTTCGGCGTCTTTTTGTTCTTGCCCGAGGAAGGAAGAAATTTCCATGATTTCGCGACTGCCGTGTAATTTCCATGCAATTGGCGGAACCGTTGTTCCCACGGACGTCTTCTTTAATCCTCGCGGCGATCGAAGATCTGCAACTTCGCTTTACACAGGCTATTTTCTCTAACGAGACCGACTGAAATTATGCGTTAATTATTGGCAGCACACACGAACGGTTCGAGCAAAATTTATTTATCTACCTGGGCCGCGTGTTGCACGCGTTTCTTACTATTTTTTATCGAGACGTAAAGGTGCAGTAAATTGGATATACAATACTGAACTTTTATAGGGTATTAAAATAGAATTTTTACTTTTAATAGTTGCATTTAAGTACACGGATTGTATGTGGTATGGTAATAGCTGATATATCTAATCACCGTTCTATAGAACGTACAATTCTTATTTTGCATTTATCTTGCACGTTAAGAGTAAATGCACAAATTTTATACTAATTATTCGGTAATTTTGGAACAAGAGATCTGAATCATGTTCGATAAATTCTATGATTCGAGTTAATTGAGAACAGCTCCATAATTTTCGGTGAGCTATCAGAGTGCTGGTCGACCGCAATATTGATTCAATTATCGAATAAAAATGGCCGGCTCGTTTGTCTTCCGCCTCGAAGGACCAATCGTTTTCAATCTTCGACCGCGTGGGATTAAAAAACGACCGGCCCCCGACGATCCATCGTTCCCCGTGACATTTTTCTTGTTCATTGGTCGAAGAACCCCCTTATCTGTCTCCCTTTGGCATCCAACGACGCCCATTCGCCGGCAATGACAAGAAATTTCGCGATGGCGTCCTACCGGCACGACAGCGATATGCAAATTACTAGGAAGTCGTGCCGGTCGTGACACAATATGTTAAAAAGACCGGTTTCGGTTGTTATCCTTTGACGAAATTAATCAACGGGGTGGGGGCGTGTACCTCGGCCATAAATCAGCTCCAAACTGCGAGTACTATGCACAGCCCTTGTTCCCTTTATCTACGAGAAATTACAGGCACAGAAAGAACAGGGTCGAACTTGCTACAATTACTTCAAGAGATCCTTAAATGAACCCTGGAAACATTAAATTGCTTTAAATTAAAGGGGTGGTTCCTCGAAAATCATAAAATGTCGAAGGAAAGAATTATTTTTATTCTAGGCGACGTATTCGTTCTTAAAGCTATGCATATCCATAAAAATTACTGCAGGAGATTCGAAAATGAACCCTGAGAATATTAAAGGGGAGGTTTCTCGAAAATCTTAAAATGTAGAAGAAAATAATTACTTTTATTCGAGACAATCTCCTTAACACAATATCTTTTTACTGTATTTTGCAAACCCCTCATGAAATTGTAAACTTAAGGCCCTCTGTCCACGATGCGTCCCGTGACGATGAGGACGTGCTAATCTCTATCTCTATGAAACAGAAGAAAATACCTAGATGGACCCCTTATACAGAGAAATATTGATTGCAGAACGTTTATAGCTGCAAAATAATGATTTGGTAAGTGTCGACCCCTCTAGGAGGGGACACTAAATAAGGGCAGTGCAGTTTTCCTATGTAGAAAAAAACGTTAAATGGTCGCGAAATATTGGTACATTTGAACCATGAAAGATATCGGGGTGAAATTTCCTCTAAAACTTATTAAAAAATGTTCCTACATACTGATAACTATCGTAACAAATATATTTTTCCTAAACATTTTTTAATTAACTCTTTAAATTTGATTGTCTTAAAGTAATATGTAGAATTGTTTACTCGTTACTTATATATAGCAGTTTTTCAGATAATTTAAATCACCGATGTCTTTTATTGTAAACTTCTCTATATTTATTCACATTTATTCTTGATATTATAAATATTTCATATTTTCAATATACTTATATTAGATTTTCAAGAAACGACATAGAAATGAACACAGGATAAAAATTAAATGATCTGGTATGAATATAATTATAAACAATCACGTCCTCCTCGTCACTCGACAATTCTTTGCTTTTCGTAACTGACGTGAAGTTTACTTTCGCATCGTACGCTAATCATAATGACGACTGGCATGTAGCAACGATTACGCTTCGTGGACAGACGTCAATTATTTTACATTGATCGCAGCACTGAATCGTACAGCAATGGATACTTTGTCGCGTACGCGTATATGATGCGACGCTCCGTAGACGGAGGGCGTAACAAGAAAAAAGAAAACTTTAAGTTAGCAACCTTCTTATGAAACAGTAAAACGTGTGTTCAAACAGTTTACCGTTTCATTCAACAATGCGTTGAAGCAATTTCGGAAACGGGAACAAGAAATGACTAGAGCTCGGACTTTTACCCGGGTATATGAGATACCCGGGTACCCATATGAGATACCCACGTAGAGCAAAACTACCCGGGTATCTCATAAGTCACAGCTCTAGAAATGATAAAATCGACGAAACTCCTGACCACAATGAAAGAGATTTTTTTTCAAACTCCTGCACTGCAGTGCACCATCCAGGCTGTGTCGAAAATTGCTCAAAGTGATGGTAATTAATCAAAAAGGAAAGGAATCGCGGCAAAGGATCAGTTGGCAACGTTAGAACAGTTGCAGACGTTCGCGTCAGATCTCGTCGCAAGAGTAGAGAAAGAAACGTAGCTGAATTTGTATAAACAGCCCGAGGAAATAAAGCTGATGAGCTCCCCCGTTGCTCTACCGCCATTTGAAATGCAATCAGCGTGGAAACCCGTTGAATCCCGAAATGAAACTGCCCCGTGATCTCTTCGCCACGTGTACGCCCCGAAGCTGCTGTGAGCTTAACTCAACGTCTTCTTAATAATTTTAGGTGTACCAGTAATATCCTTGTGATATACTAAAGCAATTATGAGACTGCGAATTCAGAAACGCGAAAGGATCAACAAAATACATTGATCCTCGCGAATGCTTTTAACATTTTCATGGTGGCTGTGGCTATAGATCGTTACTCACTAGTTACATCTTCACTTAGTTTGGCAGATTGTACGTACGATAATGTCTCGATACAAAAAGAGATGTACACACGTTTCTATTTTCAATTATTTCTTTATAAATGTTTTAATATTCCTGATATTTTGCTGATTAAAACAACTCCGAACACGATACAATTTGGATTATATTTACTTGTTTAATCCACGATTTAGTAGAGTCTCGATTATCCGAACCAATATCTAAATTATGCATTAAAACGTGTTTCGCGTGTAAAGAATTTAATCCAAGACCATATGAAACACGATTCACCGTACAAATCCGTACAGATTTAATGTAACCCAGAGTTCCAATTAAATCGTGGATCAAACTGTACCCTCTTTCACGTGTGCCGAGACATCGTCGCAATGGTTTTCAAGAGAAATTGAATTGGTGATACTCTGGTTTCTAGGTCTTGATAGAAGAGGCACCTGGAAACGGTTCTTGTTAAATAAGGGGTCCGGGGGCAGTGGAGGTACCCCACAGCACACTTCAGGTACATCGACCGATACGGAGTTGACGACCTTGGACTCGCACGACCTTTGGCTACCGGAAAGCGAGTTACCGCCCTCGGCGATGTCCGCTCTTCATGCTTTCGGCGCCGAGATGCTGAAGCTATCGAGAGGTCTCGAGGGCATCGGGAGCCCAGGTAGCCCCACACCACTTGGCACCCCGAGGTCCACACCCCAGCACTTGGCGCAGCAGCATCAGCACCAGCATCAGTTACACCGGTGCAGTTACCGCCACGGGTAAGGGTTCTAACCATGATTGCGTGGTAATCCAATGACTCAATTAATCAAACAAATCGGGAACGTCTGCTGAGTCGAATCCACCTCGCTGATTGTTTCCCAGAGAAGTGTCGTTGGCAACTAACTTGTCATTTCACTTCTAAATAGTATAACGTCAATCATTTCTTACTGACATTTTTCTTTTAGATATTAGGACTCATTAATTTTTTCATGTGACGTTTGGTAAACATGTACTGATTAATTAACACACTATTCGTTGATGATAAAGAAGATGAGATGACCATCTTATAAATGAGGAATATCTGGCCAACGAAAAAATTCAATTTCTACCGTAATACAATCAGCTGACTTGTAATTCATTGATAGAATGTGTAGATTACAATGATTCGTAATACAGAAGAAGATTATCATTGTTCAACGTCAATTGTGACGATGATATGACAACCTTATAAATGAGTAATCTGGCCAACGAAAAAATTCAATTTCTACCGTAATACAATTAGCTGACTTGTAATTCATTGATAGGATGTGTAGATTAAAATGATTCGTAATACAGAAGAAGATTATGTTTGTTCAACGTTAATTGTTCGAAATGAAAATCCGCAGTCTATCCCAGAAATTAACACCAGTCGAAGACGTATGCCAGCAACTAGATAGAATTCGCGCGGACATAAATATTCCTTGCAGAAGCCGGGTTCTCGGAGCGGACATTTATCTGTGAAAAATGTCGGAACTTGCCGAACAAAGTTTCCGCTGGGAAGCGTGGTCGTGGTTATTGAAGAAACTTGTATTTCATGCAGCGAGCGTTCGGCGCGCCTCCGTTCCTACATGGATACAACGATTTACCCCGCCTTTGCTTCGAGATAAAGACACTCGCTACCCGCGGAATCGTATTCCGGTCGTCGATCGGGATCGAGAGAAGGCTCGGCGACGTTTCAACAGACCGACCCGAGTTCCCGAAGAGAATACAGAAGAACGTCGATGTTCCATTTCACCGGGAACACCGGGAACACGAGGGGTTACCGGAAGAAAAATAAAATACAGGTCGGCAGGGTCGTGAAAGAAATCCAACCGACGCGACGGGATCAGGGACCGTCTGTCGATCCCTGGTTCAACTGAGAAACACCTGTCACACGAGATTACACCGAACTCGGAGATATTTCTGCCTCTGTCGCGGCGGCTCGGTTTGCGAACACGTTCCAACTAGAAATGGGACTCGCGTCGAATTGACATTTTCCCGGAAACTGCACCTCCCGAACTGTCACGAACTGTGCGGAATTGCATAAACGGTCGGAAAGCAGAATATGAAAATTTCAGATAATCTTCGCGAGATGCTTTACCTGACTTTTTGTTTAATTAATGGAAACGTGAGATGTATGATCATTAAACTGCGGATTTCATGCGTTTATCACAGAAATAGGTGGTTACAATTTAAAAGAGTGGAGAAATTACAAAAATTTAAGAACATCAATGTATTAGTTGCAGCTTACGAACATTATTAAAGGATGAAAAAAATTATTACTTGGCCCTTGTTTGTTACAGTTGATGCAAGCGATTTTTATTTTGCATGAAGTTCCGCAGTCTAATTATCATACACGGAGAGAATTGTTTAATATTTCGATTCAGGAGTCTGTGTACAAACTAAGAGCATTTTCCTATCGGGGTTGCTGTAACCATAACAATCAATAATAAATTTGATAAATTATGGCGGATTGTTTATTGGTGCACTTAGCTCTAGAACTATAAAGGAGGAGAAGCTACTCGAGCCCGTCAGCTGCGAAATATAAAAATGCACCAACGAGTGTGTTTTATAAAAAATTTTTATCCCACTTGCGTCGAGCATGTACTCTAAAAAATCGCCTGAGGTCGGTAAAAATATTGTTTATCGAAAAACGATGCAGAAAGATAATGCAGACTGCGGACCTTTTTGCATTTATGACGAAAATTAAACAAATTTCAGAACGCCAATATATTATTCTCAGTAGGATCATTAAAGAGGGAAAAGAAAAAGTAATTTTACTGTGCATTTTGTTTCTTGTAATGTTGCGTGCAGATCTGCAGTCTAATGCCAATAAATCGTGAACGAAAAAATCTGACGCACGTCAGTCCAATCCGTTCGGTGTTAAAAAAAAAGAAACGGAAATTTGGCGCGACAATACTTTTCGGAGTGGGCGTATTTGCTGGAAAATTCACAGGGAACACGAAGGAACCCGTCGCTGCTCGGATGTCCCTTCAGAGGAGCCGTCGCGCCAAAGGAGTCCGTGTCACGACAGATTTATGACGTTCCGCGGAATATTTCTGCCACACCCCGGTAGCGTGACGTGCTGGCTGAAAATTGGCTTCGGGGTGCCGATATCTCGGAACGAAACCTGTTTTATTAGCTGCCCCGCGAAACATTCGCGACTCGGGGTTGACAACTTCCGACGGGATGTCCCGGCATCGAAATTGGGACGCTACTTCCGCTGTGTTGATTAAGGTTTTATCTGCGTGTCGTAAAAATCGGCCGGTACACGTGACGGCTCGATAGTTCGACGGCTGTTCCACCACACGGAAATTGGAATTATTTATGATCCCTAGACGACCGATGCACCGACCGATGCACCGACCTCTGTGGACATTATGTCGCACCGTTTCATGCATTTAATACGCCGTGCTCGCAATCCATTCCCACTACTGTGGACTCCCGTATAACGCGGTAATACGTAACGCGTTGCATGAATTTGCGTTATAGCAAAATCGTTGATGTACGAGAATCTTCCTCATATAACGCGATTATTGTCACGACAACTTTTGTTTTGTATGCTTTACGAACAATTGTCAAAATAATTTTTTAATAGAATTTTTTAATATCTGTAGAGACATAGATAATTCTTTAAACCGCCAACATTTTAGGGGTTTTATTATGAGAGCTACTTTCGCTGAGCTTTCATGCAAAACGAAAGCTGCAACACTTTTAAGTAACAACAATCCTTCGGGAAAGAACATGATTCTTTTAACCACCAACTTCTTAGGGGTCTTATCACAAGAGCTACTTCCGCTAAGCTCTGATGCGTTTCCGCAAACATGATCTTCCGAAAGCATCAACAATTTCCAAACGCGATCAGCCTCCAAATCAGCTTCCCGCCGGCTTTCAAATCCCCTTTAAAAAAGCCGCTTTCGAAGATTGTATCCACTCGAGAGAAAGAGACAGTTCTGTAAAACCGACACGAATGCTCGCCAACCTGGAAGGATTCGCCGCGGCTCGTCGATCTCTGCAAATCCCAAACAACATTCGCGAACGCCTATACGTCGGTGCTAAGAACAATTCCGCCGCGAGCCTCTCGCGGAGTAATCGCGATTTTCGGAATCCGGAGAATCCGTAATTTCACGTTCCTCGATTCCACCAATGTAATTTCGCTTGTCCCCTTGAACCGTTCCCATCTTCCGGGAGAGTAAGTGCAAATGAGAATCTCGGCGAAGTAACGAGGCAAAAATGAAGACAAGAGATCTATAGCGAAGGCTCCGGCTGGTTGGCATACCGGACACGGTCCCATTTTTAACGGAAATCCCCCGATTAATGGATTTGCCGAATTACTGCAGTCTGAAACGCGAGATACCTTAAACCGAGCATAAATCTCTGGGGTATATGTTTTAAGAATAAGGACGATTGTCGACGTTTATGGAAATTCGTAATACTCTGGTCGCGTGTTGGAAGAGCAGAAAAGGGAGGGACGCTTTGTTCTTCTACAATATTAATAGCTTCGTAGTTTTACCAACTGTCTTCGTCTAATTAGTGCATAGTCGGTGCAGAAAATGAGAGATTAGTGTTAGTTACCGAAAGATATAGTGTCAAATAGCCAAATTATGGAGATTCGATATGACGGCTTAAATTCGGGGGTCTACACGACGACGCGCAGGGACTCTGTGGCAGTTTCATGCCTGATTTAAGAAGTCAGGTTACTTCGTGACAATTAAAGCCAAGAACAGGTGTGGTTAGGAGCTGAAGGAATAGAGAAAAAGAGAGGTCACAGGGTCCTCTTTTAGTTGACATGTCCTATTCTTAGTTTTTTTTATTTCGGAGCCCCACACTACCTCCTCGAACATCGTCAGAGTTCACTGTCTTTAAAGAAAAAAAAAGGAAAGGTTATTTCGTGATAAGTCACGAATACTTTTTAATCGTGAAGAGTCTGGGTATCAAGGATTAAAAAAATTATCAATATAGTTAATCGATCGGTTCTCGTGCGAAGATGAAGTATTACTAAGAAAACAGAGGATCAAAAGGCAATCGGGAGCTCGCGCGACGGCGGCGTTTTATATCAATGAAAGGCAGAGAGCCCTAGCCGCCGTTGGAAGTCACGACCGCAATCTGAGGGTAGCGACAAGCTTGTTCAATCTTTGGACAAGGTTCCCCCGGAAGTGGCATCGCCCCAGATCGTTACACCAGTTCCAAGGCTTCCGCTCCAATTCGGGTTCACCAGGGCCGTCGTCATCTCCTGATCTAGCCCCGGTGACATGTAAGTGGTCTTCCATCGAGAAGTAGGGACATTCGAGGCGCAGATGGGACGTTATTCCCGCCACGGAGATTGGCTATTCGTTACTGTTCGACGCGCAGGCCCGTCAACGTGCTAAACGAGAAATTTAGTTGGGTTCCTACTGGATCGCGATCGAACACCTGCCCGAGCTCGAGGTGAAAAACTGCCGCAAGAATTTGTCGCCGATCGATTTCGACCCCCGAAACTACCGCACAGTCTCCAGGGAGATTAGGCGGCTATGGGAATGCCCATCTTTATGGATCAATCGAACATTGAACTGAAGTTACATCGCGTTTTATATTTTTAATGGCTGTGGATGATTAATAACCTAAAACTGTCGTCAATTGTATGTCATTTTGCTGTGTGCTGTTTTAGTGAAACACTGTTCAGAGAAAACATTTGTACATCCAGCACATTTAGTTGAGAAAACGGAAACAAGAAAGTTACTGACGAATATATGAATACATATATTCAATATGGTATCTTAAAACCGGAGCCTACAGGATGCGATGCAGAGACTTTGTAATAATGACAAGCACCACGTAACGAAAACTATACTGACGCGTTCTTTAGATATTTCAAAATAAAGTTGACTAGAATTGATATTATTACAGTGCATAAAATATTAAAGTATAAATAATAAGATAAAGAATTATTACATAATACCCTTGTAATGTGTATAAACTGAATATTACATATATGATTAGTATTATAGAAACGAATGAGCCATGTTCGAATTACAACCTCCAAATGATTTCCAATCGCAACGTTTCAATAATACCCTGTCGAACGGTTTTGAATAACGTTGGAACAGAAATGACGACCGATTTACCAATATTTTTAACCGAAAAAAGGTTCGAAGCGAAGCTGAATAATGGATGTCGAGCGATCCTGTAACAGACCAATTTCGATCGCTCCACTTGCCACGAAACGTTCGACCAAGGTGTCAAGTAACTTCAGCGTATTAGGTCACTGTACTTCGTTCTGTAACCCGGCCTCGACCCTTTCGTCAAAAGGATAGTCAATAATAATGTTGCAAGGAAGTTTGCACCACCGCATCGCTCGTGGTGTGCCTGCGGGGTCTACACAACGACGCGCAGGGACTCCGCAGTATTTTTAAGCATTACATACCACGTTTTGACAGTTACGAGTGGACTACGGATTTTTATGCAAAATAAAAATGTTATGCGTGAATTTCAAGACACAGGAGCCAAGCAAAATATTCATTCTTGCTTTAATAATTTAATTTGTGCTTATCAATTCTTTTCATGTATGCCTAAAGCTCGCAGTGTAGATATGTTTATGATTTGACTTTTCTTTTAAGAACTTCGAGACGAATAACATAAACAATGATACGTGTCAAGCAAGTAAGAATTATATTTTTTCAGGAGTTTCTTCAAATGTCAAGTAACTTCTGCGTGTTGTCATACATCACTGTATGTCCTTCCTTCTGAGACCCGGCCTCGGCCCTCTCGAGAAAAGGATAGTCAATAATATTGTTACATGGAAGTTCGCACCACCGCGTTATATTAATAGCGGCATGCGAGCGTTACTGTTTCGATGAAGTATGGCGACAGTTGCCTTCACACTTCGCGTCGAAGCCGGTTACGGAATGACGGGACCTGTGCGCCTTTCTATCCGACCCAAAGCAGACTAATATCGACTCGGGGTTTATGGCAGGCGCTGAGCGAATTATTGGCAAACGACAGTTCGAAGAAGCTCTTCCAGTCGGCTTATTATTCGCGACAATTCTGGCGTCGCGGCAAATTAGTCTGTGGACTGTACCACGTCTGGTTTTACGACAAAAGATTTTATTTTTCAACATCTGTTGAGAACATATGTACATCGACTTGAAAAAAAGCAGTATTTGAATGTCTCCTTTTATAAGAATACCCCGGATATACTAATTTATATTAGCCTGAACAAGGTGCAGCTCTGTACAAATGAAAATTACAAAAAGAAAACAAGACTGTCAGTGACGAGGCTGTGAAAAACAAACTTAGCGGTTACTATACAGTGAGCATTTATGCAAATCAGCATTTTTATGGTCGAGCAACACGAGCACGGGAAATTTTTTTTATATTGGGTCGTACGATAGCGGAGCTGGGTCAATAAGTTAAAAATAATACGCAAAAATGAAATTCTACAGAAATTCCTATTTTCTCCACCATTTAAAAGCCCCGGAAATTGCACGTTTAGTAAATAATTTGGGGAGAAACGTTTCGAAAATACCGCGTAGAATTACGAAATATTCCACATCATGGGGGATACTTTTCTCAGGTAAAGTGGAACACACAATGGTGGGTGTTGTCTGGCTCGTCTGTGTCAATTATACGTCGATTTACACGTCGAAATAATTTTCACGCTGCGCCGGCCAACAGCCGTTTCCCTCGGCGGCCGTTTTCGATATATTCCGTGCGCGCTCCTGTTTCCATAGGGAGCCTGTTTCGTTATCGTACAGCCCAATATTAAAAAAACAAACAAAATTGCCGGTGGCTCGTGTTGCTAATTAGGGCTGCCCGAGATATACTTCCGACGCAAGCCGATTCCGAACGAGCTGACGCCATTGTGCCTGCATATTATAGTTCTGATACACGACCCAATTTTTCGGCCACCGGAATCCGTGACACGATAATACGAATAAATTGCCAGAGAAAAAGAGACGGCCGCCATTTCGGTCACGATAACAAAGCTCATCGCGGCCTTCGCTGACCAAGGAAAATTTCAAGACTTTAATTTTCTTAATTAAAGTGGTATTCAAATTGACTAATTCGTGTTTTGGCAAGTTATAGTAGGTACAAAGTTGATACCAACAAATTGTTGCCATTTTCATTAAATTTTAGCGATGTTATTATTCCTCTATTAATTGACTAATTCTTTCTTTGGTAAATTTTCGCAGTTACAAAATTGATACTACCACATTGGTGGCGCTTTCATATTAAATTTTAGCGATATTATTGCTCCTCTATTCATTGAATAGAAAATTTGATTTGATATGTACGATTGCATTTCCAGAAGAAAATGTTTTCCCGACCGGAAAAGGAGAAATTGTTTAACAGCGTCGTTCAGGAGCTGTTTTTCTTTAATTTCCCCTCGATCACTGGCACATTGGAAACATGTGTAGCCAGCAAGTGCTGCTTATGCGAAGGAAAAAGGGGTGGGAAAAGGGTGAGTGAAAGTAGCCTCCTCCGACACGCTTCGCGCCATCGCTCTTGAAAGCCTTTCGAAAATCTCGAGCTCGTTTGCGAAGTGCTTTCGCTAAATTCTTTACTCGATCGCTCGGCGAGATGCAAAATTGAACTGGCGCGAGCAGCCGGAAGAAAGATTCTTCGCATTAATTAAAATGTTTCTTGCGGATTATTTCTGCTCGAACGGTCGGAGATTTTCTTTAATTTATTCCATCGGCTCACGGTTACGGAAATCCTTTTACGGGGATTCGCGAGTTTTTCGGATTCCTGCTAGTCCTTGCGTTTGAAATTCTCGAGGAATTTAAGATGAATGTTCAATATTAATAAATTAAAGGAAGTTTTGTTTATGTCTAAAAATTAATTAACATTAGACTGTGTTTACAGCTCAAATAAGATTAAATGCGGAACAGTAAAACTATTCAAATGATTTCAAAATATTTTTATCGACTTATTGAAATTATGAAGAATAGAAATAAATGTCTATCATAGCTCTTGCATATTTCTATTAATGCAATTAATATAATTATTATATATTGGCAATGGTTTTACATTTATTTGTTTGGTACATTTATTTATTTTCTTTAAATGCACTTGTCCCTACGTTGATTAATTAAATGTAGCAGTAGTTGCAGCTTTGAAGGCCGACAGTTAGCATTTCATTTTACAAGGAGCAATATTTATTACGAGAGCAGCATTAATTATTCACCATGCCGCCTGTCTTTGTTATCGAAATAATTCTGGTTGCCAATCGCGTTAGTTTATTATTGAACGAAATCCCCGCGACTGCAGCAGCACGGTAAGCTGCTTCGACACCGAAAATTGAATGAATATTAATGACGCGACACAATAAATCACTGTCCCTCGAATTACCCCCTGACGCAGCTGCGGTTCCTAATTCGTCTTCACAGTCCGAAAAAGTCTCGTCGATCCCAAGCCTGTGAATCCACTTAAAAAAAAGACAATTCCCCGGTGTTCTCTTCGAGAGATCGACAAAGGAAAACTGCAATCAAACGCGAGAGCGAGGGAGTCGGCCGAATGGGAAATAAATTTGAAACAGCGACGAATTAGGACGACGGCCTAGTTCCTCGAGATCTTTAATTACAACCACTAGAGTATACTCCGAGAAGTCAAAGCGATGAAGCGGAACGGCTGTCTCTGAAGAAACCGGCCATTTTTAAATCAGCTTCCTTTCAAGGGTTCGAGGAAATCAGTCGAAAGGATATTCTTAGAAACCGTGCATTGTAATCGGCACGAACATGAAAGACCTACGAACTTGTTCGTCACAAAAGTCTAAATAAAGAGGATCGATGACTGGTTATTTACAAGGACCCAAATTAATTTATTGTACTATACAGGGTGGGGCGCCACATTTTGCCATCTAGATTTACGTCATCATTATTACGCATAGCAAACAATGTTTCAGATGAAATTGAATGGTTTTGAGAGGGGCACATTCTGATGGTACATTTTTTGTATGTGAACCATTCAACTTCATTGTTTGCTATGCGTAATAATAATGACGTAAATCTAGATGGCAAAATGTGGGGCCCCACCCTGTGTGTACAACTAGGAGGAGCATATTGAAATTTGTGGATCGAATGCGAAAACAGACAATTTTCATTTTGCATAAAGATTTGCAGTCTACATTTAGCTACTAAAATGTTGAAATTGAAGAATTTTCTTGAATAAATAGGTGATTGAGTACAAGCTACAAATATTTGAAACAAAGAATAACTTTTCTATCAATTCAGTTTTTATGACTTTCTCACCTTTATTTCCATTTAAATGAGTCTCGTAGTGGTGGTATAGAAAGAAATGGAATTGGAGAATTTTCTTGAAGGAATATTTGATTGGAAAGAAGTTGCAAGTATTTTGATCGAAGAATTCGTTCAAGAAAATGACGATTTTAAAGCACAAGTATGTATAAATTACATATTTGGAAATGGACGCTCTGAACATTCTTTGCTCCGTCCGTGAGACACTGTTGGAACGCATTGCACGTTTATATCGTTTCTACTTCTCCTGGCAAGCGTAACAAATAGCCAATCTCCACGACGAGAAGCCCACTCGAACCCTCGACCCGTCTCAAAACGACATTTTATAACGTCTTCGCCGACGTCTAGTGTCTTTAAAGCCACTCAAGCTCTCGCAGACACCTTTAGAGGCTGATTTCCGCGCTCCCAGCTAGCAAGTGCTGGGAAACCCTTCTCGGGCTTAATTCTTCGTCGGCGCGGTTGTTTGTATCGCGCGTGACTCAACAAACGAGCCATCCTCCCGAACAATAAATTCGGGGTTAGTTGCAAAAGGATTACGACTTTTCCGCGTTTCTAGCAGTTTTCGACAGACGAAACGAAAAACTATGGATTTTTTCCAGAATTTTTGAACGAATTCAGTGTTGGAACTGAAATTTGATAACCGGGAAATGTCTGGAACTGTATAGAACATTTTAGAAATTAGATAATTATACGTAGAATGAAAACAAATACAAAGAAGCACTACAGTACATCTACTGGCATTCAACATGGCGTCTTAAGACCGGGGTCCAACCACAGAAAATTTCAGAAAACTTGTAAATAAGCATCTATATATATCGTCACATTAATAAATTATTTAAATATGACATACAAACTACAAGATCCTAACGTCTATGATATTTATCGACAAATTTGTTTTAAAGGCCTATAAATTAATCGTTCAAGAAACAAGATCCTTTATAGCGAACGTCGACAGTAATTGTTAACAAAAACGTTTTGAAGATCCACAAACCAATCACCAAAGAAATGAGAAGAACGGGAGTTCTTTATATTGAGGCAATCAGAGAACCTTTTTCTAAAACAAGGGTACGAGATTAGGTGTCAGCTTCGATCGACCCTTCAATCTTCTTCGCCCCGAATAATCAGAATTCTGATTTCGGAAATCTGCTCGAATATTTCGACCTTGGCCACGAGATTTCGATAACGAGCAGCGAGTAATCGGTTCGTTCGAGGAAGATGCAAGACGATTCAGTCCAGTGGTCGTTCGATGATCGAAGTTCGGAAGGGACTGATCCTTCAACGAGAACGATAAAGTCCGAATTGAATTCTAGCAAGACGACCCGAAGATGGATTGCACTCTACCTCGCCGAAGAAAGTAGGAAGAAGAAACAACCGGACCAGTTCGAGGCTCTTTTTATATTCTTCGCTATGAAAAGAGATCATGCTCGGTGAACTTCAAAGACTTTGCGTTTCAATCCTTGTGCCATTAAGATTGCCAATGGAAGTATTCAAGGACTTTAGAAAAATCGCGGAACGTTACGAAGGTATCGGATACATATTCTGATTCGGTGTCATTGAAATGGAATTGTTCAAGAAATCAATTTGATGGGGTTGTTCTTCTGAATCAATGTTCTGTATACATTTGTGCTTATACAACCAGAATTACAATTATTTTAACACTAAACCTACCAAGCATTAAAAGTATCTGGTAAATATTGACTTATAAAAATGGTAACACTAAATTTGTTGAGATTACCTGTAATTTTCAATATAATAGATGCTCGAGCAAGGAAATTTATTCCATTATTTTTCATAAATAACTTTTTATAATTTCGACAATAGGAAAATATAACAAAATCGGTCTCGTTTAACCGTGGTAGGTTTAGCGTTAATAATGTAAATATTTCACAGTTCAGAAAAAGTGTTCAACTAAAAGTAATAAAAACAGAACAGTACAAGGTTTGAAAGATTATGAAACAAAAACGACTCGAAGCCGACGATTCAGTCTCTGAACTAGGGCTGAAGGGAGTTAAAGTGTACGAAAAGAGAGCAAAGCCTGGCTTTGTAAAAATTCGTTGGCTTCTTTGTGGAAAAGTCGAGACACGGGGATTCAAGTGGTCGGACCGAAATAATTGGAAGAAACATAAGCCGGCCAGGTGAAAAGTCATCGGTAAGGGGTAGTTTCCTCGCCGGTAAGCCATTATGTAGAGCGGCTGCGCCGCGTGGCTTGAAAAGTGGATCGCACTTAGCTAGCCCGTTCATTCAAAGTGCAAAACGGGGACCGGTTTCGCTCGTCGACTCGGCGTGGCCGCACTTAAGTATACCGGCTCTTCCCGGCTCTGAAACTCTCTAATAAAGGAATGCACTTAGCTAGCCGGGGCTGGACGCCCTCCTACAAAGGATCCGCGGCGCGCCTTCGGTCGCCGGCCCGTCACTTTGACGCTCTTTGAACACCCCCGCCTCGACATCCATGCTTACGGAAGAACTGGTGCCCGAGCCAAGTAATTGTCCTGAAAACGGCTGCCGCTTTTTCTTCGCGGTCCGCGAAAGCTCTCCTGGCCCGGCTTTCGAAACAATAATGGCGTTAACGTGCAACGGTATGGCCCTTTTTGACTTTTTCAAGTGTCGGCTGCACTTCGTTCCTGCTTCACTGTATTATACTACAACGAGGTTCACGGAAATTCCACTGGACCTTCAAAACACAATCCCTTTTTACACAGTCGAGGACAAAATTAAGTGGACGCCCTTCAAAAATTTTTTTTAAATTAGACCAAACAACTCGAGTTTTTTTTATTAGTTTACTAGGCGAAGGATTAAAAACAATTACCATTGGTCGAAATTGCGAAGAACAAAATATAGCTCACCATTTTCCAGTTTTTTTTTTACAAGAGGCATATTTTAATTTTTTATTACAGATAAACAGTTAAAAATGATGACCTATACTTTTCTCTTCGTAATCTCCAACAATGGTAATTTTTAGTAAATTATTCTTATATAATACATTACATAATAAACTAATCTTTCTAATATCTCACCAAAACTGAAGCCGTTTGGTCCAATTTTGAAAAAGTGATTCTCTTTCAAAGGGTGTCCAATCAATTCGGTCCCTGACCGGTTTCTATCGAAAAAAGCGCTGCATTTTTCTGACATATAGTGTTTGAAGAAAGTAGAGTAAATAGGTCCAGCATCAATGATCAGTCCAAGATCAGAAATTATGATTTCTCATGCTACCGAGGTCTATCAAAAGCAAATTCGCGTGATGAAAAGTCAGAAGAAAGAGTTAGAAATGTTTATCAAAGAAGCGTGACCTTTCGACTGGCCCCGTACCGAAGTAGCGGTGCATTTTTAGATTACCCAGGCGGCTGCGGCGCGGTCCACAGCACGTAATGGATCGTGCTGATCGAAAAAATGCAGGAGCCACTGTCTGGGGAAAGAGGTCGCCGCGCCGTCTACCTATAAATCGAACACGTGTGCGAGACGCAGCTGTGCCAGCCATTTTTGACGCGTTCTATCCATTATTGGAGATCAGCCGGCCATTATTACATCCTGCCATTGGTTTCTGTTCGCGAGACCAGGGGAAAAAATTGTCGACGACACTCGATGGCAATTTCGAATTCGAATGGACCGAAATAACGTAATCTATATGTCTACGTACAATACATTGTCGAAGAGTCCCATTCGAGACTCCTTAATAATGAGATATCTACCTTAAGTAGAAACAGCGAGTAATGGTCAGACACAAATTGACACGAATGGAAATATCTCCTAAACTAATGGTTTTTCGATACAGAAAGGTTAATAACTTTTTACAAGGGATAATGAACTGGTGTATCAAGAAATAGGCACATGGTTCGATTAAAGAACTCCTACTCTTCTACTCCTCCTCTTAAAAATAATATGAACATAAAGATTCATTCCCCAGGAAACCATATATCTTTTGTCAGAAATATGGTTCTATATTGTTAACAATTTCAGGGATATTCAAGTGGACCATGAACTAATTGGTGTATCAAGAGAATTACATGTTCGATTAAACATATTAAAAGTGACCTTCACACGCCCTTTACTCATCCACCTAACAATAACGTTAACATAGAGAAGACTCGTCCCCCTCGAAACCATATATCTTATGTCTGAAACACAGTTCTACATTGTTAATAATTTCAGAGATACTCGAGTGGTTAGCTTCTAGTGGTGCACCTGGTATTTGAAACGAATGTGACGTTGTACATTGCCGCAAAACCGAATGGTAGAATCGGAATAGGTAGTTTGGGGGCTGGATCGGTTGTTTTGATTTTTCAGAAGTACTCGAGGCGCTCTCGAATTGGTTAAATCCGTCCCGGCAATGGAGAAGACCTTGGTCGACGAGACCACTCGACAATCCGCCCAGGCAAACAATCTCCTATCCGCTCGAGTTTCAATTCCGAAGTATTTCGGTTGTTCTATCGATACACGCTCTCTCGAACCAGAAATTTACAAAGCGTGTTCGTTCCGCATCGTGTTTGTTACCGTGGCGTGTAACCCGCGTATCGCAAAGCTCAAGTTATTGCCTGGAAAAATGCATTATTTCTTCTGCTCATTTAGCAAATACGTCTCAGGGGAGCCCTCGCTCGTTTCGCAGCCCCATCGAAAACGGGTTCCCGCTATCGTTATGGCTTTGACGCTTATCCCGAACGGCGACTGAACGCGCCTCAGAAAATATCAGAAACACTCGCGGCGGATAATCTCAAGAATTTCTTCAATAATGAACTTGCCATGGGAAATTAAGAGCCGCCACGCAGGCTTCGCCAAGAATTTCTATCGATGGTATTGTACCCCCTCCCTCCGCCGTATCCGTATGAAGCTTTATTAAATAACTTTGTACTGGCTTCCGGGTACCATTCATTTCATACTGGCCAGAACTGTTGAGAATTTCTCCCTCAACTGTTCATCCCTGCGTCAAGTTATTTACGTTGTGAAGCAATTTATGAAGAAAAATTACCGAATGTTGTTGTAGTTTATGGTACACGTAGCTCTGAATCGATCCGAGTAATAAAAACTTCGGCGTTGATCCATTATAAAATAACATCATCTACATCATTATTAATTATGGCAAATTCCAGGAGCGGCGAGAGTGCAGCAAGCAGTGCATCAGGTTCTAGGACAAGCCTATCGGCCCAAGAAGACCCGAGCTCGCCAACACCCTGGAAACACCGACGAAGAGCGTCCACCTTCAACGAGGCGCACCTGGAAAGAGCGCACCTGGAGGACGCCTCGCCGAAGACCTTGAGGAAAAGATCGTTCAGCTTCCATGAGCAACCGGTGTACATCCGATCAGCGAGGAAGAACTCCTCGAACGAGGACCAGGTCCAGAAGAAATCGGTTGAGAAGCAGGAGGGTGAGCTCAGTTTGCCTCCCCCTTGTACATGTCCTTATTTCGGTGAGTCCTCGAAGAGACAGCCGCCCCAACCCACTGGAGAGATCGTTATTGTGTCGAGTGACACTATGAAACCGATCACGGGAAAGAGCCTCGAAGGTAACCTCCTCAAGGGAAACACTACTGGGAGGATCGAACCCAGCAGGAGCTACGAGCTGAACACAGTGGTTACGTGGAGAGCGGGGAGAAGAGTTTCTAGCCTAGGTGAGCTATAATATAAATTTATAATAGCATGCATAAATAGAAATCTAGAAACAGCAATGAACCGATTGATACCTTTAACTGAGAAAAATGTCATAGTCTCACGACAAAGTATCAAACTAACAACAAAACTGGTAGTCGTCGATTTAAATAGTAATGGCCGACGACTCATTAACCCTAGCATTTCACACGTTATTTATAATTAAATAAAGTAAATCTTTCTTTTACAGCTGCAATGCTAGAATTAATCACGGTAAACATTATTCTTAACAAAGTTGCAATCTTTGTACAGTGAAACATAATAGTATGCACATTGCAGTTCTGCGAACCATTGTGTAGGATCCATTGTAAAGAAACGCTGTACACGTTGTTCGCCCACGTTACAATTTTGCTACCTGTTGAATCGCCCCAATGGAAATGTTGTAACTTCATCAGTTCTTCGAATGTCTACATTGAACTTTGTAGAAACTCGGTAATTGCTTCGACGCCCTCTGACGCAACGAAAAGCAATTAATAAAAAAAAAAAAGGTTGAGGACACGCCAAAAATTGTAATGAAAATAGAGCAAGCTAGAGAATGAGAGAAAAATAAAATAACACGTGAAAGATGCATGAAGTAAAAGTAACAAATGTGTGAACAAAAATATTTAAAAAATACAAACAATGATGAGAAAAGAAGTTACAATGAGATTTGAAAAGTAAAACTTTAATGAAATTGGAAGTAATTTATAATTGATAATTAATCGAAGACACTGACAACGTGTTTGTCTCTGCGGTTACACGACACTTTGATGCACAAGCTAGTTCAGATCCAGGAAATGAAACGAAATTGACGCAATGACATTTCCAATAGTTACTTCCCATCCAAACCCACGTACAATAATATTTTCTATCGGTAACTGTGAAATCCGATTCCACACCTCGAGTAGACAGTGGGTATACAAAACGCAACAAGTGTCTGACTGTAGTTGACATCGAAGTGGGGAAGTTACAATCACAGGACTGCGTTTGAAGCACCGTGCAACTTCGTTCGACAACAAGTCTGCGTGCGGATAGACGACGAAGCCAACTAAAAACTTTAAAACAATGTCGTCACAATTTGTAGAAACCGCGACTAACTCGTATAATTGCAACTCAAGTATTATGAACGCCTCGAACACTTTGATCACGCAGCAGAGCCACCTCGCTGCCCATTTATACAATACACATATACATTTATGCAATACAAAACTTCGAGGAAGTAACGAAATACTAATTCTGTACACTTCAACACTTTACACTGTAAACTAACTTGTGCAAACTAATTTTACATTGATTTTGAAGCAACAAAAATTATTTTTAAAAAATTATCTATAAATTATATAATTATTAAAAAATATATCGATTTAGTATATCATTCATCAGTGTTCAAACATGTCCATTCTGATTGAAAAATTACTGTTTTTCTTTAACACAACGTTTTAGTGGTAAATTATCCAAGTTTCCAACCGAACGTATCATTTTATAGTAAAGATCGTCCAAAAACTTCAGGCTGCATCAATTAGCTACTTTGTTCATGGAAAATTCCAATGAAAGAACCAAATAACTACCTTTCTCAACACAATATCTATAGAAGTTAAGAACATCGCCTGCCTACAGTTGAGCAATCACGGAACACCTACAAACCAGTGACCTCACCAGCCATATCAGACTAATAATATAAAACGAACTAGCCAACTGAATGCGGCTAACTAAAGCAAGGACTCGTTTCTGCCTTTCCAGGGAGCACCAGGACCTCGCTGCTAGCCTCGAAGCCGACTCCCATTCGACGAGCAGCGACCATGCGAGCGCACAACGGCGCAGCGACCATGAGCTCGAAGCAGAGCAGCAACTCTTCGTCGCCGTGTCTTCACAGATACCCCGGGCAGGTGCGAAGTCATCATTCAAGGACGAGCAGCGTGGTGTCCCGGAACAGTTCCCGCCATGGAAGGATCATCCGACTAGAGCAGAAAGCGACTAAGGTGTTGGGCGTGGTATTCTTCACTTTCGTGATCCTCTGGGCCCCGTTCTTCGTCCTGAACCTGATCCCAGCGGTCTGTCCCGATTGCGAGCACCAAATAGATCACACGATCTTCGATCTGGCGACTTGGTTGGGCTACGCCAGCTCGATGGTCAACCCGATCTTCTACACGATCTTCAACAAGGTCTTCCGACAAGCCTTCAAGAAGGTCTTGCTCTGCAGATACAGGAACCAAGCGTGGAGGCCAGCTAGGTAGGCCTTGGACCCCGGGAGACCGGGGATCGCCGTAACCAGGGTGTGAAGACGGCGCTTATCATGGGATTAGGTGAACTGTGCTTTCCGCGAGGAATTCAGTCAACGTGTGAACCGCGATGAACTGTTGCAACGGCGGAACATGAGCGATTTCATTTTGATGCGGTAGTTGACTATGCTAGACATTGGTGGGTACGGCACTGGGTTGGGTAGGATTACTTACTAGATTACTTCAGTTACTTTTTCAGAGGATGCTGATAAACGATGTATTTCTTAAACGAAAATAATCTCAAACGAGACACCTACCGATCACGCCAAGCAAGAAGTGTTTGTTGAACAGCGATTACAACTTTGCGAATCAATTTTCATGTAAGCAACTTCATAATTTCAATAATTGTAAGACGAAAAATATAAAACCGATCACAACCGGCATTGGTAGGTTTAGTGTTAACAAATTATTTCAATCTATTTCTATCCGATTTTTCGTAACTACCACACCAATGCGAGAATTTCCACTAACTTTCGCTGAGAATATTCGAAGAAAGGAGGCTATATGATCAAGAATAGGAATATGAATTTATGAAGGTTCCAACAGTGCTGTACCCTATCAAATACATAAAGTGGTGGTTCGAACTAAGCCGGAACGTTCGTCAAGTAGGATGCTGGGACCGTGTTCGTGCTCAAACAGAGTGAGAGAGACCTAAGCGAGCTTCTGCGGGAGCTTTAACGATTACTATTTTGTTAAGCTACTACTGCGGAACGGTTCATCTTCCAAATTAGAGACGCGAGCTGAAGCCGATCGAAGCGTCTCGGGTCAGCTCGAATTCTTTCATGGCAACAATCGCCGAAGAATCGTCGAGGTAGCACTCGAACCGAAGGAATTGTTACGACAGAAGACCAGACAATCCGGAGCACAGATTGGCCGGAGAACCGAAACCGGAAATTAAGACGCAGCTGGCCGGAATCGCTGCGGAATTCGGCCGCGAAACGGATCCGAGAAGTTTTAACGAGTGATGAGAGTATCGGATTAGCCGGAGCTCGTTCGAACCGAATCGGTCGTTAAAGCTCGTAAACACACGTCGATATAATTAATGGCGCCCCGTGGAATAGATATCGCCCTCAACGAAATGAAACTCGAATTCGTGTTGCGTTTAACTCGATGTTTATATTCACGCACTGGTTGGTGGAGACTTGTTGGTATCCTTCTCGATACATTCTATATATGAAAAGAGAATTTAACACTATATTTATCGGGAATTTGTTAATAGTATCTCTGAAGAATTTGATCAACTGTTGAGAACCTTAATGAACTGTTTGATAGTGATGTTAATTTGTAGACTGCGGATCTGTATGCAAAATAAAAATATTCTACATTGATTCTGGGAAGCAGAAGTAAAATAAAAAATTGATTTCATTCCTCAATGATTTTGTTGTATCAAATTTTTCTTATCTTTTACTGTTTTATAATTTCAGCCAGTCAATTTGTTTTATACACACATAAAAATCCGCAGTCATACTATTTGCATCCTACTGAAACGATTACCATTCAAAATAAATGTTAAATAGAAAACTGGTACTAGCTGCTTGCAATCGATTTGAAAAATCACATTTCCCAGAATAAAAATTTTCAAGAATTCTAAGGCGTCGAGTTAATCGTCCGAAACACTTCAGCTCATTTCGACAGTCGAGGGGAGCACTTCTCCGAAGAAGTTCGAAATATTCCGCGACAGGATTAATTCGGTCGAAGCTAAGGCGAATCAAAGTCGATAAAAGACGGCCGGGACTAGAAAGGAAAATCGGACGCGTGCGAACGTGCCTGTGGCAAGCACAATAGGGAACCGATTTTCCACGATTTTCCACGAGCCCAGCAAATTCTCGGCGGTTTTCGACGGATTGGCGCGGCGAGTGGCGGCCACGATAAAATTTTCAATCGAGCGCGGGTTACGCGGTCGATTTTTAACAGCCTGAGAACACCAATTTCTCAACTTGCGAGAATGCTGAGACTGATTCCAGTAACGATAATGCTGTCTTCATTTGTTCACAAATTCTGTATATATATCCAAGCTAAAAGTATGATGAAAGGATAACCACGTTGTGTATAAATGTTTGTTACAAGCCAACAGTATATTCAGAAAATCAATTTAAGTCGTAAGATTCCTTGAATTTTTTAGTATTGACAAAGTATCAGTTCTGGCTGTAGAGAAATTTTTATTAAGTTAATAGTAAATATATTAATTTCTAAAATTAATTCTTAATAATAGTTCAGCCACTGGTGCTGTCACTACATTTACCACCCTATTTAATTTAAATTTCTTGCTCAAACTTTCATAGATATATAGAATTTTTACTTAATTTACGATTTAAATTCTTTATATTTATAATGCCATAAGAAATTTGCTTTAGTATATAACAGTTTGGTATTGGATCGAGCATTATCGACAGTGCAGGTATCAGTCCCATCATTAGCTGACCCTCGGGACCGTCCGATTCCGGATATAAGCGTGCTACATTTATGCTACTTGTCCGCGTGCAGAGCTCTTGGGGGCTGCGCTCGCCTCCGAGTGAACTCTTGTCAGTTTCACTGTCAATAGAGGCTATCGAAGAGTATTCATTATTTACTGCTACGTAGACAACCAAGTTATCAGCAATTCTCGACGGTTTTTGTCTTGCTAGAGAGAACTATAGCTGGGACAACGAAAGAATCTACTTCAGATATGCTTCCTTTGTTTCCTGACTTGTCAGCTGTGCAAGCTGGTATCTTTTTTAGTTGAGAAATTATGTGAAGAGAAAATCATTGTGACGAATCATTTTTTACCTCGTACCCTAATTTTATTCTACACCTGTTACATGTCCAAGCCGAATTGGAGAGAATTGTTCGTTATTAAAAAAAGTAAGATGACCATTGTTATAATATTTTAACTTCGAAGTATTCCAAACACTCAATTCACTCAAAAAATTTCGTCTAATATTGTCATTCTTAATTTTTATACATATTGTTCAAATATTACAATCAAACATTCTTTAATTGAATAATATGCAATAATACTTTTCTTCAGCACAACTTTTCTAGTAATACCTTACACAACGGTGGCTCTTTTTAATCAATTTATTAATTATGAACGAACTTTAATCATGTAAAAATCATTTGAATAATAGTTTCGCTTGAATAAGAAAACATGTAACAATCCTTCGAAAATAATCAAGTAATGTTCCATCATTTAATTGCAAATGATGTCTTTCGAAGAATTAAAAAATTCAGTTGAATGATCTAAAGATCCGAAGAAAAATAGAAGATCTCCTTCCGAAATCCTTCTCACCGCTCAAATCGATTCTTTCGTTATCTCGAACGTGAAATCAGTCCAAGGAGCATCGCTTGTCGATAAAACAAAGTATATAGTGTAAAATATATTGTAATTACGTTGCACGTGCAACAAATCGTCGTATCATTATCCACGGATCAACTCGAAGCCAAGAAACCGTGGTCGCGTTGCGTCAATCGAACGAAATAATTAAGTAATTAACCCGAGGCAATTGTTTGTACATAGTTCGCGAACACAACTCTGTTCTGCATTGTTAAAGAGTTTCTAATAAAGTTAACGGGTATGCTTGTGTGCGTGGATAGGAGTGAATGCGTGTGAACATGAAAATGTCCCTAAATTCCTCAATTTTTCCTTAAAAAAGAAAGATTCGTAAACTCAAATATATTTTGCGAACTGGTTCTTGCGTTTATGATTCAAAAAAATGTTAAGATGTTGACTAACGATTCACAAGGGTATGAAAGTGTCACAAACCATGAAAATTGTATAATTGATTAGAAGATACCTTGTTTTTTTTAAGTAACAAGAAATTTATTGAAAGCAAACGCAAGGACTCGGTTGCAGACCAGAATTAGATTCTTGCACAATTTCTGTCGTATTTGAACATCAAAATTTAAAAGAACAAGAATAAATAAAAGGCTTCACAAACATTCAACCCTTTTCTTAATAATTTTAATGAGTTGGGAATAATACATCTTTAAATTGTTGAAATGTTTCTACTGTTCTGGATCAATTAATATATATACTCATAATAAATGCATCAAATCTGCAGTCTAGAAACAAATATTTTCTAAGTCAAGCAATCCAGTAACATCAAATGAATAATAGAGCTGTCAACAGTGTTCAAAAAATAAATAGTATTTTCAACCAACGACAACAACATACATGTTTCGTTCGTATTCTAATTTTGAAAGAATTCGTAAATGGAAATTTTTAAAAAGAATTAAAATAATTTCGTATATTAATAAGCATAAAAGATGAGCCCACGAAACAGCGACAGAAATTATGCAAGTTATCCAGAAACCATCCAGTAGAATTCATGTGACGATAATTTTGAACGCGTTCGAAATTTTTCCCAAATTCCGGCACAGGTTGGCAAAGTGTTGCATAGCGGTTAGTATTTTAACATCGTGGCTGCTTTGAAATTTCTGAAGAATCTTCGATCAAATACAGAGCCCTGAACACTCAAGGTACCTCATTCGAGCTGATCGTTCCCTTCATTCCAACGAGCCCAACAAATATGGTAGAGCTTTCACCTCGATTCTGGAGGACATCGACGTTTACACCTTGATTGTTAATTACGCCTAATTACGATCGTGTCGCAGCGATTTCACAATTCTCGAGGAACTCCGCACCGCAATAAGGATCAAATGGAACACTGGTGAACTGGTTCTGATCTCCGAGAATAATTTCTTTCAACGCATATTTGCGGAGTAAACAGTGGAGAACTGAGTTTTAAATGTATATGTTCGATTAAGAGATTTATGAGAATAAAAAGAAGGTTTGATTAAGAATTGAAACAATCCTCAGCTCGTCAGTGTTAGATATAAGTTCTGCTGATAACGAAATTAAACGAGCACAGTGTTCGTTATCGTTAATTAAAATTAATGAGGCATTTTAAAATATTAATTAATAGACTGCGGACCTTCGTGTAAATTTTGTACGTAAATATCGTTAGATGCATCTCCTTGTAAACAACTTCCAGGAATTAATTTATGAAAACTGGTACAAGCTTTTTTTGTTGTATAAGTAGGTCTTCCACTAACAGGTATTTTATTTTACTTCTTTTAAATTTTATTAAAATTCGTAAAATTGTAATAAAAATTTTAAAAGTAGCGTTTTTTTTAATTTAAAATAACACTTCTTAATGAAAGACTCTGCAGGTACTGTTCACGGTGAAAGTAAAAGACATTCAAGAATCATTTTTGTTAATACACAGATTTTCTTGTTTATGAATTCAGAGATTCATAAATGCATAAAGATTTGCAATTTATCGCAGCAGACACGAAGTTTAATTGTAACTTAGTTTGGTTTCACTCAGTTCTACATTCATTGAAGCCAGCAGCCTGAATTTTCGTTTCCCAAAATACGAATTTGCATAAAGTTGCGCAGTCCAACAACAATAAAGAAGCACGGAGTGTGGTCCCAAGGAGAAGTTCATCATTTCATGCAAATTCAAACTTCTCAAGAACGATTCGCATAAACGAAGTTTTGAATAAGTACTTGTTGCTCTTGCGAAGAGCTACGAAGCAAACGATATAAACATTTCTATAAAAGAATTTTAGTGGAGTGATAATAAACAAGCAAAGTTCAGGGTTGAAACCAAAACGGAGGCAGGAGCTTAAGCTGAAGGACGAGGGAGAAAAGACACGTTGGGGGAAAACGAGGGGGGTAAACAGAGACGAGGTAAATTAGGGTAAGAAAAGAAGAACAAAGGAAATACTAAGTCACAGGCAACAAAAGAGGTAAGGAAAAATTAATGGAATAGAAACGCGAACGACTAATCACTCTCGTAAATGGATTCGGAGAAGATTAATAATAAACAATCTCCGTTATCTGAAACAATTTGTATAAAATCGATAGGACCGTCTTATTTGCCAAAGGTCATTGCCATGAACCATATCCCTGTACACTAATGATAGCGACAAAATTGTGAAAAATGAGAAAATGTATAGATTAACAAAAATTTCCTATATTTACTCTACCAAAATGACATTTTCAATACAGAGAAAGAGAGACAGTTTGGATTTTTATGAAGTTATAAATGCGAATGTAAGTTTGCTGTTTAGAAATAATTATGCAATAGCGAATTTATTAACAACACTCGCTTGGAACAAATGCGTCGAAATAAGTCATTAAACAATCCGTGCTACGTGTACCCCACCGATGGTACACGTTAAACTATCCACTCAGACCACTGTGTGTGCGATGGTATACGTTGACATATTTAAAATATTGGAAATCAAATATTTCTTCTGACGTAGAATATTTCCATTCTCTATGATTTTTTAAATTGGTTATATAGATACCGACATATTTAATAATGTAAACAATACTTTAAATAATGGTACAGCAATTTTTAGTGACGTCTCAGGGGTGCCACTCGAGTGCTTAGGGTTAATGCGCGAATCATTTTTTCCACCAAAAGAATGAGGCATCATAAAAAATGCAGTATAGAACAAAACACACAAGTTTGTATAATTGTCGAGCAAAAACGGCATGGTACGGAAGGTGTTAAAAGAAACGTAGTCCCTTCACTCGAAATAATCTATATATATAAAAACGAAGTCCTGACTGAAATTGAAAGCTGAAATTTTGCACAGAGGTTTCCTTTATGATCTATACAAGAGATAAGAAAGGATATTTCGAAATTCGACCCCTAAGGGGGTGAAAAGGGGTTGCAACTTTTATATGAGGAATATTTTATTTGTGGTCGAATTTGCTTGATCCTTGGTCTTAATGCTCTTTGATACAAATAATCAAACACCTATTTCAGCATTTTGAGAAATTCGACCTCTAAGCGGGTGGAAAGGGGTTGCAACGTTTGTATGAGGAATATTTTGTTCAAAAATATTTTGTAAAAAAAGTATAATTTAAAGAAAATTATTGCTTTGTCAAAGTAGAAAGATTGACCTATTCGAAGGGATTTGTTCTGCAAGTTTTTCATTGCATTGGAATTCAGCCGAGTGGATTGATCTGCGTTTGAATTGAAATATTTGGTTAGAATTTTTGAATCAACATGCTTTTAAAAAATACTGAGCCACAGCAACGCGTGGCGGGAGAAAGCTAGTTATAAAATATATTTCGTGGTATTAAAAATGGCGGTGGACGACAGAGAAAAAGAATTATCGACTGGAGGCATAGCTCGCATGCAGGCTGACATGCGTGCGAAACTGATCGCAGTGGCGCGATGCATCAGAGAGAGCCATGCACCGCGCCACGCCGGGCAAATAAATGTTTCATAACAATGAGCCCCGAAGCACGTAATTGCTACTGTCCGTCATACTCGCCGCCAATGGAAAGGTAAGTTTTCGAGCGCACGACTTTGATCGATCATAGTTGCCTGCGGATCGTTCGGTCGATCGATAGGTAACGCGCCGTTCGCGGAGTTTCATTTTAATTTCGTTTCGTACGCCACTGTGCCGTCATTGAAATGTCGTCGAGTGTTAGCGTACATTTCAAATGCGTTTGCGTTTGAACGCCGACTGTCAGGCGCCACTCGAACTTAGCATACTACTCCAAATAATATTTCGATTACTCGACTCGCCTGATTTTAATGGAACGGTATTTATTTTAATGGAGCTCGGTGAGTCGCGCGAGTTTGAACGCGCGACACCGTTGAGACTTCAATCTTTCCTAGTTGCGAATGCTTTTAAAATGACAGAAGAACAATGATTGTAAACTACAATAAATCGTTACTATACGTAGCTACATGCGTAAACATGTAGCGAGAACATGAATGGTCCTTGTATTTTTACGAACAAAATGGCGGAGCAAACGAAATCATCACCTTCACTCGCGATATGCCGATGATTCGCATAACCGGGGTACAAGCGTGTGCTTAATTCTTGGTTATGAGTCTGCGGCGCTGACGAGGGTTACTTAATTATACAAAATTAAAGGATACAACTAAACGAACCCATTAACGCCGCAGTAGAACCGGAAGATCGTGTTTCTCTCTGCAGGCTGTCAAAATGACGGGGATCGATCTTGTACCGACGCTTCGACGAGCTGCGTTGTAATTTCGTTCTTTCAACCTCCGCCTCGTAGTAATTAATCAGTATTACCGCGGAACTTTACGCGTCCGTTGCGTGCGAAAATCTAATAGCTCCATTAGAACGTACATTCGCATAAATTTCCGCGAAACGGCCATTAGTCGCTTCAATAATACGTAGAAATATATTTATGTTCGGGAAGAGAAGGAATTGTTTATTATCAGAGTGGCAGACGGCTACCATGAACTCATTGTGTGTTAATTAACTCGCAAGGTGTTAAAAATGTATGGTTGCGTTATTTTTATTCGCAGAACTGTCTATCGGGTGACATGGATTATAGTCGGCCACAAAAGTCTAAACACGCTAGCCGGACTTTAGATATTTGCAACAAATGAAGTCTTTTATGTGTTATAGACATTAACGAATATTCAACTATTATTAATAAAATTATGCAAGTATTATTATGATAACGAGGATGATCGTCTAAAACGAAGTTAGTGAATTCTCTACCTTCTTCGCTGCTCAGCATATTTCAATTCAGTTATTTTAGCATTGTTTTTATTCAAATTGACGGGTTAATCAACGTTCGTAAAACACGCGGAAAGAGTTTTTGATTTTTTTTTGTGTTGAATATTTAACATTGAACAGGTATACGAAGATTTTCGAGTTCGACTGTACACGCGATAGCATACGTGTCTCGCGTGACAATATTATTGGTAGCGTGAAAACGGCGTGGTTCAAGCTGTGTTCTATCTTTCTTGGTCAACCTTCATTATTTAATTATTCGTGTTTTATTATTTCTAGTTGCGCATCGATTTTCGACGGTGTTCCACCGGATGCTTGTTCCCCGGAGAGCGTCGCGAGCACCGTGGTTATGCGAACAGAGACACCAACACGAAGGAACGCTGCTGTCTATTACCAATTTAAAGGACGAAAAAACCGTGGGCCGTCCTGGTACTTCGGTTCATACCTTTAATATCCGAAAATCAATTCGCATTAGACGACGAAGGAATGGGAAACTGGGTCAGACCGGTCGAATGGAGCTTTCGATGCAAGATATTCAGCCAGTCGGATGATCACTTGGATATCCTTGCCATCGATTACCTTACGAATTTCATTATTTCCTTTCCCGTCCGCAGAAATCAAAGCAAAAACGGATTTTTAATCTGCGGAGGCTTACCTCGCTGACGGGCCTCATCTAATCACTGAAACGATATCTGGGGAAATTATGCTAATCTCCCTGAGGGATGTTTAATTCGGTGAACAAGTGAAAACATTTGTTTCACACGTCCTTTGACACTAGAACTACCGAGCACTAAATTATAATTTCAATAATTGTAGAAGAAACAAATCATTTCGACATTTCCAAAATTGTTTTAATAGTGTCGTAGATGAGCAACCATAACCTTTTACAGTAGGATTATTTATGGATGAAAAAAATTCTATATGTCCTTCCAAGGCTGATAAACAATACTGCAAAATTTAAACTTGATACAATTAGTAGATTTTTTTAAAAAATTCGCAAGTGTAACGTCATATATCTTTTTCTTTGTTATTCCATGAATGAGGTTGCAAAATAATTTTAAAAAGTTTCAACATTCTGCGTAATTAAACTTGAACTTTCGAGCAACTGAGTCATTGAAATTATCCATAAAAGCATTAGTTGGAAATTTAATAAATCTTGTACGTATCAATGTGCACAATAGTTACATCCACGTATTAATTATATCAACTGAATACGTCGTTCCCGGCGCATTAATATCGAATACAATCAACTCGCGTTTAAGATCAATAATTGATACAATGAAGCCATAATTATAATTAATAATTGATATGATCAATTAAAACCCGACATACGAGCCACGCAGACCGTATATAACCAAACAACGGAAGTTCCGCAACGACTTAATTTCAAACTTCTCCATACAATTTTTTAACGAGAAATTAATCTGGAAACTTTCCCGGTATAACGAGGTAGTAATCAATCAAATTCTGTTCGTTAAAAACTCATCGCTAACCGCGTCCATTGCAACATCTTTTACTCTGTTAAAAACAGTAGGCAGAAAATTTCATTAAACTTGCACCGCATCTGTTCGATCATTTTCAATGTAATGAAGCATCGAACACCAGAAATCAATTTTCCGTCTGATGTTCGCGTTTGTAAACCGATCTCTTGGAAACGTGAATTTTCGTCGACATGCGCGGTCTACTCATCATCGAGACCTACACTCGCTTCTGGGCTCCGTGTAATTTATTCGCAAGACAGGAGCGTCGAATTCGATCCATTAATTTCATCGTAAGGTAACAAATGGCGGCCGTGGACGGCCCCTCCTGTCACGTGATCAGCCAGGAACCATCCTCATTTCTGCTGAAGGATCCGTGGAACGAATAAATATGATGGTCGCGTCAAAAGGATATATCAAACTGTTTTAATATTTCTGTTGTAAAATATTCCACTTCATACAGAGCTGGAACCACATCGATGACTACATAAATAATGATTTCAGTGAAAAATGTTTCCAGTATGAAACTGATATGTAATCAGAGTTCTATTACGAGTCTGCGTAGAGGACACGTGAAGGTCAAATTCGCTTTTTTAAATGGAATTATATATTTTTTATTCGATTAATCGATCAAGAACTCATAAAATATTATTTATATATTTTCCGACAATCTTTCAAAGGATTCAATTCAAGGTTATCGTCGCTCAGTACTAATAAATAATGACTTTCTTTTCTTTCGATCGACAATTGTTGATAAATCTTTGAATGTTATTGGCGCGCTGGTACGATCATTCTTGACAATAATTAAGCTATTTTGCAAATTTACATAAAATACTTCGACGTTTCGATCCACGATTTGGATCATTTTCAAGAAACTTATTTCATTGTAATTGCGTCGAAATATTTTATGTAAATTTGCAAAATAGCTTAATTATTGTCAAGAATGATCGTACCAGCGCGCCAATAACATTCAAAGATTTAATAATAAATAATGATTGGCAAAGAAAACTATCTACTATTTTTATCGAATTATAAATTACGTAGATGTCATTAAAATTGAAGAAACTACTTGACAACCATTCCTTTCAACTCGCAATGACTAGATTCTCAATTTCCTGATTTTACGAAATTTCGAACAATGAAAACTCGATTAAGTGTCGAAGCTGATTTCCAATTCGTTGAAAAGCATCGACTTCGATGCATTAGCGCTGTTGAACTGTAACAAATGGCGGTGTGTCACGTTTCCGTGTCACGTGATCACCCGCGCACCCTTATTTCCGGTGAAACCGCGATGAAACGAACGGTAGAGACGGCGCGGCATCTTCAAAGGCTGTCCATTGTTAGCCGGGGGAACAGAGAGCCGCGCGTAGGAAGACGGAAACAAAGAAATAGAAGGCTTGTTCTTTTCAGAACGGTATATACATATAGTTCTCACCCCTCTCCTCCTAGTAAGTTTTCTGAAATCTGAAATCGCGATACAGACACGGCGGAACCTCGAGAGATTTGTGTGTGTATATCTGTCTCTTCCTAGGATCGTTTGAAAGCGTATCGTGAATAGAAGGAGACTCTGTGAATCGTCAGCGGCCTCGTCACAGAAAAACGTCTGCTGATTTTTCACGGTAAGAAGCCGCGGCCTCATCATCGAAATTACGGACAGAGATCGGGCTATTTGTCCTTTAGACATCCGGCGAGGTTCCCGCGGGAAGATCGACTCGATGGAAACCGTGATTTCCGAGTGAAGCTGCAATTTCGCGGTGACAGCCTCCACCGTAATCAATAGGCTGCGGAGAACTCTTTGCGAGAAGTCGCATTTTTCTGGAGCAACTTAACCCGCCGTGCTTTGCAGCCGATGGCTCCATTCTTCAAGACGATTTTACGATTTATTGGTGAAAGTTGAAAATGTTGATTGGTTGGTATCACTTTTTCTGGGACCGCACTCAGCGGTACCTGAATTGTTCATTTTATAAAATCACTGGCTTGCTAATAATGTCATATGTTGTATATTTTTGTGTTTGTTGATTATCGATCGTAATGTAGTTTATAACAAGAAGTCTAGATGATATCGGTGCAAAGGTTTGATCAGTATTACAATAAAGCAATCGTGCTAGTTTGATTAAACTTTCAACGTTTCGATCCCAATATGGATCCTTTTCAAGAAAGAGGAAACAACTGCGTCTGTAAATTTTTGAAAGAATTTTCAATATGAAAGTACTGAAAAATAGATTTAAATACAATATTCAAGTAATTTAAATACAATATTCAATAAAATATACAAGTTGTATATTTTTTAGCTTACAAGTAGAGTATCAAGTAGCGTAAGCCTAATACAAACTCATTTTTCGTGCTACTTCTCGCCTTGAAGGGGTGAAATCAATCCTTGAAAAAAATTTCAGTATTTTCATTTTCGTGGAATATCTCAATAATTACAAATGATATTTTAAAAAAACTTAAACGAAAGTTACATGGTATTATTGAGTATATCAAATCGTGTAAAAATGTTTTTTAATGAATTTTCTTTTATTTTTCTTCAGAAATGCATTAAGTAAGCATTGAGTAAAATATCTTTAAATTCGTAACGTCAAATTTTAGTAGTGTATTTTTCAGCTTGAAAATCTTTTAACGCCTTGAAATCCGAAAAGTGTGTTTGGAAATGGTGTCGAAAACGGCACAGAATAAAATAGCGGATTGCATGAAATTCAGTTTAGGGAAACGGCAGCTCGAACGGTCGCGGTTCATTTATTTGTTTCAGTTTTCAAAAAAGAGCTCCGGGTGTAAAAGAAGTGAAAGAAAACTCGCAGACCGGCACAATGCCCGAGAAAAATCGATGAACGTTCGATGCTGAGCGATATTAAAGGAGGCAACCGCGTACACTCGCTGCTGGCGTCGATAACACGTCAGGAATGCTAAGTTGCCACATTTCAATGCGGCCATCACTCATCACTATGGGAATTTAATCAATAACCGTTCTTTTAGGAATACAGTCTGATCTGATAAATACAAACTTTGGAGAAACAACGCGAGTTTCAATTAGTCGAAACACGAGGAAAACTCTCGTTGAACTTCGTGCATTAACGAGAACCTACGAAAGAGTGGTTAAATAGATCGATGAAGCAATTATTAAAATCCTAAAAGTAATTCTGTAGGATGCTCTTTTATATTTGTCGATTATTGATAAATAAAGTATATACTACTTTCTCCACTGTATTGGATTTTGAAAATTTGACAATTAATTTTAACAATTGAATTTCATAGACTATGTATTCTATGTTTAGTTATTCCAAAACTTTCTTGAATAAAATAATACAGTTTATATTTTATAAATAAGTATAAAACGAGCTAAAAAAATATGATTGCATTGCTTATACATAAAATCCATAAAATTTCATTTCAAAGATTTTTAAATACTACAAAATAAATTCATACAATATTTCGATAAAAGTCGGTCAATTTCTTGTAATTGTTAAATAACATTGAAAAATGAAGGCTCCAAGGAATAGTAATAAATGGGAAAATGATTCTTGCGTTCAGCTTTAATTCGACCATGAAGAGGCAAGTAGTATGAGACCGATTTGGTCGAACAGAGAGTAAATTGCTACCGGCTAAGTAGCTTAGGTTTGCGATAGATCAGACAGAGAAATTGCAGGCCAGTTTTACTCGGAACGCGTGTGCGTTGTGCATGGTGCAATAGGCAGTCATTCTAGCGTTGAAGGATCATCAATTCGATCAACCTAACATCATTCCGGCTGGACAAATCGTCTAATCTCATCTGATTGTTCCTAACGAAGCCCAACTGTGTCGAAATGTCAAGAACTCGACTTTTTGTGTACTTCACAAATTCGCATTCTGGTGAACTTTACAGTATTATTCGAACAAATGAATAACAAATTTTGTAACTTGCAATCCTCTTCTAGCGCTAATAATTTCAAAAGCAATCCAATAATTTGCTGCTCGTTACATTAAGGGTTGTTTTCGCTGTTATTCGTTATTTCAACACAAATTTGGAAAAATAGAAGGTCGATAGATCGACCATTGTTAAAAGGACTATGTTTTAACCACGTTACATAAAAATTGACGACTGTCACCAGTGTCCATGTAAGTGTTCACATAAAACCGCCATGACGCACATATGTAGGTCACGTGTCAGCGACTGCGTGAGCTCACTATATCAATTCAAAGAACCTTCCAAAACGTCAACGAAAATTAAAAACGGACCGGATGAAACAGAACAATTTTGGTTCGCGCGTCGTCGAAGTGAAAACGCAAATTCTGTGAATTCCTCGTGTCCGCTGGAAAGTCTTCAAAACAAAAACGAAAATGCAGAGTGCGGCAGAATTAAAAGAGTAAATTCCACGGGCGCAAGATAAAAACGAATGTACCGACTATACAGCGTACACTTGTCATCAAATACAAGCTGGAACATATTTCAACATTTAGCGTTAGATTTTTTTACTTGTATTTTGCAAACATAATAAAACTCTTTTTTAAAAAATTAATGAATATTGCACCAGATACTAATGTGACCGAAGCAATTGTTTTCTACATTTGAAAATCCACTACATTGATTGCCTTAACCCTTATCTTATAATAACGACTGACGAACATTTCAAACAAAGACTGATAAATATAAATGTTATTAATAAACCGCGAATTTTCTGCAGTTATGAAATGGAGCTGATAAAACAATAAAATAGTAGAAAGATTAATTAAATTATTTTCAAAGAGTAAAGATTTTCTAACGCGTTCCTATCTTCCGCAATACTGAAAATTAAGACATGTTCTACGGACTAAAAAAAAAATGATTATATTTAACAAATCATCTTAACATTCAAAGCAAATTTGCAGAAATTACCATGAACCTAAAATTATTCGCAGCACTCTATTCAGTAGATTCCTTTCAAGATCTTCACCAGGAGTCTGACTCGATGTTATAGTCGGTTAAGAAGTTACCGTTAAAGTAGCACGTGCAGCACGCGTATCTTTAAGACGGGCCAGAAGCTATGACTTCCAGTTTCCAACGAGGAGAGAAGGATTCTGGGACACGAACAGTGGCCCGGGAGCGGCCAATCTAGCAGTTCATTTGGTTAATGCATCAAAATTACAATACTTTCTAAATGTTTAGCAATGCCTAAAATGAACATATTAACGAAATTTAACAAAATTATGATTAGAACAAGCATTTAAAATATAACATTTTGTAAATATGATTTTCGATTGAAAACATTACTAATTTTCTTTTGCAATACCTGCTGAATCCATTTAATATTTCAAGAAAATGTCTTTTTGAAATAAAAGACATTCTTTTACATTTAAAATGCAACCTCAAAAATCTAGAATTACAGTTCGCGGCATTTATTAAATAAGTAATTAAAGGACTAACGAAAGTGGTCAAAGTTATTTCCCTTTGACATGGAATATCTTTTGAGTTACAAATAGTTCCACATTTTTCCAAATTGGAATATTTTCAATATACTTTTCCTCGTATGATACAATGATAATTTCCACCCTCGCCCTTCATCATACATTATTATTGTTGAAAGTGTCACAGATACTTGAGTGCATATTAATGTTTCCCAAATGTAGAGGATGTTATATAAAACTATATGTCGAGACCACAATAGCGTGATTGTGTAGCTCGGTGGAGATCAGTTACAAAATGCTTTCTAAATGACATTCAAAAACGATTAGATTAATAAGATTTATCAAAAATTGTGCAAGCATTTAAAAATCAACATTTTATGAATCCATTATCTGTACAGTTTCGATGAAACAAAAAAATAACTTTTCTTTTTGTCGATCGTATATTGGAACAAAGTTGACGTTATTGACGCAATGGTTCGATCAATTTAATTGAAAGCAATTTTGCAATGTATTAATTTCGACGTTTCGGTCTTGATTTAGACTCTTCTCAAGAAAGTAGTGATTGCGTCTGTGAATTATTAAAAAACGAAAGGTGATACTCTGTTCATGAGAACACGTTTAAAACAATTTTGAAATATGTCAACTTACTTGCGTAATGAAATAACGCTAGAATTATAGAAAAACAATACGCAATCACTATTTTCTTGAAAAGGGTCTAAACCAAGACGTAGAAATTATATATATAATATATTGCAAAATTGCTTTCAATTAAATTGATCGAACCACTGACCCACTAAAAAAACTGTCGTAAACAACAGTTGATCAACATTTAGCGGTCTACAAATTTTAATACAAAAAGTTTTTTAAAAATGTTAATTCTATAAGAAATCAAGGTCACCTTTAATTTTTAAAGATCTATATATACTTTTGACTTGATAATATTGTAACTGTTAGCTTAAACTTTGAAATAGTGCTAGAATCTTAAGGAACTGCTAGATCGGTTGTCCAGACCATTGTGAGGCGACGGCGCGGCGTTGACTGCGAGAAAGACGGACGAGAAAATCCGTAGAAATAAGAAGGCAAGCGACGAGCGGGCGGACAAGTGTTGTGCAAACACCGGACCGAAGCAAATCGGAGGAAACGGCCATAAATAACGGGCCGGCCAGGATTTAGGTGAGGACCGCCCAAAGAGACACGCACGGCCGTGTACGAGAGCTGACGTTAATTAACTTCCCGCGCGCGAGAATGCTCACTTTGGGCGTGATGAGCATCCGCGTGCAAGGAAAATCACGAGAGAAACGATCCGACCGCGTCTACCTTCTTCACCCTTCGCCAATCCTCGCGAATCCGCCAAAACGATATTGCCCAGGTCGAATGAAATCACGGACCGACGATTTGTTGTCTTGATCTTCCGTAATGCAGGATACCTCCGCGATGAAAAATGAAATTTTTTCCTCCACGTAAAAGTCCGACGCCTCGCGACTTTGCGAATACCCATTCTTAGCTTTTATTCGACGAGAGATGGAGTTGTTCACGAGAGAACGCTAATGCTGAAAAACATGCGATCATTTCGGGTTTATGCGTTTATGGAACGTAGTAACACCGGTCTTAAGATCAAACTTATGTGGGAGCATGGTCATGCTGGATTTCTTGACTGTGAAATGACCGTGAAAACTGTCGGAGAAGCTGTAAAGAAGCAAACCTGGACAAACTGTGGTATCTTGTTCCTGAAGGAGATACCAGAGAAAAGTTTATTTTGAAATGAGAAAAGAAAATGAATGTGGAAAGAAACACACAGTTACTATTCATGAAAAACATGTTTCTGAGCTGCTTTTATCCTGTAATGTTTAATTTTGTTTGCTTTCGTCGCAACAATTTAATAAAGTTTGCTTACAAAATTGCGTGTGTAGAAATTGATCGAACCGTGCGCCGCAAAATTAATTACAATTAATTTAATAAACTGTTCGAAATAATAGGGTTGAAATAATTTTTTTAATGAAACCGAAACTAGAAAATTGGAATTTGTCCCGAGACTTATTTTCTCGGCCCTTCAACGGTCTACAAAATTTAGTTATCCAAATATATCGCGAAACTGAATTTCTTGACCTGAATAAAAACTTGTGTCACCCAGATATGACCAACGCAGCAATCAACGGGTTAATAGAAAAAGAAATAAAAAGAATGGTAAATTTTTTGTATATTCGACGCCAATGGACGCGCCGTGATGAGATCTAGTTTTTGTGTATGCATGGTTAGCGGGTTGCAGTGCGCCAGGTGAATTGTACGTAAATGTCTCTATTTTATTTGAATATTTATTCTTGAAAATAATGCCATTAATAGACTACAAAGAACGTGCAAAAACTTCGTGTTCAATATTTACAACAAATACACATGGCGAAACGATAATAAACAGTAATAGTTAAAACACAGTAACCGGTGTTCCGAACGGCTTTCGCTCCGATAAATTTTCGAATCCAATTTCCTCGGGCACGATAGCCGAGAATAAAATTATACCAAATCTCCAGCATATTTTTTTCACGTGGATACAGTTTGTTCCCGCTCATAGCTTCGATTTAGCCGCGTCCCCTTTACAACGATGATACCAAGGAAGTATAAATCTTTGGGTATAAGCAATTTCTGGAAGTACCGATAATCCTGATCGCCAGAATTCAATTTCCTTCGCGGCAGGTTCATTTTCTTACAACAATTGCCGGACGGCTACCGGTGTCGTTATTTTACGCAAAAGCTTTTCGGCTTCGCCGCTGCTGTCGGGGGGAAAAATGCGACACGGAAAAATTCCTCGGAATAGAATTTCCTCTTTTTTATTAACTGAAGTTTGTCGAACTGTTCCTAGGGAAATCCGCTGCTAGGTGAAATTGGTCCCGTTCGTCCCACGCGAGAGATAAAAACCTTTTGAATAAGAATTTCTCTATTTCTATGTTTTGCGCAGCAACGATGCCAATCATTTCTTTATGAGATTTTTTCAACGTATTCGCAACGTTTTTATAGTTACAGCGAGACCAAACACGACACGATTCGAGTCGTAGTCAGTTACTTAATCTACGATTTAGTAGATTATCCGAATACAGGTTTCGCATGCAAGGTTCTAATCTATTCGGATATATTATACTGTTACACTATATCCCAGTATGTACTGTGTTATACTCTCTCTCTCTCTCTCTCTCTCTCTCTCTCTCTCTCTCTCTATAATCTTATACAATTACACTACATTCCAGTACATTGAAGTATATTATAGTATATCACTATACTCTAGTAAATTTTAGATATGTTTAGTTATATACAACTATAATTTAGTGAGACAATTGTTCTATTATCCGAACACTCGTGTTTCTGCGATTATTTCGGATAATCGAGTATCAATATATCGTGAATTAAACAGATAAATACGATCCAAATGGCACCGTGTTTGATATCAATTATACAAGTTGCATAAAGGAATAATTCTAACGAAACAGGTTCTCTATCCTATTCTACAATCATCGCTAGAAAAATTCTACACTAGTGTAGATGTAAGAAACCCTCTGCACGATGTAAGAAACATTACGGTCCTGATATAAGCGACATTTCAGTTATGATGTTTGGACACATATCGAGGCATTACCGTAGTTGGATAGGGCTCAAATTGAATTTCATTTTCTCACGGTACTGTTTCCGTGGCCGACAGCAATTAGCGCGGCCACCGATGTCCAGGAAGTTTTCGAATTGTACGGCCACTAAATTTTATAAGCGGTCGCGAACTTTACGGAGAAGCATAGAAAATATACTGGCTCCACGACGCGACCAGTAACCCCAGGGCGCGGTCCCTGGGATGCATCTAGAATTTAATTTCCTTTTCCGCGTTAACGTCGTTTTCTTAGAAGTTACCGGTCGCTAATTACGCCATCATCGTTTCCCACCCGTGGAACTTCCATCGCGTATTTCGTATATTTATGAGCCACGGGAATTTTTCCCCCGGGGACGGGATATGCGCGAGCCAATTTTAACATACTACGAATTTTTTTCGAGTACCTTCGCGATGTTTAACAGAAATTTTCGATAGAATGCGAATATGTTTGTCTTGTAGTTTCAGGGCAATGTTAATTATTCGTGAGTTGACGCTACAGAAAATTCTTCGAATACTACCAAATTTAACCATAAATTACTTCAATGCGATTAAAAATTAAGTTAAATTTACTAACAGCTGAAAACATTGGAATATTAAGTTAAAATACTTCTTAAAAAAATTTCCATTATTCATTCTCGCAATCTTTGCAATGCCGTTGCAACGTTTCCCGACAAACGGAAATATTTATCCTCTAGGTGATTGGAATGCAGGGCGAGCAGTATTGTCAAACATAGAATACATTTGCTAATTAACTAATAACGACTGACGGCAATTAATTGATTAATGGTTTATACACAGGCGACTGCGTAGCTCTGGTCGACATTTTTGTGCAAATAAGGGACACGGGAAATCAATATGGGTTGACTATTTGAATACATTGCGGAAGCTTCGATTTTCATCAAATCTATTAAAAGCTTATTTGCAGGGCTCGAAAGATCTATAAAAAAATGTTTAATCTGATACAGCAAAAAACCTAAATGAAACACATAAGTGTATCTAGCAGTAATCACGTGTCTATTGAGATTATATATTATAGCTTTCGTAAAACTTTGAATTTTTGCAAAAAATTTCAGATAAACATTTTCGATAGTTCAAACAATACGGGGGTTGGTTTCAAATTTTTTTTTTGGTGCAAACTAGAGAGAATGCATCCCAGTGAAGACAACTGGGTGAGAACCAGTAAAGATGCCAGGAGAATCGCCCTTGAATCTTTCCTGACAACGGACACGGGAGTAAGTTAATTGCGCAGGATTGCCAATTATGGCAATTCCTAGGTAGCGCTAGCTGTCCTGGTTCGGCGACTACCAAGACTGCCCTTGGAGGGGACCCGAAAGCGATGAATTCTGATGGGAGAGCTCGGTAAATTCGCGCTCAGTTAATTCTCAGTAGGGCACTTTAATTGCGAGTGTAAGCTACAAGCTCGAAGGCAGCTCGTAATGCAACTCTGCTTCGCATTAACATTCTCGGAGTAATTATGGAAATTCGGACAGCTCTGTCAGTATCTTTAACAGTGTTAAAAGTTACAGTGACAGCCGGTGGAACTTCATTCGGATAGTGATCCGATCCAGTTAGCACAGTTTTATTGCTCGGCTAGATGAGCTACCAAAAACTCACTTTACCAATAGCACTGTACACTGTTGGATCGCAATTAGTTGCGTCCGGATTCCTAACAATTTGTACCATATTGTAGCTTGCTAAACAAGATATACTACACGTTTTTAAATCTACGAATTAATCTTTAAGAAATTCGTTGACTATCTTTCAAGTTATAATTATATCTACATAAATATCACATCATAATTATATCTAAACTGCGGATTTTATGCAATTATGGTAAAAATTATGTAAACTGTATTGTTTTCAACTGATTACAATTACTGAAAAAAAATGAATGTCCACGAAGCTCCCGTGTCTTACGACTAATGTATACAATTTTTATTTTACATTAAAACCTGCAGTCTAATTATAACAAATTTTATATTTGAAATATGCACTAATGAATTATTGATTTCTGAAGTTAGTAGGATTTCCCTGCAGTATGAGTACTTAACTCTTGCTGTAAAAAGGTAACAGCTAATTGGTTGCATCGTTAATGTCGAAAATCGATGCACACGCCTGCATTGCATCTGTGCAGATTGTAATTTTTTTGTGCACTAGCCTGCTGTAAGTTCAACCTAGCTACCCGAAAGTTATTTTATTGTGGATAGTAACGATATTATTGATTGGGAATAAAAACAATAATCCATTCCAAAAAATCTGCACAACAGTATCGCGAAGTTCCTCTGTTAAAATAATGACGATAAAAGAATTTTTTTATACAAATAAAATCGGTCATACACACATTTAAAATTTTGTAGTTCTATTAATGAATGTTCCAAGAATGCGTATGATTTATTTCAAAATTAACTATTGATTCCATGCAAAATTGTAGAAATAGAAAGTACAATTACTAGAATAGGAAAGAACATCACTTAAAAGCAAAGTTTCTACTTTGACAAACGAGGATGTTTCCTCTACAAATAACAGAGCTCGCGTTTCACAAAGATTTTTTAAGTTTTCAAAAAATTGAAAAAAGATTCCAGTGTAAATTGGGGGTTGAACAAGTGAAAACACAGCGCTGCAGTCGGTGGCCGCAGAAATTCCGGTGCATTATCCGCGGGACAAAGTGCATTCCTCGAAGCGTGCTGTCCCGAAACGATTTCGTATCTCCGTTTTCCGGGTGTACGCGCCTCGAAGCTCGTTTCCGCTTTCACTGTCTCGAGGCACAGCCTCGCAAGAACACCGAACAAAAATGCCAAAAATGCAGGCAACGGAATTTCATTGGCCATTCAGTTCGCTTTTATTGCGTGGCGGCGACTCGTGCGTCAAACGGGAGAAACGCGCCACTTGAGTGTAACTGAGCCTCTGGATGTGACGAAAAATTCATATCACTAGACGGTTTCATCGATTCAAAATTTCAGAATATATTTGCTTCGATTACAAGTACGAAAATCAACTTGTAGACTTTTTTATGGAGAAGTCGCTTTAAGTAAAAAATAAATGACTGTTTAATGAAGTATTAATTATAGTCTAGATTTACAACTACAAATGGCTCAAGACAATCTGTAGCCAATATCACCCCTAGTAGCACAAAATATTGTATACACATTCGTATAATATTAAAAAGAGATTCAATCTCTTCTTAATATTTAAATATACATACAATATTTATTTTATATTAAGTAACAAATATTTCTT
>CM052321.1:22412224-22461772 GCA_028455615.1 Lasioglossum zephyrum | reverse complement strand
TAACACGTATTATTCGAAAGAGATTATTTTATAATATTTTTTAGTTCAAACCTCATTTCAATATCTCAAACGGTTCAAAAGTTATGCACCAATGTCCCTAAATTTTTCGATCCGGCCCACTGTGCGTCAGGAGTCTGGCCGTTCTGTTGCATCATTGTAGATACGCTACCGTTTTGGCCGCGCATGCGCGAAAAATTGCAGTCACGTGACGCATCTATCGTAGCTGCGCATCAATTGGTCTGTGTTTTTCAATAAATCTTTAACAAAGCTACAAAGAACATTTTGACACAGGAAAACTTGCTCCAAATGAACTCACAAGAATCACCCCTTTTAAGTACAACATTTTCGTGATACCTTGTAGAAGCTGTTTAAGTAGTTAAATCGATTATATTGACTTCTGCGATGATTTAAAAAACGCCTGGCACATTGCGCTCAGTCTTCTGCAAAATATTAAAATCCGCAAGTTGGAATCCGCGCGCAGTAAGTATGGTGGAAGCAGTAATTTCGCATCTTAACCGAGTAAAATCGCCTCTCTATTCGACGATAGCTCGACGCGGAGCATGCGACAGTGTAGAAGGGGGGAAGGATGGTTGGTGGATGCACCGTGTTGTCGGGTAAGCAACACGCTCGTGGAAAGCGTAAGCCAGGTGCAGCTGCTTTCTACCATTAATTGTAATAATTTATCAGACTGCCATCCGAGACTGTAGCGCAAATAGCTTGGTGGTCGTTAATCGGATCGTTCGCGAGGAAAGTTTTGAAAGCCGGTAAGAAGAAGAAGAACGGAGAGAAGATAGACAGTGAGAGAGCGAGAGGAAGAGAGAGAGAGAGGTTGTTGCGAAACTAGTTTGAATAATTCAAGAAACCTGTGCTGCGTGCTCAACGAGATACGAAATGAATAATGAGCTTAATGACTCTAGTTTCGCGGGAATTGGCTTTTGTATATATTAAAGGAATCCTCTTTCAACATTGATCCGTTATACTAAAGCGCCTTTTCAGTGGGGAAAGCACTTTAATCCCGTGTATTTCGATTCCGTTTCGCTTTGGCATGGCGGAAAGGGCGTTAAGAGAAAGCTTTGTAGTTTTGGGGAAGGTTTTGGTCGGTGCATAGTAGATTGATCATCCTGAGTGGGATTAAAATTTGTTTAATTTCCACGGGAATGGAGTGGCAAATGTTAACTTTGACCTGCAAAAGTCCTGCGGTCAAGCTCGGTACAATCCAACAGAAACATTGAAGTTCGTCGGAATCGGAACGGAAACATGAAAAATATCGAGCACTTTGTATGAATAGAATGAACGATGATTGCAAAAACACCAACCTAAACCGAATCATCCAGATTCGATATTCTGACTGCCATCAATACAAAACCAACGTTATTATTTATTTAGATATCAAAATTAATTTTTCTACTAATGTATTGACTGTACCAGAATAAATTAGTTTAATTCATTTTTTCTGGTTCAGTCATTTATCTTAAGTATACATGTGTAGTTTTCAACCCAATAAAAAATTGAATTGATGAATAATCAAATTCACCGATCGGCAAGTGAAGATAATAACAAGTAACCAAAGCCGATTAGCAAGTTCGAGGTGGAAATGCAACAGTTGCGAACTAATTTCCGTTCCGCGGATTAGCAACAGTCCGATTTTAATATTCGTCGGAGACCATGAAGACTGTTAAAAAAATGATTACGTTTTCCGTCGGAAACTAGTGTAACGCGAAAAGAATCCTGCCCGCTTTACGCGTCGTCTACTCTAAAAGAGAGTTGTACTTTGGGGATGGTAGATTTTAATTACAATTTTAGATTAGCAGTGATTATTTGTCATACGGAGATGAAATTCTTTCTAGAAAATTGGGCTAATTTTTGCTCACCTAAAGTCATATAAATAAATAGAAAGACTCACGTATATGTTGAAGCTGATTGTTATCATCTGCTTACCTGAAACAAAGAAATATTAACATTAGTCAATTGTTCAAATAGTAGCAACGACGTATATTGTGTAGTTATTGTCATATATACATATAACTTCAATTGGCATGTTTGCCAGCAATTCTTCTTCGCTATTAGCCTAAGAGAAGGCATAATACTAGCTTTTAAGCGAATATTTAATTTATTCATAAATTAATTATATAGTATGTTATTTGATTAATCTTCCCTCATTCGTTCTCTCAATCTACAATTTTAGTAAAGCACGGCCAGATAAAAATTTCAGGACGGTATAATAAAATGTGTACTGCATTATTAACTCGATAAAGTCTTTCAGCGCCAACTTTTTATTATTCTCTTATCTTGGTAAGCTGCTTTATAAAAAAACGAGCATTTCCATAACGAGTCACAGTTTAGGAGCGACAGTGATTTCAAAGGACCGCAAAAGTGAATCGAAAAACAGGATTATGTCACATTCGGTGACAAATTCGCACAAATTGTAAATATCATTTATTCTTTTATTTTAACAATCGTGGTTAGACTATATTACAATATTATAACATATTTATAATATTGTACAATATTTATATTATACATATTGTATAATATTAATATTAAATTACTTTATATATTATTATAATTTTATAATATTGTATTATAATATTGAAAGTATAAATTAAAATTTTATAATATTGAAAAAGCAATAATACATGCAAGTTAATTTGTACCGAAGCACAAAACAGTCGCCAAGTTAAGACTTGTCTCCCCACTCTACCTTAACCCTCTACGATGCTATTTGCCCACGCTTCCAGAGAATGCGTAACTTTTTCCACTCGATTTGAGTCCATTCCCCTGATCTGGCCACTCTGGTACAAAGTTCAAATTCAATATGATCAGCTTTGTTTTAATAATTCCCAAAAATTGCAAAAGAATGATATATTTTACAGAATTTACAAAATTTTAAAAAATTGGTATTCTTTTTCAATGTTTAAACTGGAGTAAGCTTCGAAATTTCGGACTGCAAATTTCACTCGCTTGTGCACGCGGCCACGAACGCGCAGTTCAGTAATAGTCATTGAACGTGCATTTTCTGAAATCCATTAACAACGATCGCGAGCCGGCGGAAACGGCTATAGCCCGTGGAAAAACGCGGTGAAGAGTATCGGGATCTTCGTTTTTTGTTCGCAAATCGTTCGACGAGCCCGCGGAGGCTCCAAGCGACGACTCGTTGTCACGAAGGACAGACATGGAAACCGCATTACGAGGGTAGCTTTGACGGGCTAACGCGAATTTATACGTTACTTTGTGCGAAAAAATGCCTGCGGTTGGGGGTCGCGTGTTACATCAGTTTCCCGGGGGCGTATCGATACGGAAAATCATTTTACCCACGTCCCACGGGGCACAAAATTATTTCCGGAAAATAGAGGACAATTATGGAGCAACCCATTTTTCATTATGGGACGCTATAAAACGACGAAACATTTTTTCCCGTCCTCCCATTTATCATGGAATTATGTTTTCCCGACATTTTTCATTCCGGCTAGGCTTAAAATTGCATACAAGTTTTAACACTGGGATTGTAAGATTCTTCAGAATGACGAAATTTTGCAGTGTTTTTAATTTATGCAAACATTTAAATTTCTATTTACACTATTTTAATACTAGAATTGCGCGCGATCTGTCAAAATGACGAACTTTTATAATATTTTTCATTTGTGCAAACATTTAAATTTGCATCTAGTGAATTTTAATACTAGAATTACAAGATCTGTGTGTCAATAGTGGCGGATTTTTGGGATATTTTTAACTTGTGCAAACATTTCTATCCACACACACACACATAGGGCATTTTAATACTGGAATTGCAAAGTTCGTCAAAATGGTGGGTTAAAAATGTTTTATTTACGATTGTCCAGATTGTAAGATGCATTTATGATGAATTCATTTAAATTCGAGTACAAAATCAGAACTGATTAAAAAATATAAGCAACAGAAAAAATCACACACATTAAATTAAATTCCGGTGGAACACACATACATATGTGCGTATTTGGCAGACTTAAAACAGAACATGTTTTAAAGGCCTACAATACGTCATCCGACGAAACACAAAAACGAACAAGCAAAAAAGCACAGCTAATCAGCGCGCTAATTAATTAGATACTACGAACTGAAAGCGTTTTTTTTTTCAATTTCACCAGCGTTTTCGAAACTCGCCGGAGCGTGGGGCGCTCGTAAACACCGTGAGCACAAAAAGAGGAACAATCGATACGGATTGATAAATTTTGCGAAGCGTGCCGCGCACGGGCAGGCGAATATCACCTGAGCAAGCGAAACGAAAAATCAGTGGCCCCGCATTTGCACGGGTAATCCGCGGGGATAATGAAATTTTATTTCGTGGTACCCGGGGCCTCTAGGCTTTTCCCGCACGGTTATTGTACGTCCATAAGCTGGGCAATTTTTTAATCTTCCTCCCGTTCAGAAAGTGGAATGAAGTCTATGCTCGGCCGACGGGCGCATTTGAAAAGGAAGAAAAACGTTGGTCGAGCGAAGAGATTACAGGAGGGAGACTTGAGGTCTGCGGGTAAAAAAGAATATTTCTCCCTTTTTTTTTCGCCTTTTTCACCGGAATTGAACGCCGCCGTTCCACAGGATAACCGGATTCTAATTAAACTTCGTTCCCTCTCATCATCTTTCTGTCTTCCCTATGTTTGCTCTCTTTTTCTCCTTATTCTCTCTCTTCCTCCCCTGGCCGTTTTATTCGCCGACGAAAACTGATGTAACACGCGATCTTCGAATTTCTTTGAATTTTTTAATGCTGGGTTTGAGACACTTCAACAGAGCATATCGTTCATTCCTAAGAATAGTGACAAAACAATTGTACACAACTGTTACAGACAAGTCACCTGAATAAATCGCTTGCTTTTGAAGACAGAAGAAAATCCATCAGACCAAACTTACTTGGTATCGAGGCGCCCATAATCTGATGTTACTAATTTTTTCATAGATGGAAGCGTCAAGTAGATACGAATGTAAATTCTGTATTTTTTAATGGAACCATATGGTTCTTTATTTACAGTCTGACAGTGTGTATCAAGACGAATACAACGACCTATTACAAAGCACTTTTTAAATACTTTTGTGTCTTCTCTGGTTACTGGCATACCGCTCTTGTAATCATTGATAAAAGTCGCAGAGCATGAATAATCAATCTATCACATTGTACGCTTATCTATATCCACAAATATGATTGGTAGTTTGACTACCAACTAGTTCGACACCTCTAAATTTCTATTTGTAACACGGAAAACCAAAGTTGACATGCAAAAATATACTTGAAAAAGAGCCATTGCTCTGTAATAGATGCAAACGAAATTCATGAGACAGTGCCATCAGTATTACCACGTTGTAGACTATGTATCCATGTTCAAAGTCGTGATTTTGATTACGTATACTACCAGTGTCATTGAGACAACTTATAGTCTATTGCAGTGGTGCTTAAGTGACCTTGAATGATCTTCATAATAGATCATTGTATTCGTCATGAAACATACAGTCAGACTGTAAATAAAAAACCATACCATTACATTAAAAAAGAACAGAGGTGACCTTCATATCTACATGACACCTCAACCTATGAAAAAAATTAGTAACATCAGATTATGAGCGCTTCAATACCAAGTAAGTTTGGTCTTATTTGGAGTTTAGAGTTATTCAGGTGATCTGTTTGCAACGTCCCATCCTGTGTATCTAAAACAAGTATAATAATAAATATATAAATTGTGGTGTATTTTGTAATAACAACAAATATTTTTAATTTCCAAGTGAATTATTTACAATAAAAAAATTGTCTGTTTTAGGTAATTTTTAAATGGCTCTCCTATAAAATTTCCATTTTTTCCATTTATATATGTCACTTTTCTTCTGAATGAACGATATTATTTCAAAGCTTTAAAATATTCTAGGTCAATTCTAAGCTTTCCAACTATATACAGGTCTGGTACACATTTCTTATTTCGTTTACAACTGGGTGTGACCCTATACAGCGTACTGTGCAAATTAGTCCATAAAAGCTTGCATTTGCATAAACATCTGCAGCCTAATCACTATTATTATGGAGTCATTGCGACACGAACTTCAGCAATAACTTACATAATAACCAGCCTGTTTAGAGACTTCATGCATTCGTATCGCGCGCGATCGTAGATCAGCATAAACCACAGCGAGGGAAGATCGATTTTTAACAACGGTTATATTACATCTGTCGGTAATAAAAGTCACAACAAACGTCGTGAGGTTCTGTTTTGTGAACCGATACGTGTGAAATCGACTAAACGAAAATCGTATATCGAGTTTAGATTTCCACTCGTTGTATCGTAGGTAGAAAAATATCTTGGAAGTAAATGTTCTTGTCAACACTCCTTTTTCGTTTGAATTCGTTCAAAGGAAAAAAAACATACGTAAGACTACAATACCACTTAAATGCTCCAACTGTAAATTATTAAAAAAAGTGCATACACGTGCCAATAGATTTAACTCTAATTTAAAGTTCTGTATTAATTAATATTAGTGAATCTGTATGCACATTTATAGCTGAAGAACCCTCCAAAAGATTAAAAAACTAGAATTTCAATGAGACTGCTTACAGTTACATTTCACTTTTTTGACACACTGAAAACCTACAACAACGAAAATAAAATCTGTTATGTTATATTATGTTATGTATTATGTAATATAATGTTATTAATATCTTTTAAATCTAAATAAAATGTTCTTAAATTTTCTGTATCCACTGAAAAATGATGAAGGACGAAGAAGTTGTAATTAAGAAAAATAATACGAGAAAGGATTGAAAGAAACAAGAATTTTAAGGAGCCGTGTCATAAGCGACGAACAACAGCCATAATTTTTTTCTTGGGCTGATCGATTCTGAAAAATGTAGTTTTTTGTCCCTTTATGATTCAGCCCTTTTCGATGGACGGAATAAGTACAGGTCGATTCACCGTCGGAGAATCTGAAAACGTCAACCGTAATCCGTTGCGGTTTGACGATTAATCTCTCGGACGAGAAGACGCGAATGAAATTACGGTGTAGAGGATATCCTGGGCAGGGCGCGGATTAATCGAGCAACGGGTCGTCCCGAATTTGTCAGCCGTCGAAGATCGATCACTATTTAGCCCTGAGAGCTCCATCAAAGCTTCGCGGCACCGGAAGTTGCCCGCCAGAGCAGAGATAACGTTGCCCTGGCTAATTGTAAGACGTGATATCGTTTACTAGCCCCAACGTCGCTGCCTCGCGGCTTCCGTAAACCATTAAAACGCGGACCGGCCTAATTAAAGAGGCAATTTCTGATTATCAGCGATTCAGGAGCCGGCGCTTCGTCAATTTGTCCCGAACTGCCGGAAATCGACCGGAACCGGGGAATTGCGACGGCTGAAGGCGCCCGATTATAGCGAAACCGTCATTTGCATTTTGACAGTGTGAACTCAACTGAATAAACCACTCGTTTTGTAGTTTCTTTATTAACCCCTTCCTCTGAACATGTCGCAAAGTTGGCGATTTGGCTAGTTTATCCCGCCAAGAGTCCAAATTCTTTATTGGTTCAAAATAACTAAAACTTTTTTCTCATGTATCTAGATATCAGAGTTGGGCAAATATTTAATCAACGACGGACGCTTTCTACTTCAAATTTTTACTTCAAAAAATTATTATTTTCAATTGTAATCGTCAATCGGATAACTGCTGTAATTTCGAAATGAAATGAAGTACGGAATCAAAATTGTACACATACTGAAAAAAAGTAAACTGAGTTTTTATTGAAATATATTTCTGTTAATTCTCCATCTCCGTTCTCTCTCTCTCTTTCTCTCTCTATCCCTCTTTATTACAATTTATGCATATACCGTGTAACGATTAACTTCAACAATTGATTAAATCAGTCTCCGATTTTTCAATGATTTCTTTTTTTAATCAACGATTGTGGACCTACTTCATCAATCGATTGAATCAATCGTCAATTTTTCAATGATCATTTTTTTAATCGTAAACATTAATCAATCAATATTGGTTAAAATTATAATCGATTAATACCCAACTCTGCTGGATAGTAATCTACAATTTCATTTCATCAAACTACATTTCATCAGAACAAAAGTATTTTGCCATAAACAGTGCTATTTAATAACAAAAAGATACTTGAAGGTAACCTATTCTCTTGACCAAAAGAAGTGTCGAAAAACTTGTCTTAAAGAAGTGATTTTTTTACAAGTTTAGTGTATAAAATGCACGTTTTTTCTGGCCAAAATTGAATTTTTTAAGTTTCATATTTTGAGAAAACTCGTGGATACGTCAATTATGCTAATCCATCGTAGCTCCAAAATACAAAATATTAGCCATTTTCGATAAATATGTATGTGGTGACATTCTGAAGATAAAATTCAGATATTCAAAGTGAAATTATTTTAAGAATTCATTGCATAAAGCATAAAATGTTTTCAACGCAATATTTAACGCTTTTAGAGGGTTTTAAAGGTAATGTTTAGAAGTGTTCGACATGAGACTTGTTTCGAATGGACGCTTAGACAGTTACGTGGCAATAAAATGAAAATTGCGACGCTCAAATGGACCATCGAGACGCTATCCGCTACAGAGACGCTTGAAATTCCCATTGTCTATCCACGGGCACTGCAAATATTGTTTTTGTAAATAAAAATATTTTCCGCGACGTGGTTCGAAAGGGTTTTACTAGCGGAGCATGGATCTATTTAAGTTGCCACTGTTTATTGATATTTTTCCTGGGCGTTCCTCATTCCCGTGGACTTAATGTCGCGTTCCCACGAAAATGATGTGTAAATGTGGTTTGGATCGTTTCGCGGTGAAGAAAATTACGAGGCGTCAAAGCCGACGAAGATCGCTCTCGTTTCTCGTCGGAAACAATCTCCGTCTCACACTGTTACAATGCAATTTGCCGGTGACTAGACGCCATTTTGAAGATATATCAACCGGGTTGCGCCCTCCAATTTTGATCCGACAATTTTCGAGGATTTTCTTGCTTCGAAGAATAAGAGAAATGGAGTTTTACTGCAAGAATTGAATTTGGGAAACAATTAAATGAAATTGAACTTCGTTTTGTCTGAACTGGCAACATATCCTATTAATGCTCCTATAAACAATTTTGGCAAAGAATTGCTTGTACACTCTAGTCAAGAATTTGTCATTTTAAAGGACGAATTATAAGGAGCTTGTAAAAAATAAATGTTACAAGTACTACAGGATTAGTCCTGCAAACTCCTTCATAATAACAATAAGATCGATTTTCTTCAGTTTCAGATACTACTTGCTACAGCAAAAAATATGAATTCTGCTGAAAGCATTGTACAGTAATGAATTATCAACAATAATACTGTCCTGGAGAAAGCTATCCACATTCACAGCCCGAAAAGTCGGAACTCGTCCAGCGTGCCCTTTGAAAATTCCGAGTAAAAAGCGAGATTCGCACAAACATTCTCAGTGTAATAACAGGATAAAATTCAGTTGTAAAACGCGTCTTTTCTCGTGCGGAGAAGGATGTAACTGGCGAAATTTTGCAGGATGGTACGACCGGACCTTGTACCCGGCAGTTTCGCAAACATCGCGGCGCGAAACGATTTTTCTCGCTCGGGAAAAGGGTAAAGCGACACGGGGAGTTTCGCGGAATTAGTTTTCGCGTGTAACCCGAGAAATTCGCATTGGGAACGGAGATGGCAACGCGATATGTGGCCGAGCCACGTCTTATTCCGGGTAGTGGAATATAATTGTTAAGGCGGGATCGATAGCTCGGGAACGCACATACGCCATTAATGCAAATTCACGGCGGACTGTTTTCCATTTCCCTGCTTAATCGGTCGTGTCGCGGTCTCTTTTCGCTACTGCAAAAAGAGGGAAATATTCCGTCGGGGAGGGGCGAGAGGCGCGTGCCGCAAATCCGCGCGCGGAAAACTGGACCGTGTGCGATCTCACCTTGAATCGTCTTATTGAAATGCCTGGACAGCCGTAAAAACACGACGTAAAACTGTTTATGCAACGCACGCGACGTTCTTTCATTCGACGAACAAATCCCGACACTACCCGGATCTTGAATAATTAAAACCGGCTGCGAAACCGTGGCGCGATTTCTTAGACGCGACAGGATATTGGATTAATAACGGATCGTCGCCCCGGATTAGCATCCGGCTGTGAAATTATCTTGGATTAAAACGAGACTGACATTTTTTAATTATTCCTGCAAGAATTTTTAATCGTTTTTAGAAGATGAAAGATAAGCGAATTGCTTAAGTTGCAAAAATTTAATATTTATTCGTAATGTGGATCGAGAGGCTGCAGGAAAATGATTTTAGAAATTCGTGTCGCTTTTCCAAACAATTTTAGAGGATTAATAAATTTGTGGTGATTTATTTGATTTTCTTACTTCTTCTATGAACCCTTAAAAGGGTGATTCAGGAACAATTTTTGGAGTATTATAATTGTTTGTATTTAAGAAATTGTTACCAATTTAAGAATTTATTTCACGTGTATTAACGTATTCGCATTTTAATTTGCATCAATTTTTAGGATACGGTTACTAATTTTCAAAATCAAAATATAGGTGTATAAAATAGACATAAAAATTAGTTTGAAAAGCACTCTGATTAAAAAAATGTAATCAACTAACCCTCTCATTTATGAGATAAGAATCTGATATGTTTTAATGTTCTGATAATAAACAACTTCTTTTGGAATAACAATATTCGTTGCTGTTGGATAACACCATTCCAGGGCAATTGCTGTTTAAACATATCAGCATGTTTAAATATTTTTTTGCAGATTCAAGAATTCTCAGATGTTTAACTTTCCGCGTCTTTCGTTTGCAATTGCAGGCTCTTCGAATTGTAATCAAATCTCAAATGTCTGCTTAAAGATTCGGCAATACCATTCACTTCCATTATTATTTAGTTTGTCATTCAATTGTACATGCTTGTATTGAATGGTGAGAAAAATGTGAGATGCGCAGCACGCACGCATAGTTTGGAAAACAAAATATAATCACTAGTCTGCGGATCTTTTATGCATTGATATCAAAATTGAATAGATGAAATTCAAAATTGCTAAAAAAATTGAAAGTGTCCTCCTCTATTAAAATCATTAACCCCTTGCCGTATTTTTACGAGTCACACTCGTCATAAAGATTTCAAACAAAGTCTAACAAAAATGAATATTACGCCTCCCTTTTTAAACGAAATATAATTTGATTCGTTTCTAATCAATATTTAAGAATTCAAATAAATGTAGCCAAACAAAAAATATAAATTGTCTTCTCTTTTCTACGACATTTTTCGGAACAGAGACGTTTTAATCACTGTAACTGTAAACAACATGATACGGCAAAGGGTTCAAGAAAAAAATAACATTCGATCTAATAATCACAAATAATTTAAATAACATAAATTAATATCAATGTTCTGAAAATTATTGAACACGCGTGAAATAGTACACGTGTACCCGTGTACTTAAAATGATACACACTAAAGCACGTGTCTGTAAAACTGAAACAATAAAATTTGTGCATAAAATCAATTTTGAAAACGCTTATTACAGAAACAGAATATAAACATTAAATCTAATAGTTCTAGACACGTTCTTTTATTTAGAATCATCCTCATCGCACCACAATTTTGGGAATACCCCGTGTAACTAAAGAAAACGCAATAAGGGCTGTTCGAACAAATTATGGCAGGGAGAAAACTTTTCGTTTGCGAATGAAAGTCGTAAGATGACAACAAGGTCGCGCGTTCTCCCGAGATAACCAGCCGCGGATTATGGAAATTTCGGGGATGGCGGCGCGGCGGCTCGATTATCGTGCGAAATCGATAAAGATCCTGGGTACGGAAATCCGCCGCGAGAACTTTCCGTCTTTCCCGAGAGCTCGGGAAATCTGGTCCGTGGCCGGGTGTTTTCCCGTGGCTGCTAAGCTCTTAGAAACCCGCGAATCCTTGGAAACTGTTTTCCTCGAAAGGAAACTTGTTGCCAGGAAAAAGTGCTTTCGTCTTGGCCGATGCTCGAACGAGAAACACCGAACGGGAGGAAACAATCATCGAGAAGAAAGCACTGGCGAGGCGACAGGTACATCTTTCATGAATGTGTTGCTGTTACTCAATAGATCCTGTTAGTACCTGAGTGATCATTTAAATGAATTTTTAAATCACTTGACTGTAAACGCTAGAATTATCGAGTACTGAAGACCAGCGTGTAGATTGCTTTGTGGTAGTCAGAATACACCAGATGTGGGTAAAATAGCATTTTAAATAGTAATTAATAAATAATCATTTTTTGAAATGAAAATAAAACATTTTATTTAATGCAACAAGCTTTTGATACAGTATTTTATTTGAAGACATCTCGAAATATTTTATTTCTTTTATTTGAAATATTCTAACTGAAGATCCATATAACTCAAGTTCGTATTCGATACATTTATGAGTAATGTAATTCGGATTGTGCAATTTAAGACAGTAAAAATTTTAATCTATGAGACATATTACGCAAAAAAATGAATTTTGATTTCACTCCACTTTGTTGGAATTTAAGTAGAACATTTTTATTTTGCATGAAGATTCGTTGTCTATTTATGAGTATAAATTATGTTTCGTATTTTTGTTGTTACATACTTTCTAATAAAGCTTTGTGTAACCTGTGTTTGCCATTTTTGTCTTATTTAGTATCATAGAATATACTGTCAAAGTTTGAACATTAAAATCTGGGACCACATGTATATTTTGGGGAATTGCAGTTTGCAAGACCATGCAATTAGTACCACGTGTTCCAAAGTGTTACGACTTCTCGAATCTGGCAACGATCGGCAGTGCCAGAAATAGGAGAATCATCTGCTAACGAGCAGGCCCGTTAAGGTCAACACGCTGCGATATGGATAGGACAAGGTGGATCGAAGTTCATTAACTTATCGTGCACCGGATCGGAGTGTGTCGGTGCTTATACGAAATTCCCTTATCATCAGCACGTGCGCGAAGATATACTAGAAACGAGGAGTACACCACGTTCCTATCGGTAGTAGGACAATTATCTACAGTGAACCACGAAAGTATATTTGAACGCACTTTAAAACAATATAACTTTTCTATAATTGTACCAAACGATCTGATCTTTTGTAAGCAATTAGAAGCATTGGTTTACTAAGTGATCTGCAAAAAAGATTTTCCAGAAATTACAATTGACAAGGTTGCATGCAAAAATATAAAAGAAACATTTAAAAAAAAATATATATTTGGACCCTTAATGAAAATTTAAACTACATGCTTTATGGATCTATATTAGTTATACACATGCTTAACATGTCATCAAAATTTCACCGATTAACATACCCAAGAGCTACAAGTCGTTAATTGTGGTGAAAATGATAGTTTTTCGTGACTTTTGGTCAGTTTCTGCTTAAAATCCATAGATCCTTACATCTTTCGATGCGTGTCAGTTTTTTTGGTCTAATAAAAGAAGTTATGAATGGTGCTGCCGCTTTTACTGTCTCATGTAATTCTTAGTAATTGTTTAAGTTTTTTCAAAATCTTTTTTGCATATCATTTGGTAAATCAATTCATCTGATTGCTCAAAAAAAGTTTGGTCGTTTGGTATGATCATAAAAAAGTTATGCTGTTTGAAAGTTTGATTATAAACACTTTCGTGGTTCACTGTATATGAAAACGACACTTTGATTTGGTGTCGCGATGGCGTGCATTGTACAGTCAAGACTAGAAAAATATTTCAACATGTTCATTCAAAGAAACAAACTTAACCCCTCGCCCTACAATATCGAGTCAGACTCTTGATCAAGATTCTAAACAGAGACCAATAAATATGTCTGTTATTAATTTCCCTTGAACCGAAAAAAAATTTTATTTTGTTGTAGTCAATGTATTTTGAGGGAGAAAACATAGACATACAATAAATATAAACTTTCTTTTTTTCTATGAAATTCTGAACGGTGAAAAGTTTCTAATCGTTACAACCACAAGAGAAATAGTAGTGTATGGGAATAACCCTTTAATTATTTTAACTCGAAAATCAAACGTTTCTTCGGACCTTGAATATTTCCATTCTCTATGATTGTTTCAATTTGGTAGATATAAAATTGATTTAATACCTCATGCAATACTTAAATGTTTAGTTAGATTAGTTCTTATTATAATTTTTTTATATTATATTATAATTATATCATTACATTATATTTATATTATAATTTTGTTATAATTAGATAATTGCTTAGATACCGGCATATCTAATAATGTAAACAATATTTTAAATAATAGTACAGCAATTTTTAGTGACTACTGTACAGTACTGAAAAGTACTGTCGTATTATTGCAAACTCGTCAAAAATTATTAAGAACAGAATATTTTGTTGATACAAAATAAATAAAAATCGCAAGAAATTCCTCGAATTTCTTTTTTGAAAATTTGCATACATGAATGTGTGAGTCATTGTAGAGTATTAATATCTCGACGAAAACTTGTGCATGTACACAGATCAACGTCGCTTTCTGCCATAAATATACATCAATGGATTTGACTTCTTTTTGATCTGGGGTGAAAGATTGCTGTTACCAATCACGCTTGAAATCTCAAAAAGAGCTCGAACTGACAACGAACGATTTCGGAATACAATTGAAACGCGGCGATCGAGAAACAAATTGATCCAAGCGGCGACGCGACGGGAAACGCCTGAAAAACGGATCGTCTGCGGCGAAGTGCATTTAACGGTGCATCGAATAACGTCGGTCGATATCTAGCTCAGGTGTATGAAATTCAATGGAACTATGTTATTGGCAACATTTGAATATTGGTCCATCGAGCGCGGATTTCGGTGCCGCTGAACTCGAATCCTGTTCGAGGAGAAACGGATTTCTCTCGACAAGATGTGGTAATCTCCACAATAAAAGTGCCGCGAGTAAACCTTCTTTCCGTTTATCTGTCCGAACACAATCGTATACCACTTCCGCATCGAGCAGGTAATCCCAAAAATAAATGCAAATCTTCGTAACAGATAAAAAAGAAGCTTGAAACAAAAAAGAAGAATTTAAATAATGTGTTAATAATCGTTATTTTTAATACGCTCGTAGATAATACTGGTCATTAGATTGCAGATTTTATGGCTTCACGATAAACATTTTAACTTGGAAAGTTATTCAAATGAGATTTGAATCGAGTCCAATCAAGTCCAAATAACACAAATATTAAAAGGATCAAAATGGCTAAAATAAATTATGTCTCTTTTAAATTGTTAGTGTAAAATTCTGAGAAGAAGTCATTTTTCATGTTTATTTGATAAAAATAGATAGCAGTGTGATGAAACTTGAAAAGAAAATTTCCAAGATGGAGCATTGATGATGTCCTATCCTCATCTATTTTTCTTTTGTTTCTTAAGATCAATAAATGCATTGCTATGCAAGACGTTTGCAAGACGTTAGCTATAATTACCACGAATGCAGTACACGTGTTAACTGTCATCTGCAAGGATTAATGATCGCAACACAGACACGAGACGAAAATGACATTTGAACGTACGTGGCGCAACAGCGTAAAGCTCCGGAGTGGAAGAATTCATTAAACAACAAAAAACGCTAATGGCGTTGAGAGCAGCGGCCACCATATCGAAAGCGCTGATAAGAATAATATAATGGGGTAAAAGAATAAAAGCCTTTTTCAGCGGGTTGTATTAGCGACGATTAATTTTATTCAACGCGCTATAGGGGGAGGAAAGGGCGCCATAAAGCGAATACGGAAAATGCTCTAACAGCATTAATTTATCAATAAGAACACCTCAGACATTCTCCTAATCACCGTGGATTTTTATGCAAAATTTTCTTATATACAATGAAACGGGAATCAATTAAAACAATTTTAGTCTTCTATATATATAAAAACGAAGTCCTGACTGACTCACTCACCTATCAACGCCCAGGCTAAAACCTTGGCCCTAGAAAGCAGAAATTTTGCACAGATGTTTCCTTTATGATCTATATAAGGGATAAAAAAAGATATTTCGAAATTCAACTCCTAAGGGGGTGAAAAGGGGTTGCTACGTTTGTATGAGGAATATTTTATTTGTGGTCGGATTTCTTTGAAACTTGGTCTTAATGCTCTTTGATATAATTAATCGAACACCTATTTCGGCATTTTTAAAAATTCATCCCCTAAGGGGGTGGAAAGAGGTTGCAATGTTTGTATGAGGAATATATTGTTCGTGGGCAGATTTACATCATACTTGGTCTTAATGCGCATTGATACAATCTGAATGGGGTGAATGAGAGCTTAAAAGGTTTTATGGAGAAACAATATCAAATTTTGAGGGCATGAAACAGTTTCTTGTGCAAGCGAAGCCGCGGTGAAATGCTAGTCCTTCAATAATTTGACTAAACTAAGTATTAATAATTTGTTTACAGGAGAGCATTACACGTTGCGCTCGAAATAAACTGTGCTCGCTGCGAGTAATTTGTACACATCTGAGTAAATTTTCTGACGTTAAAGCAATACCTTTCGTTGTTGCTAACAAATGGACTAATATTGTAAATGTCGTTTGCGTCAGTAAAAGGAACCCGTTGTGTCGTCAAAGTGAGCACTGAAGGATCGCGGATGATGCATTAGACACCAAGTCGACAAGTTCCGGAGAAAGGGAAGTTTGATAATCAGGTCGCTTTGAGTACATTATCCCGACTTCCTGGTACCCCGGAAGGCAACGGTAATTAATCAAAATTCATTTTGAAACCCAGATTTTCTCTGATCCCATGATGCGCAATTCTCCTCTTTCTCGATTATCTTGGGGCTCGAAAATCGGGAACGTGTAAATTCGATTTGATGGATTTCCCCCTTTGACAAAACCTTTCTTATATTTTTTCATTGACAGCCTGACACGTGACTCTTCAGTGTCACACAACACAAAACGATTTGACACATCAAAATCATTAACAGGAGAAATGCATATACAGTTAGGAGCATAACTGATCACACACACTTTAAAACAGAACAATTGCTTTATGAATGGACCAAACTATTTAAATTTCTGTGTAATGCTAAAAGAATTAGTTGAGTGAATGACGTCTCGTAAATATGTTGAAAAAATGCATTCGTTCGGAATTGTGAAAAACAACAGTAGAAATTTATTTTTACAACTTTTATAGCTGGGCCAATAACGAAAATTTAAAAGGTGCGTGTTTGCCAATTCGTATAAATTATGTACGTTTCGAAAATTTCATTGAAATTGGTTAATTTGTTTACGAATTATAAACGATCAAAAGTGGTAAAAAGGCCGAAAATCATAATTTGTATACCAATTAACCAATTTCAATGAAATTTTCGAAACGTACATAATTTATACGAGTTGACAAAACACATCCTTCAAGTTTTCGTTATTGGCCCAGCTAAAAAAGTTATAAAAATCAATTTTTACTATTGTTTTTCACACCAAATGCATTTTTGCAATATATTTTTTAGACGCCATTTTCGAAACTAATTCTTCCAGCCTTACAGAGAAATTAAAGTCGTTTGCTCCATCAATAAAATAGTTATTCTGATTTAAACTGTGTGTGATCAGTTAAGCTCCTAACTGCTATATGCATCGTTTATTCCCAGGTATCTAAGACAGAGAATTTTTCTTTTACACAAAGATCCACAGCCTCGTTGCGACGAGATCTGATATATTTGCAGACGAAGCAAAGCAACGTGCGTTAATAATCGCACGCATAATCGGAATCAATCGACAGACTTTGTCGACGAGATTGTCTCCTCCAGTAATCTAGTCACGATTCATGGATCCCATTTAGTGGATGGAAATCCTCGGCTGGTCCTCGGAGAAATTAATTTACATTTATCCCCCGATTACCGGCGTTGATTAAAATCGAGCTTATCTAGATCCCGCAACGCCTAAATCCTTCGGAATCTGTTTGCATTCTTAAACGGAAGTCGCCCATGAGTTTTCTTCGGGATTCTACCGCTCGAAGGAACCGCATCGGATCGATGAGTAACTCGAAAATATTTCGATTCGTTCGTTAACGATTCCCGTCTGGCCAAATTAAACCTTCAGACCGTCAGAACACGGACGCCCTGTTCTTTTTACAATGAGTCTGACCTCGTTTCTCGTTACAATCCTCTGCTAAATATTCGAGATCGCCATCTCCGAACAGGAATGATTCTCCCTTTTGAGCGGATTCGAATAATCTAGATATTAATGTCTGAATAGAATGCACGTGTCGTAAATGTGTAAATGTGCGCAGTCTAGTTGTTAGTTATTGTATTTATTGGGAAATTGTTTAACTGGTAAAACAGTTCTTCTGTTTTAAAGAAATCTACAAATTAGCTGAAAGATTGCTAAAAATAACGGAGAATAATAATGAATATATTGACAACGTCAAATAAGTGTAGTAATCCAAAAATACTAAAAAATATTTGGCTGCACTAGTACCGACGCAACTGACAAGGAGAGTGCAAGAACGTTGTCACACCGATTTAGTTGAGACTCTGTATAATTAGAGATCTCGATCTCCCATTTACGAATATATATATATCATTATAGACGCTAACACTCAATACGTTTTTGAGATATTCATAAACAAAGTTCTTACATTACTGCTTAAATCTGCTATTGTAGAGGAGGTACACAACGAATAAGGTTTACTTTAACTTTAACTAACTTTTTTGTAACTAGCCAAAACTCTAAAACCAGTATTAATTATGAAGTGACCTAATAGTGTCACGATCAAGAGAAGAAGCTAGACCACGTTCCATCGGCCAGCATTAAAATTCATAAACATATTCGCAAAAATAGTTCGGCCAGGCTTCAGAAGCCCGTCACAGGATGATTTTGGAGCGGAAACGGCGGTAGGGCCGATGAAATTTTCAGTGGGAACCCGTGTCGGAGCCGTCCATCAGTTTACTAAACCAAGACGCGAGGAAGAAAACGCGCTCGAAATGGGTTCCGTTAGTAGAACGTGGCTCGTGTTCTTGTTCGTCCTGACTACTTCGTACGGGAATCACGGTAAATATCCGATTACTTGCGAGCGAAAGTTCCCGAGCTGGAAAAGCGTCCGTGGCAGCGTGAAATTTGAAATCCCAGGGCTGCTCGAGTGTGTCTCCGCAAGTTTCCGCGAGTCCCGCCGCTCGGAAAATCGCCATAGTGAGAAAAGGAATTTTCGAAATAAGAAAGCGACACTCCGGGGAGACCCCTTTGAAGCTTGATCGTCCTGGGAAGATCTCTCGTTCATCGTTGCACTGGGTGCTCCCGAAATTGCGATTTAAAACGATCATGGCGTCTGGGCACACGTGGGACATTCTGCTATTTCAATTTTTCAGAAGAAGAACTATCGAACCTTTTGCCCTGTGATTTTTTACACATATTTCTTGGTATTTCAAGTGCACTCGTGATTTTTTTAAGTAAAAATAATCAGAATTGCATGAGTTATATATTTGAATGTATTGAAAAACGTGTGACAACTGTTCTTTCTACTGATCGGGAACAAACTTGGTGGGTAATAGGTAGACCGCGAATTTTATGCATTTATAGTGAAAATGAATACGCAAAATATAGCGTCGTTATACTATCCTCGAGTCATTAAAATTATTACAATAAGAAATAAATTTTTTTTTGGTTCCAATATCCTCCAATTGATACAAACAATTTTTATTTTTCGTAAAGATATGCAGTCCAGTGATAGGTATGAATGCACAATAAAATTGCGGCTGATTCATTACGGAGATCACGAATTAATTCGAACTCCTAACGAAGCTAAAAATTTATTTTCAATATAAAAATGCGCTCGAAACATGCGCAAAGATTTCAATAGATAAAAAACAATCCATCTTTCGAGGATTAATATCGGAAGCATAGTATAGAAACGCGTTATTTTATTCTTAATTTGAAATCCCTTCCGAAAAGACGGATTAAACAACGACATAGATGAACGTCAAATCGTTCCAAACATTTCGTGTACCGGAAATCGATACTTACAATCCCGATTTCGCGATGGAGCTGTTCCCTCGTCCAAGAAAAATCATTCTATTGACACTGTGCAACGAGGGAGACTCCCTGAGTTCCGCATTTTTTCACCGGCCTTAATGAATCTCGATCCGACCTAGGAAATCGATATGCGCTCCTCGCAGACTCTCTTAATTGAAAACACTCGATCGACGGACTCGCCTGAATGGATTGTTAGAAAAGATAAGTAGTCGAGTCCATGGACAAAGCAGGGAGTCTTACACAGGGTGCCGCCACAATTCGGATACAAGGAAATGATTCCTCCCGAAGAAAATCGGTCGAGACAGTAGTACAACCCCTAGTAGCACAAAATATTGTATACACATTCATATAATATTAAAAAGAGATTCAATCTCTTCTTAATATTTAAATATACATACAATATTTATTTTATATTAAGTAACAAATATTTCTTTTTAAATATGCAAGAAATATCTACATATTTCATGTTACGAGAAAAATACTTTTTTCTAAATAGAAAATGAATCTTTAATTAATATTAGAAATAGAATATTTTTTCCTAATATACAGATAATATTTATTTCATATTATGAAAAAAATATTTTTTTCTTATTATAAAATAAATCATTATGTAATATCAGAAATTATATAAAATTATATAACATAATATAAAAATTTCTTAATTGTACTAAGGTTCTTTCGAAGATGAAATGGAATATTCCCTCAAGCAGCGCACAGAAAGTAATAGATATTCATAGTTTCTAGTTTTTGTTATAACTTTTTCTTTCATTTGAAAATTTTGTTGAATGTTTTTTAAATATTGAATTTATATTTTTCAAATATTGAATTCACATTTACTTTATATTTTTTAAATATCTAGTTTATATTCTCTGAATATTTAGCTTATATTTTTTAAACATTCAATTTATATTTCTTGTACATGTATACAATATTCAGATCCAACATTTTTCTCATATGAAAAAATGTGGCTTAAAAAATATTTTTCCAATATTTGAGAAAAATATTTATCTAATATTTTTGTGCTACTAGGGACATTTCTCAGGTTTTTCAACCCTTTGGTAGCTTTATAATATCTACCGTAGCTAAAAAGTCTAAAAAAAATCGTACCTTATTTTTTTGTGTCATTGTAAGGGGGAGACCTCAATATTCAAATCTACGGAAGATTTATTCACGAAAATAATTTTTCAATGTTTTTCGAGGAAAACCACGTCTTTAAAATAAATCAATATTCAAAGAATCAATTAATCAATTGAAAAAAATCCTGGATCAGGTTTTAAAAATTCGTTGTGAAGGGGAATCTTCAAAGCTATAGTTGTTTAAGAGGCGAGGAAGATTTGTCCATGTTTTTACAGACGTTTTAATTTGTAACATTTTTAGCCGGATACGTTTCTCAGTCGCTGTATCATGAAAAAATATTTTCGACAAAATTGAACGACGGATGGCAAAAGAAGACTTTCACATTCGGCGCTGTTATTGCGCCGTCGTTTCGCAGAGCTCGTTAAAATCGCGTAGCGGACAATTGGATCGGTCGTCCCTTCCAAGAAGGGCCTCTACTGCTCGGATCGATCCTCCTCCTCTGTTTAATAGAAAAACGTCGGGCAGATTAACGCGGAGTCTCTCGACCGCGAAAACTGCACCGTGAAATCGCGAAACGAGAAAACGGGCCGGGTCGGACCGGAACCGACTATTGCGCGGAGCGAACGGCGAAATGAAAGGAACTTTCAATCCGTCAAATTCTGAGAGATGAAAATCAGGGATTCGAACCCAAACCTAACCCGTATCGGGTTAACCAAGGCAATAATCCATCGTAACGGCACACTGCACAGTGGGCCGGATCGAAAAATTTAGGGACATTCGACCAAAAAGTCGACTTTTCGAATTGGCAAACTAATAAATTTGTATTGCTTTGTAAGGATCTATGGACCTCGAAAATGAAGAAATTAATGAAATTGAATAAATATTTTAGTTACAATGATCATTTAAAGTTGAGCGTTTTGAAAGTAGCATATTTCACCAGGCAGAATTGATCAAGTTTTTTGCGATGTCCTCATCGTTTCGTCCCATATTTTCTCTCAGTTTTTTTATGATATAGAGCATCTCTTCCCAATAAGAAATCATATATTTTTTTAGTAATAACTAATAATAATATATTTAAAAAATAATGCTGAACGATACATGACAGATTAAAAAAATGTTGCATATTTGTCAAAGGATATCTTTTTTTCCCTAAAACTTCCCAGGCTCTAACAAAGAGGAATATTTTCGGTAAAACTTCCTTTAAATAACGGTACAAGAATCATTTCGGACATCGTCCGACTAACAACAATATAGTTGTTTAAAGCGGACAATGTCAAGACAATGTAAGAACTCTTAAGATTGTAAAAAATTGTTTTTTTTCTTGAGGAAAGCAACTGATTCAACAACTACATAAAAATTTATAAAAATAACTAACTAACAAATTAAACAAAAAATATATTCTAACACGTATTATTCGAAAGAGATTATTTTATAATATTTTTTAGTTCAAACCTCATTTCAATATCTCAAACGGTTCAAAAGTTATGCACCAATGACCCGAAATTTACGATCCGGCCCACTGTGCGGCACGGAAAGGGTTCTTGAGTTCTAATAAAGAGCGGGTTATTCACTCGGAGTGGGTTTTAATATGTCTAATCATAATAAACTAATACGTCGAATCCCTGATGAAAACTATCGACTTTTCTCTCGAGCAACGCTTCCGAGCTCGCTCGACCGATTGTCGATCAAATTCACGAGCCACGCAATAAGTCGACGTATTAAAAAAGTTTCTTTGCGTTCGGACCAAGGTAAACGTTTGTCCTGCCGCGAAAATTCAAGAAGTTTCCTGGTCGACGGCTCTGAAAAACAGTCCGCTCCGAATCCGGAAGTGTTCCGCGAAAATTTATGGCTACCGAGTTCTCTGCTTACTCGCGCTTCGGATTTTAGACTAGATTCGCGTTAACAGTTTTTTTCATTTTCAAAAAATCAATTTCTTTTCTTAATGATTCATTAAGAATCACTTAGATATTTTGCTACAGGAATGCTATATATCTAGCAAAATTGTTAGGTTAACCCTTTGCAGTCAGAGCTATAGTAACTTGAAAATTAAATTCCATTGTATATAATTTTAATCATTTTATGGATATGAAACTGATGTAACACCTCATACAATACTTAAATGTGTAGTAAATGATTAGATAGCAACATATTTGATAATGTAAACCATATTACGAACAATAGTACAGCAATTTTTAGTGGTGACTCTCTAAGGCACCCCTCGACTGCTAAGAGTTAAAAAATTGTTTGAACACTTTTCTCTCAAAACCATTGTTTCTCATAAAGAGTATTTGAACCAGAATGACCGAGAAATTGCAAGAAAATGATTGAAGCGCGTGCAAATAAATTAATGATGAACACTCTGCAGCAGATTAGCGAATCGAGAGGATAGCAACGTGTGCAACGTATCTTTCGGAAGAATCCACTAGACGTAATTAAACAGCAATAATTTTCCCTACAATGTGCAACACTTCGAAATTGTTGGAAAGATTTCAGGTCAATGAAGTTCCCCAATAAATTAATCACAAATAATTATTGGATTCCGATATGGAGAAGTACACGATGCAAAATGTAACTGTAATATTGCGGCACTGCTAATACGAAGGTCATGCAGAGAACATAAATTTTCCATCGAAAATTGCACAGAATGGAGAATTTAATAGCCAGGGGTGTCGCGGTATCGTTTTCGAAAATATATTTTAGAGACAGCTCGATTGCCAATTAATTTTCTAGACAATTGTATAGACGATTCAATTGAAACGTTTAAAAGGGAATCGCACGATTCACTGGCTCGAAAAAATAATTAACTTTCATAAAACGGAACGAATAACGAGATCATTTTGCACACACTCTGTAATCTATAACCGCTATTTAAAATCCGAGGTTAAGTGCGTATTCGATTAGAACTGAGCTGCAGTGTGGATGATCAAATCTTTAAATCTCCTTCAACAATAAGCTTAGCTGATGTTTGGGAAACTTGATTTCGCAAACGAGAGGATAGCTTATCTGTTGCTCGAAATGATTAATGAAGCGATCATGCAGTGTGTATCTAATCTGTGTCAAGAAACATCGGTCACACGTGTGTACTACACGCGACTGCGAAATCAGAAAACTGATGATACCAATCAACGAATGATCTGTTGAATGATGAAAAATTATGCATATTAGTTTCTTAAATTAATTTTGGAACTGTATAGATGGGTTCATGGTGTATTTAATTATTAGATTATAAACTTGTCAATAGCCTCTGAATTGTTATGAAAAGTGGAATGGAGGAAAAATTGATGTATTATAAGACTGTGGATTTTTACGGAAAATAGAAATTTTGTGCATCTATTACAATTTCAGTTCATAATAGAAATGTCTTCCCCTCTGAAATAATTTGATTAGGTTTACTAATCTTTTTGCTGTTTGCAAACTGAACGACTAATTTTTGGCATAAATGCACAAAATCCACGAGATCACAAGATTTCTTGAGGTAGAAACGGGATTTTCTTGTGTTTCACTAACCCGAGAATTATCAAATGTAAAATTCTTCAAGACCTCGCGCAGTTTCATTTTCTTTTTAATTCGCCGGATACATTGTGCCGAGGTGAAAAGTGTAATTTCTCGCGGACAAAGATTTCAAGATAAAAAACCCTATTTATTTTCGACGAGTGAGCTCAACATTTTGCGAGCTGGTACTCTTAAAACCGGATCACAGAATTTCCAAGCGACAGTAAACAGACTTCGTCCATCCGCTTTCATTTCCACGTGATCAGAAAAAGATAGAAAAACCGTAATAAATTATAAATAGACATCGCAGAATGCTTCCCGTGGAAATTAACATATAAATGCAGAAAGTTCGTAGCTTCTTCTCTAGAAATTTTTCCGCAATGTTTCTCGAGAACAGACGAGGTTCATTTGCAAGTATCGGGCTTGATGGGATCAAAACCGTGAATGTGCAGACTGGCGCAGTATACACCTCACTGTAGCAATTTTGCAACATAAAATATTTTATATCAATATTTCTTGTCCAAAAATTTTGTTAATTGAAACATACACTGTTCAGTGTGGTTTTTAACAATTGTACGATTATAAGAAATCTCTTTGAATCTTGTTTTCTACAATGGTTGAAACGGCAGATTTCATTTTTATTTGCTTATATAAAGCGTTATTGAACAAATTAAATTATTGTTGTTTTAGAACAACCTTAGGGCACAAGTTGCAGCAAATCTTAAGTAATGCAATTGTTGAACAAGATTGTAAATTAGCTGTTTTGTATCTTCAGTGTTGGAAAATATGGAAAGTATAGTATCTTCTTATAAAAGATTGTGTATCCACAGCGAAAATTTAATCAATGTTATCATTTTTTAATTTTTTATAATAGTGGTCCAATAATTTCTAGAATTTCTGAGCACTGTCCGTAAAAGAAATCGCATTCCCCAAACGTATATCGTCCCGTGCACTTGAATATTCTCTAATAGTACTCACCTGAACAACAGGAATCCTAATCCGGTAACGGCAGCCCGTCTGACGTCATCGTTTACGTCCGAGACCTGCACGAAAATTCTTTCAGATTATTGGGAAGATATAGACACACCTACATAGTTCTTCAATAAACTTATACTAATCTTATCTGTTTTTAGAAACAAGCTATATTTATCTATCGCCCACCTTGCGATAATCTTATAGTATACTAATTTCGATCATCAACAAGTTTCTGCGAAGCTATCTTAAGATTGTTGATGGATAATGGTTTGCTTTCTGAAAAATTTCACTTATTTTTATTCAATTGTTGCTTAGATTTTCTTTAATTCAATGTGTTTCAGTGTAGATTTTCTTGTATTATCATTCTGTTTAAAAAATAACTACATATAGCTAATACGTATGTTGTTTTCAATAAAGAGCGATTATTTGCTAAACCCATCTTAAAATTGATCCTTGTAGCTATTGTTGAGCAACAGTCAATCTATTTTTACCTCGATGACGTAGAAGTCTAGAAATTCTGTATTCTTCTATTTTCTTGTTTTATTATTATTATCGAAGGAGAGACTCTCTTAATTAATTCGCATTACGTTGTAGCATGGCATAGTATCCAAATTGTTTTTAAGACAAAAAAGCAATATGTATTATAATGAACGATAAAATAATTAAATTGTGGATCTTCTACAATTGTAAAATAAGAGAAACAATAAGACTTTATATGAAATACTTATATTCCAATCAATAAAAGCACTTATTCGTCAAATAATTAATCAATTATCTCTATTGTAATCAAGAGTGTACTCGAACTTTAATATTTCAATGAGAACCATTTTTTCCATCTCAGAGATCTCGATGGCTTATCAATTTCCCTTTGTTTTCATTTCGTTAGAGTGCGAAATACCGTAATCATTGTCGCGTTATCTACGTAGCATTTATTTCTTGACACTTTAATCTCGAATAAGAATTCGATAATGCGTCGCAATCTGCGACATCGATCTGATACGAAGGTCACGTGCGTGTATGGTTACCGAACCGGAAGAATGTACACCAATTACGAACAAACAAACTTAACCTACAGGATTGCACGCAAATTTACTGTTTCAATTTGCGTTATCTGCTCGGACAGCTGCTTGTAATCCTGCAATTATATTCTGAACTATGCATACACCTTCTGCTTTTGTAGAACATATTCCATTTTGACATTAACGCATAAACACGAAGCTGATAATCTGACTTTTACGAATACTTAAAGACAATTAAAGTAAAATTAAAGGAAGCTAACAAAACTTGTACCCTATAAGCAGAGGGTTGACAACCACTAATTTTTACAGTGAGCATTTTTAAACTTGATTTCTACATTAATGAGTTTACAAAATATTATATAAGCCATTTCTTTTATGTGAGATATTTTTAAAAATTATTTGATCATCGCTTGAGCCTCCAAGATCGATACTGAAGAATCGAATTTGATTCCCAATAGTTTGACGATCGCTATTTTGTCTTTTCGTTCTACAAAATGTATTTTTTAAATTTTCATTAGAAACATTTACTACTTTTCTTTCGGAATTCCTGCCAATTACAATTTTCGTTAAATTTTCTTTAGATATGGTTCAGTAGGCTAACTCATCTAAATTTTTTAAGAAGCTCAAGTCAGATACGATCCACTTTTGAAAAAATAACATAATTTCAAAGGATATCCGGCGACTTTTTTTGACTGTGTGTATATTCGAATAAACCAAATCAACAAAAGAGGATAAGGACTGGTAACAGCCACATTGATCTCCAAGGCTTACACATCATTGAGACACAAGCGACAGCTGCGAACACGTCTCTATCCACTTGAGAATACAGTCTCGCGAGACCTGTTCGCGAGCAGAATAGACAGCTATCGAGGTGGGAGTTGTCGAAAAGCAGTTGCTCGCTGGGTCGCTGGAGAACTCTGTTCTCACAGCAAGCGAATGGATGGAGGTTTGGCATAAAATTGACGATGAGCACTCACAGCAACGTGCAGCAGCTTCCGGATAGCCTGATTGTTTCCAGTGCCGCAATAGGCCATCGCGAGCGTGTACATGCCACTCCTGCGAAGTATCGGATCTTTATCGGCGCAGAGGGAGGTCAGCAAGGGGTCGGCTTCTTCCAGGCGGCCATACATGGTGAACGCGATGCCGACGGCCAATCCACGAAGAATCTTCTCGTGCTGCGTTTCCTGGGCGTACTGAAATAAACAGAGAACCGTGAAAGTGCAACACATGCAGCCGAAAAGTTTACGAGCGCCGAACCCAGACACTGTACATCACTCGTTCGGGGCGGAATCGTTTTATTAACCCTTTGCTATAGCACCTAGTTTCCCGCCGAAACCAAGGCGGCTCTTCCGACCTAGATACTTGCTATTGTGCTGAACAACGTATGCAATGGGATGCTTCACATACATATTTGTGGATTTTACGTATTTAATTAACCCTTTGGATTTTTAACCCTTAACACTCGAGTGGTAACTCAGAAAGAGAGAGTGTCAACGCTAAAAATTGTTGTACTATTATTCAAAATATTCTTTACATTATTAAATGTGCTGGTACCTAATCAATTACTACACACTTAAGGGGAAACGCCACTCTAGAATTTTGAAAAAATCGATTTTTTTTAAATAATGTTTTATTATATGAAGAATGTGGGAAAAAATTAAAGTGGAGAGAAAATCGGAAACACGATTTTTTTCGAAGTGGAGAGCAACCACTTGCAGCGCGCTATAAGTATGTTTGTTGTAACTCTAGTACTTTAAATGCGTTTTTCTTGAAACCACATTTTTTGAACTGGCCAGAAAAATAACTAAAAACGTTTTCAACCAATCGACTTATAATTTTGTGCAGACGTTCAAAATAACATAACTCAAGGAACATCATAGGGGCTTTTTGATTAATTAACAATTCTTTTTTTTAATGTTTACTAAATTAACAATTATCAATATTTTTTAATTTCCCTACTATGTTCCCTAGAGTTTGGTATAGAACATCAGAAAATCTTTGATTTTTTCTTCTAGGACCATCCGTTATTGAAAATCCTTTCCGGCCATGCAGCCCTCCGAAAAAAGATGTTGTTTACCAGCATCTACAGCCGCCATTTTGGATCCAAAATGTTTAAAAACATTCACAAACCTTCCTAAAAATATATACAATAAAGCTGCTTTATTCTTGATTCTATACCTTGTATGGTTTTTATTTAAAAAATTCACGACTATTATCTTTCTCCGACCTCTAAAGTGGCGTTACCACTTAAGTATTGTATGAGGTATTATATCAATTTCATATCCTAAAATGAAAAAAATCATATACAGGGTGTCCTGTTTAAGTAAGAAGAGAAGGTTATCTTGAGAGGCGTTGTCATTTTCAAAAAGGGTTCGTAGAAAAATTGTTTGATATGACGGGCTACATTACGTAGTATTAAGTGTTTTCTTGTAGTGAGTCTACTTTTATTAAATGGAATACTATATTTTTTTCTTCAGAGAATAACAGCACGTGCCGAGACAAATCCAAAGAGGTACTGCATGATATTATTCTAATTTTGATAAAGGTAAATTGAATGGAATTACTCTAGGTCAGAGGAAATTGTTTAATTTTGGAGTTACAAATAGCTACGTCTACAAAGGGTTAATATATCAAAGAGACTTTGCTTACATCAGCAAGTCATATAAAAATTATCTATCTAAATAAAACCGACAGGAGAACGATTGTCGAAATACATATGAGACGATACTGTATTTTCTTGCGATTACCAGTGTTCAAAACGATGGCCGAGGCATTGTATCATCAGAAGCATTGCGTTCGAATGACAGTACAGAGAAGAAGCGATACGATAGAGTCGTCCAGTATGATCGCGTGCGACGACTAGTCCGCGACGAAAACCCATCGGAACGAAATCCACCTGAGCTCCGGACAGGTGGAGCAACCCCTGACAAAGCGAAGCAGTTTGTCCTGTACCTATTTTTCCGCTGGCAGTAAGTGGATTTCGTTGTTCCTCGGGGGTAATCGTCTCACGAAGAAATACGAGAGATATACCAAGGAGACCATCGCTCCGTAGGCGAGTCGGGAATTTTGCGAATAAATCGGCGAAGATTATGCTCGCACCGGCCATCCGCGTTATGGGGAAACATTGGACTTCCCATGACGTCCTTCTTCCTTCCCCCGTCCCATTAACCTCAGCAGATGCTTCCGACGATTTCATGGCAGAGATGAAATTTATTCAAATTCTTCTGCATCAACTTTTTTATATGTTTCTTAACCTAATTATACGAGATCAACGTTGATCTGGTTATTCAGCGTTATTCTAAATGTTATATTTAAATGTTATTGTAAAAAAAAATAAAGGATTGAACTGTTGTTTTACTTTAACTCAGTCTTTTGTTAATTATTATGGACAGATAAAAACTTGACTCTATTCGTTGTACATATCTGGGAGTTCTGAGAAAGTTTTCCGAATTTTGTTCATCCTTCTGTTCTCAATGAAGAAGTGGAGGATCGATAAAAAAATTTCTAGTTTTTGTTTGAAAGAGCTTTTCATTGATAAGAATGTAATAACTAAAGTGAAACGAGTGAAATAGACAAAGTTCGTGACCGTTCTCTCGAAGATTTCAAAGTAAAGTCTCACACGATGGAAGGTAAATATATTTTCGATGGAAGGAAGGAACATATGAGTGATAGTGTTTGCCTTCCATAACGAATTTTAAAAAGTGAAACTAAACTGTATTAAACTTATATTGAATTATTCATTCTGTTGCACTTTACACTTCCGTTCGGTGCATTCAGAAATCGTAAAAGATGTAGCCTATTTATAAAATAAATATTCATCAAAACCAAAGCAACATATCATTTTCAAAAAAAATTTGAATACTTCGTATAAAATAAGTAATTATCAAAAATAAAGTAATATTTTTCAAAAAATATGCACACACTATATAACATAAATCATTATCCAGAAGGAAGCAATGTTTTATTTCTCGTAAAGAAAGAAAAACAAAACTGTAAATCCATTACTCGAGAAATAAGAAATAAAGTGTTTTAAGAATACAAAAAATTGATATTCTTCAAGAATATGTTAAATAAACCAAACATAAAATGTTCGTAAAGTACATAATTACTTTAAATTAATTTTCGTAGTCTGCATATCATAGTACTTGAAATCTATCAGAGTTGTTTACGTACGATTGATTTCGTCGTTATCAATTTACCACACACGAACAAATACGTGATGTCTGAAATTGGAACGTGCTTTTCGTAAAAATTCACTAGTTAAACATAGGTACCTCAAAATCACCTAATCTCTGTATCGTACGATCACATCTGATAAACGAGATAACAAATATCATAATTTTCTCTAAAGTGACCGAGAAAATTAATCATGAGATTAACCGTTCTAATACCGATCCATTCTTTGTTCCGGATTAGATGCTTTTTTAGCAAATGATTGCAACACAAGAATTGCATCGCTGACTTTGTTTACTGCGCGTTCATGTTGCCGCAAAAATCGCAAATTTACGTCAGCCATAATTAATAACAGAATGCAATTTTCAACAAAAACTGAATGAAGAAAAGATTTATTCTTTATGAAATCGTGAAGATAATAAAATTCCAGAATATTTGACATTTGTCGTCTGAGCGTCTCTTAATTATGTAACTCGTTAGCTAATGTGGGTATTTGTTCAATGTCTGAAATGTTCAACAAAAACGTCGTATGACATTGTGGATAATTTTTATCAATATATGCCGTACACCTGACTACATACGTTTGCGAATCGACATCTGAAGAAAATAGATACCTGAAGAATATCTGAAGAGAATATAAACGAATATAAAATGACGCAGACACTGTAGTTCTTGCTCAAACGTTGGAGAATTCCTGTGACGATCATGAAGAGGAGTCTGTGATTTAAAGGGCGTGAGAACTGAACTGTAAATATCCTTTCGACAAATTTTCTTAATTGTATCCCAACTTTGTTTAGCGTCGCTCAATTTAATTTTCATTTGACCTACTCTGTGAACATTATTCCTCTTCAGTTCTTTTGTAAATTGTTCCCTTAAATTTTTTTACTGTCACTTCGATGAACATATAAAATAATATTAATATTCTCGAATTGCTTCGTTCACCTTCTTATTCTCTACAAATTTTTCAGTTTGCAGAACTAGTCAAATATTTAGAAAATTTTTACAATGCTCCCGAATTATTCTGACATATAATAACTAATGCTTGGAACAGTATTTTTGGAATTTTCATCTCAAATATAGTTTCGATAAAAAGTAGAGACTTTTATACGAAGTCTTGAAAATAATAAGAGGAATAAATGATTTTATTTGCAATCTTAATAAATATAGAAAATATTGCACAATTTATTGGAAGAACAATTTCGGTTTGAATTAGCTGTGGATAGGATAAAACGATTGGAGAGAACATTTTTTAAAATTGGTTGTAATTTATTGAAAGGCTTTGTGGAGAAGCGAATCGTTCTTTTGTGTGGCTAGTATCCATTGTTGCAAACAGAACAAATTCGCTATAAACTTATAGACTTATATAGTAAGTGCTTTAATAAATTAGCTATAAGTTTATAGCGAATTTGTTCTATTTGCGACAATGTATACTAGCCACACAAAAAAACGATTCGTTTCTCCACAAAACCTTCCTATAAATTACAATCAGTTTTTAAAAATGTTCTCTATCTGCCAGTTGTTTTATCCTATCCACAGCAACAAGTAGAAAATAAGCATATGTGTAGAGATACTCCAAGATGTTTGTACAGTTAATATAGATCTATAAAGAGCTGCTCGAGAGAATCAAAATAGGTTTCACAACGAATGAATCAAAAAGTGTATTATAAAACATAATAACCCGTAGTGCGACCTTGTATCAGCAACTTATCATCGGTGCCTCGAGTGGTTGACTGGTTGATCATTGTTCGAATAAAACCTATAAAAGAAGCTGACACCGAGACGCGCAAGCTAAGTAGCGTACCAATTACGGAGTGGTTGTCAAGCAGCAAAAGCAACAATGGTCGTCCCGGCTTCGTTGGCGTTGTGTTCGTACAAAATTATATTATTTTTACCGTCCGAGATTGACATCCGGAAATATTCTAACAGGCTTTGTTTATAGTCTACCCAACCCTGCTCACTACGTTGATGCAGGCCAATTACACGATCTTCCCGGACGATGCTGGAGTACCATATTTAATTAAGCTCGACTACCAACCACTGACTCCTCTGGAAATTAGTAATTTGGCAACCGACGTGAACTCTATCACTTTCACACTCTACACACGGTTCGAAACAATTTTCAGATTACTTTACTATTACTTTTAAGGAAAATATTTGATTTACTGGAAGACATGCTTAAGATCTTTGACAAGTTTTATTTTGAAACATTCATTGATAAATGTTAGGCAAACGAAATAATAATAAATATAGGGCTTTGTTAACTGGAGATTCGCTAAATTTAAACCAAGCAAAACCAATAGAATGACCATTTCATTTTATTTGATTTTATCTCGTCCAACCACACTAGCATTATACTCATTAGAGCTGTGACTTATGAGATACCCGGGTACCCGGGTTACCCGTGAGATACCCGGGTAAACAAAAATGAATCGGGTACCCGGGTACTCGGGTAAACAGCATTACCCGGATACCCGGGTATTCGGGTAAACAAAAATTACCCGAGTACCTGGGTATCTCATGAATACACTGCGGATCTTTATGCAAAATAAAAATTGTTTGCATCAATAGGGAAAAGCAGACGATATATTACGATTACTTATTCTCTTGAACGATTTTAATCAATTTAAATTAATATATCAACGTTCTTTTAATGTCATTATTGTTTTAAATTGCACAAAATCATGTATGACTTATGTCTTATGAGATACCCGGGTACCCGGATAGTCGGCTATCTCATGAGATACTCGGGTAGTTTTGCTCCTAGTACTTATAGGAATATCAAAAAGTTTGTTTTCTTGTCAAGATGAAACGATGCATTAAAAACTTAAAAAATTGAAGCACAAAAAGGAATCACTGTTTAATTCCAGACGAAACCCTACAACCGGACAATCATTGAAAATAAACGACGCGAACAGCGTCTCGAAGAGTCACTGGAACGCGAATTCGCCAACGATAATTGTCGCTCATGGTTGGAAGAGTGCTGGAACGAAACCAGCCTGCACTTTAGTTCGCGATGGTAACACAAAATGATATCCTCCCGCGAAACAGTGACTCACATATTTTTTCGCAAAAAGCTGTTACATTTATTTCTCTAAATTGTATGTGAAATTTCCAATTTTATGCTGAACATTGCTGAAATGATCATGCATGCATCACATAACTATTTTAATACATAAATGTGTGAGCCACTGTAATCTCTTGTGTCGAGTCTCCAGGATTGAACCACCAAAAAATGATTTTCTTGCAGCTTTCTTACAACAAGAAGGTAACGTGATCATCGTCGATTGGAGCCAAATAGCTAAGAACCTGGTGTACTCTACAGTGGCGAAGAGTGTACCTGAAGTAGCCAATCATGTGGCCAGTCTTGTCAAGTTCCTGCAGTCGAAGGGCCTGAAGACGGCAACATTAAAAATGGTCGGACACTCTCTCGGTGCTCATGTTGTGAGCCTAGCAGCGCAAAAGGTGTCGAAGTCTACTTCACCTAAGGTTTCTGAAGTAGTTGGTGAGTACAAAATCCTGTTTTCAATCAGAAAATCTTTGTTTTCAATCGTTTTGCTTGCGAAACTTTTATCAACATATTCGTGACATTTTTCCAATTAAAACGAGTCCAAACATAACATCATTCGAAGCATGTTTGCTTGTTCAATCCACGATCTAATAGAACCTCGATTATCTGAACTGATATCCCCATTTTCTTCAGTCTAAACCAATCCATATCTAACACGATTCATTGTATGAACCAGTAATGATTTAATCCTACAATGTAGTGAGTTGATTATTCTATTCCACCAATTCGTTCGGATAATAGACTTTCCACTATATCGCGGATCAAACAAATAACTTTAATCCGAATTGTATCATGTTTAGTATCATTTGAATCCGAAAAGTGTCACGAATGTGTTGGTAAATGTTTTGTAAAGAAAAGGTTTATAATTGAAATAATATTATCTCATCGAGCAAGAGATCAAAGAATATAGTATCTACACTATACATATGTATAAGTGACTTTTCGGTTCCAAATGTACAATCCAATATGTAGATTTGAATTTCACGCGACTGTCAGGATCAGGATCGCGCAGATCCTCTAAGTCGGCAAACAAAACAAGCTTGCAAACAGATCCTTCAACCGGAACACTGCGAGAACGCAAATTTGCATTCCATTCAGCTGGCGCATTGCCTGTTTGAAGATTCGGTATAGTGTCCTCAGTCGTCTAATGCACGTGAAGGGAAAAATAATATGGTTTATGCATTGCGCCATTGCTGTCTCAGAACAAAAACCTCTTCATTCAACACTTTGTGTGTTGGACAAAGTGACAAAGTGAAACAAAGCAAAACAGAGTTGAGGCAGAATGAATAGAAGATGAAACGTGAGATGGTCTCCGAACTTTCAAAATTATTTTCTTCATTACTGAACTTAATGTTGAGCATTTTGTACCTGACAGTATAGTCTGAGCGAGGATGATGGTTGAAAGTTGCTAAGAGGACACATAGAAGCGCAGAGGGTCTTTGGGAAAGTTTTGATTGGCTATCTGAACCTAATTAATGAGACGTGTGTTCAGTTATGTGGTACAGCTAGTTGGCTACCTTCTAAGAGTTTACTGAAGTTAGGTGGTAATGGAATCAGTTCTTAGACTGAAAGTCTGTTACTAAAGGGAGACCAGTCAGCGACAGTAGATAGAAATCATTCTACAACTACCTGTTGGCAAATTGAACACTGATATTTCAATGTTTTTAATTACAGCTCTCGACCCAGCCAAGCCAATGTTCGAGGACAATGGCCCTAATGACAGGGTTGATCGCACACATGCGACAAACGTTCAAGTTGTTCACACCTGTGCCGGTTTATTGGGAATGGTCAGTGCTGTTGGCACCTCTGACTTCTACGCCAATGGCGGAAAAAAACAACCAGGATGCAACAGCGATATGTTAGGTAAGGATCAATTGAATTTTCTTACTGAAATTGATAAAACCACACTTTTCAAAAACTGATGTCAAGATTTATACAGGGTGTCCCAAAAATGGTGTACTTCTATAAAACAATAAAAGCGTATTTCATTAAACAGGTTCTTGTTCTCACGGACGCAGCTACGAGTTCTATAGTGAATCTGTGAAAAAGCCAAAAGGATTCCCTGGAACTCCACAAAAGGGTGGTCCAGTTGCATACATGGGTGGACGCACCCTTAGCTCAATGTAAGTTGTAATTTCGAACTACATAATTTTACATGCATTTTGTACGTACTAAATCTATATCTAATTTATGTTCTCTATGTTACAGAGCTCGTGGTTCTTATGACTTCAAAACTGGAAGTTCACCACCTTACACAATTGCTCATTAAGAAAACTTGGCATTTTTCATGGCGATGTACATAATATTTGAATAAATCCTGTCAGTATTAATCCCTTCTATTTTTTAAGTGATTCATATTTATGAACTACCCTGAACAAAATGATACAGCGTCTTTATACCTAATAAAATATTCAATATTATTATTGAAGCAAAAGGTACCTTCTACGTTGAAAATGTAATATCTTATTCTAAAAAGACTAAAGATATTCATGCTCATTGAAGTACTTTATAAAAATTCGAATTCCTCCAAATTAGTGCATAAAAGAAAAATACACTTTTTACTTACCGCAACCATGTCCTCTATCGCCTGAGTGGACTTCGATCCCAGCATAACCATGCCCATAGCTATGCCAGCTGCCTCTCCAGTGACAGCATCATCTTGATATAGATTGAATTTCAATTGTTCATACACATCCTGTCTGTGAGAGCCCATAGCAGCTAAACCCAACCCTAAGCAACCACCATGACGAACCATCTGCAAAACGAAAATGTAACATATTATAAAGCAGACATCATATTTATTATAAGACGAAATTTTAAAGTTACAGTATATGAGTTAATACATTTAATTAAGGTCTCTGAGTTAAATCAGAAGAGTAGAAACCCTAAACTTGCCTCGTTTTGAGCATCTTTCAGTTGACCAAGAAGATAATCCGTGATAACTGCACCATGATTCGCGTGGATAAGTCCTAACGCGTACAAACCACCTCCCTCTGAGTAACCAGCACCAGCGCCTGTATCTCTAGGGAGGTAAGATTGCATTAATGCTAAAGCTTCTTGCTCGTGGCCTCTATGGATCACGCCTAAAGACGCTGTCGCGGTCAACTTGGCCCAATTCGTGGCTCTAGCCAACCATTCTAAGTTATCCCTGAAACATTGCATCGCTTAGGTCAATGGTGTCCAAAGAAATTCCTCCGGTGTCCGTGAAACACGATAATTGAACGAAAGAAAAATGATTGGTTACCTCAAAAATTGGTCGCTAGTCGTGCCGGAATGCATATACGCATTAGCGATTACAGTGGCAGTATGACAAATTGAAACTCTAATAGCATCCTTAGTATTCTTCAATATCAACATATCAGTGTGATTACTACGAATTAAGAATTGCAAATGCAGATCGATAGAAATTCCTCCTCCTAAAATACTCGAAAGAGCATCGACGCGCTCCTGTTGCTCACGTTCTTCCGCATTCTGTGTAAAAAATACAAAATTAACGGGGGCATTATTTCTCCACTCTTATAAGTCCAACGGAGCAGATCGTTCTAAATCAGTTCGCCTACCCCTACCACTGCGGGGCATATCCCGCGAAGAGTCAAAAAGTTCGAGCTGCCTCTGTCGCCGAGCAGTGTAAACATGCCGCGTGTTCCGATACCGGTCGGGTATATCGGTGTGAACCACTACTAATCCAATTACATTCCTATTTTTTATGGGGCTTGTTTGTTTGTTTCGAGCGCAAGGAAAAACAGCGTATGGAAAATTCTTTGAACTGTGCCGGCATGTCGCGACTTTCTGCATCTCTTTCTTTCCCATACATCCTTGTTGCATCGAAAACTTTCATCGTTCATTACACCAGTAAATATAATTGGAATTATATCATATTTGTCAAAGTTCCATAAAAAAAAATAATATAGAATAAAGAAGTGTTGTTATTGGATTGGTTTTGTTTACACTTCTCGGCGACCGAAGCCTCTCGAGCTATGCTGCCGCGAGGTCGACGCTGCCATAAAAAAAATAGTACCCCATTCCGATTTGTGTGACTACTTAACCGAGAATTGACTTAGATTGGGACTTTTACTGTATTGTCAGTTTGAAGTAACAAGAATGGGGCAGACAATAAACTATTTAAATGACATTTATTTATATTGCTTACCAAACTTTCGACACTACGTTGAGCTTTGTCTTCTGGGGCAGGTGTACTGGATTCAGTTTCCATAGGGGTAACGGTATTAGTGGTGGTGGTGGTGGTAGTTGTGGTGGTAGTGGTGGTAGTAGTCGCATTTTCAGCACTAGCATTGACAGCTGGTTTAACAATTGGTTTGACCATAAGGGCTCCCGGAATGGGTGCTGTTGCTCTGAGAGCTTGTAAAACACAACCAAGGAACTGCTGAGTAGCCGATTCGTATAAATCAAATGCGATTTGGTAGGCCATAAGGACACAATCTTGCGAGCCTTTACTCAGTCTGTCTAAGAGCTCGGCAACAGCTAGTGGATCGTCAAGAAATATCAGGCATTGACACATGTTGACATAGTCCGGTGTTCCTAAGTTACGATAAAGGCTCACTAAGCAGCGAAGAACAGTGTTACGGAATCCACGGTTCTGAATGAGACTCATTACAACTTGGAAAGCATAGGACAACATGCCAATCACATCATCCTAAAAAATAATCAGACAGATAAGAAAAAAATGTATGCTATGTAAACTAGTTTATGCTTTTGCTTTTGTAGTCTGTTTGTTCTTACCGATTGCAGAATTGCAGCTTCAAAAACATCCATCCTTCTTGTCTCAAGAGCAAGACCTAAAGCTTGTCTATACTGATTATCATCCAAACACCGTTGGAACATTCTATTCACAATGCCTTCTAATCTTGGATCGATGCCTTTGCTACCTGGTGGGAGCTTTCCTTCAGCTTCCAAAACACGTTGCTGCGTGTAATAATCGATACATTTAGCTAAAACAAAACAGGAACAGATATAATCAATCCAACAATTGTAATAAAAGTAAATAAATTAGCGATCAAATCACTCTATGCTATTACCAATTGTAGTATCCACGTATTCGTTACGAGCATTAACATCGAAGAGGTCTCCAGCTCCCAAAGCATAGGTAAGAGAATCTTCAAAACTTCCTAAGTGATAGTAAACTTTGCTAGCAACTAATGCAGCCAAGTCATGTTGAGGAAATCCTTTGTCCTCATGAAGAATCTCACTAGAAATTAAACAGTTTACTGATAGATACAAAAGAAAAATCTGTAAACATGTCAAATTTCACTGAGGGGTTACGTACATTTTTTCTATAGCCTCAGATATCTCTGGCCAAAATTCATCCACGATCATATCCAATTTTCGCAGAGCGAACATTTTTAATTCCGGCATTGGCTCCTCTAAGAGGGAGATAATGCCCGCTGAAACAATGAGAATTATTTATTAAATTGAAGTGTACACATTTATGAAATAATGTGTTAAAGTGTAAGAGAAAAGTCTAGTGATCACGAGAAGCTTTATGGTAATTCTTAAAATTAAGTAAACAATTATATTTTATACTTAGAAACTGAAGTTAGAGGTTATGATGCACGAGATTTGCAAATCATTGCATGAACAGTGATAAGTGGAACGTGAAATTTTACAGTGAAGTATATTATTAATATAATTTTAAATATTGTACTACGTTAAACTTTAAATGTACCACTCACCTGCAGATGTAATATTCATATTGGTTCTCATGAGCTATAAATTCCTTCGGTAAAAACTCCAAAAGACAGTTTGATGGCAAGCTATGAACACGCCAAACAAATTCAATTGAAGTATGCCGCAGTCTTTCAGAATGGCTACCACTCTGACACAAAGAAAATCATATATCACGTGATACTATACTTTTTAGTTTTTACCATTTTTACACAGCATAATTAAAGATGTATCTTTTTTATGCGAAGAAAGAAATATCTTTTAATAACAGAAATATTATTTCTGAGAAAGAATGTAAGACTATAAAATATTCATTTTTTCGAATTGCTGATTTCACGATTGGCACTACTGCAGCAACAACTTCATGATTTTGTATGTGATTTTGGCTTGCAACTCTAACCTAATTGTGAAATACGTGTAACTGGTGTAACTAAGCAACTATGTTCTTACAGTGTTTTACAAAACGGTAATATATCGATATTATAATATTACAATAATGGCAGAAAAAACGAAGACTATGAGTCACGTAAAACATATTCCAAAAGATGCTCAGGTGATCATGTCTATCATGAAAGACATGGGAATAACTGACTATGAACCGAAGGTTATAAATCAGTTACTCGAATTCACGTATCGTACGTATGCATTTGTAATTTATTTAGTATTATCAATACACTATATAAATACTTGTTAACGCACTTCATTGATTAATTTATTACTTCATATTAGCCGTTCAAAACAACTTATCAAATTATTTGTTTACAATAAATAGGTTATGTTACCTGTATATTAGATGACAGTAGAATCTATGCAAACCATGCGAAAAAGAAATTTATTGACCTGGATGATGTCAGGCTGGCAGTTAAAATGCAATTAGAACGTACATTCACGAATCCACCGCCGAGAGATGTATTGGTAGACGTTGCCCGTGCAAAAAATAATATACCATTACCGTTTGTGAAACCCAGCAATGGCTTGAGGTTACCACCCGATAGATACTGTTTAAACGCAACAAATTATAAGCTAAGAAACGCACCCAAAAAAGGAGTTGGTAAACCATTACATTCGTTAGTCGGAAATAATGTTCAAGGTGGTCAGTCCAAGATCAAAATGGAAGGAAACAAAACTGGTCTTTCTATTGTTAAAAGGCCAGGTACACTCGCAACAGTTTCAAGAACCCAAACAATTTCTATACCAAAGCCTGTTCTAAAATTTTCAACAGGTAAATTTTGTGTTCATTAAAAATATTATATTATATTAAATTACCTCTTAATTTTAGATCCCTATGGAGTCCTGCATTCCCATACATCTGTTCCCTCTATCCATATTTCTTTAAGAACCCAACCACGTAAGACGCAAATTCCTTCCTAGAAAATAGTAAAGTAATACGCATAATTTCCTAAACTTCTAGCGACAACAGGACCAGCCACGGTAAAAGCTCAAGTCACAAAACCAAAAATACAAATCTCATCTGGACAGGCAATGCCTCCTGTCAAAATGGAAATGGAGGACTCTATGAAACGGAAAAGAGAAGACGACGATTACGACATTCCATAATGATAAATAATAAATATAGAATAAGCTCTCATTTTATGTTTCAATTTTACAAGACAGTCTCAGCTAAACTGTCACAGTGACGATCTTCATTTGTACGACGTAACGAACTTAATCATTTTAAACCTTCCCGCAGCCGACGCTAAATATTTCGATGGAGTTGTATATTTTCGACTGGACACAGCAATGTTCAAATGAATTATATTAAGAAGATAATTCCGTATGTCGTATTAAACAAGAAATTATTTTCACTACTATTTTTCTAAATCTTTCGGGCAATTGCCCGGAGATACCCCTGAAACTTCGATCTTCGTGATAGCGAGCGTTAAGTTTAGTTCTATTTCATTTCGGATAGATACAGATTCAAGTGATGTGTTCACATAAAAATAAATATTTCATTGAGTAACTTTTACGTTAAAATAATATTTTATTGAGCAGCTTCAGCTTCTTCTTCTTCTTCGTCATCAGCCGCTGCTGCATCTTCCGCGTCTGTCTCTCCTTCCGTTGCTTCTCCAGGAGACGTTACAACAACGGTTGTAGAGTCTTCAGCAGGACCCTCTTCTTCGGCAGGACTCTCGTCTTCGGCAGGACTCTCGTCTTCGGCAGGACTCTCGTCTTCAGCCTCGTAATCTGTCCCTTGAGCGGCTCCGACCTCGTCTTCCTCAACTTCTTCGTCTTCTTCGTCCTCTCTTAACTCGCCTTTCGCTTCATCCTCGATCGGTTCTTCATCAAGTCCTTCTTGCCCTTCTTCTGCTTCATCCTCTGCCCCTTCATCCGCTTCGAACGGCGGTTGTTCAATGTCTTCATCCTTTAACGGTTTCATCTTTTCTTTTTCTCTATCCACGGCCGATTCTCTGACACACTTCTTCCGTTGTTGACCCGGAAGAAACAGCTTGAATTCCTCCGGTAGCTTGTCTTCCGTATAGAGTCTGTCGAATCACACATTTTGGTTAACATCAAGCGTTCCCAGCACTACCAAACTGTAAGAATCATGTATAAATGTAATAAAAATTTGGAATAAATTTTTGTTCTTTTGTATTGACTGGAACCCATTCCTCGGTTGGATTCCTCGCTGGACTTAATAACCCTTTGCGCTACTTTGCCGAGTGTGACATCAAAGAAAGAAAAATATAAATAAAACTTATTTTTACATGTATTTGGTTCTTGCATTATTTATTTAATTGTCTTATTTTTTTAGTTAAAAACAAATAAAAGTTCCACAAATAGAAACTACAACAGAGCTATATTTAATATAATTATCAAACAAAATTAGTTAAAATAAGTAGCAGTCGAGGAACTGTCCTTTGAAATAAATTTCAAATAAAACACTTCAAGTATACTTGAATACTATAGTAGAGAGTTGTTGGCAACAAAATTGAAAAATAATACAAAGTGCAAAGGGATAAAGTAGAATGTTTTACAAACTAAATTAATTTACAATATTGTTCATCGTAGGACAATCTCAACTAAATAGTTGAAAATTATGTTATATTTCTACACTGTTTTTATTAATTGTATTGTCAGACAAATTTTATAAAATAATTTAGTTTGCACGAGGTAATTATAAGCGTGTCTTAATCAGCGAGTATAGTGTATTTCACCTGTCCGCGAAATAAATACGGCGAATCCGACAGTTCGCGTGTATTTGAATGCGCGTGGTCTCGATGTAATTGGTGCCATACGCTCTTCGCGTGAAATCCGACAAATTAAATTGAATTTGATTCCAACCACCGCTAAGCCCGATTGGCATCGACGTGCAGAAGGGTTTAATGCGAGTAGTGCTTTGGAAATTGCTCATTCGAAACCTCCTGCGCATATTTTTGTCGTCTAGAATCTATAAAAACGAACGAACGATAGATGTGATTCTCGAAATGGATTAATTCAATGGTATGGAATGTCGAATAATGATAGAAAATATAGAACGTTTGTCTAATTCGTTAAAAATTTAATACTTCAATCGGTAGGATTATCGTAAGCTTCAAAGAAAGGTGGGGTTGAAGATAAATAATGAATTTCAGACACCGTCAACGAATTACAAAAGAGAACGATGAGAGAGCGATTTATTTGGGAAAAATTTACTGTTATTTCGAACGTCAAATACTTCTTCATGTTCTTGATGATCATAGTCAAGAATGGGAGTCTAATCCCGAGCGACCCCCTCGGGGTCGATGGTGCAAATATATAAGTTGTCGTCACGTTGGTTCCCGTTATTTCCAGGGCCAGCGATTTCACCTCCTCGTCTGTCACCCTTCGAATGTAACCATTCTTCACCTGCTCAAAGTTATGTTGCTTGTATCTTTTACATAAACTATCTATAAATCATTTCGTAATAATTTCACGAGGATTGCAAAAATAAAAGTAAATCTTCTTTTCCTCTAGATTTGTCCAATTTTCAATTCGCTCGTGATAATTCAAAGCTGGGTAAATAAAAAATAAATAATAATAGACAGATATCTTCGCGGTCGATGTTTCTATCGACACTTTCGGCCATCGAAATATTGACAAAACAGTTCTGCACAAACTAATTCCTACAATAAAAATAAATTCTCCTTTTTCTGTATTAGTGTGATTTTTCATTTGTACGGGAAAACTTACGTGCATGCCCCATATTTCCAACGGAGACGAGCCGCAACTGTACAGGATAGACAGCAGTCCATTTTGATACTGATTACGGAACATAGCTCTATTCTTCGTGTTAAAAAACGATGCAAGACTGGAGCTCAAAATTCTTTATATAGATGTTTATACAAATGTTGGGAGACGATCGTTCAATAAAAAGGAAGCGAACAATTTCTTTGTTTCACCTAACCGAATTTGTTTTTTCTTTTTTCTATTCGGTTAGACTTCCAGCGAGCTGGCGAACTCGTCCAGTTCGAACCCCGAAGAAACAGTTCAATCGGTTTTGTTCAACGTACAAATGCACCTTTATTCACTCGCGTGTACAATCGTTTACGAAGAGAACGAAACCTGGCCATCATGTCTGGAGTAGCTTGTTCAGACGACGCCTCTCGTTCTTGGTTAGCAAATCGGGGACAATCAATGACTTCGGCGGCATCCCGACACAGAAGACACGGTCGATTCTGACGCTATCGATGGCAAACACCTGCATCATCGCGAAATGCATAACTTCGCGATTCAGCTGACGTCTGATCTGTTTCTTGATTGTTTGCACGCGACGACGGCAGACGACGTAACTTTTAACAGAAAACCAGTATTTCAACTGTCGATTAAATCGTCAAAATCAACGTAACTTCAACATCGCAAATAACCGAGCACTCGCATTGGCGCTATTCCAACGAAACTTTCGCGTTTTTTCAGCACGGAAGAGATCGTAACTGTTCCGAGAATGTTGCTGATTCGAACAGTAAAAATCATAGAACAGTGAAATTTTTATAGGAAGACGGCGAACACTAATTATTATCGTCATTGTGACTGCGAATTTTATGCATTTATTACGATAATGAGTAGGAGGAACACATGGAACACACAGTAATAAGATTGTTAAAAGAATTTTGAAACATTTTCGTGTTATTTTCAACTTATTGGATTAATGAAGAAAAGAAATTGATTTTACTACGGTTTGCTGAACACTAATTATTATTGTCATTGTGACTGCGAATTTTATGCATTTATTACGATAATGAGTGGGAGGAACATGGACAACACAGTAATAAGATTGTTAAAAGAATTTCGAGACATTGTCGTGTTATTTTCAACTTATTGGATTAATGAAGAAAAGAAATTGATTTTACTACGGTTTGTTGAAATTGTGATAGAAAATATTTATTTTGTGTAAAGATTCGCAGTCTACTTGTAAACCAATAATAATTGAGTATAGAGAAAGCTGATTTGAATGACATAAAAATATATATTTTTTAACTGCATAAACACATTATAGAACTAGCAAACTCTTCTAGAAAAATGAAAGATATTAATATATAATTGTTATCGTGAGTATGAATCTCTTTGAAAACTGAAGAAATACTTCGTATCTACGATAAATGATCTTTTGTTTTAGGAATGAAGTGGTTCTTACTAAGGAAAATTCTTAAGACCCGTGTAACTGGGATGAATGGACACATCGCTTCTATACAGTTCCGGATAAAGTTTCATGTGTTTCGTAAGGTACTTCCTGGGACGTATTTTCTTGTCTGTTTCTGGTTTCGACACAGCTTCTTCCTGCTGTTCCTCATTTTCGCTGAAGATGCTCTCGATATCGGTCGCCTCTTCTTTCCCCGAATTTTGAGCACTCATCTTGGTTCACAACTGCGAAGAGAGACATGGCCATTGTTTCCTACCTAATTCTGTATATGCATAGGATGGTTCACTAGATATTACCACCTCGATTTTCATCATTATTATTATTCGTAAGCGAAGAATGTTTATACAACGTTGAATGGTTTCGAGAGATTCATGCTTTGAAGTATTTTGAATTTTTTAAGAGATATGATGGTCACCAGTATTTTTTAATAGGATCGTATGTTTTTCCTGCACCAATCAATGAAGCTTCATAGTCTCTACAAAAAAGTATTATCGAAAAAACCATTTACCATTAATTAGCCCAAATGCATCATGAGTGTATATATACGCTCTATTTTCCTGTCTAAAATAGTCGGTTTGTTGTTATTATTATCAACAACATGTATATACGTAACAAAATATACAAATAATTAAAATACAAATTGGTTTTTTACTGTTTGAAAGTTTTTACTAGTATGATAAAAAAAGAATGACAGGAACATTATTCTTTATTTTTCCTCATGATGGAAATGGGTGAAGAAGATATATTAATTTCAGTGTTGTTATGAAATCATGAGTCTCTTAATAATGTTGCAATGATTTTATACATAGAAAAGGTTCAATATGGCGACCGTTTACATCACGACATTTTCTGAATCGAAAAGTAATGATTGTTTTACATTATGTCATAAAACTAGTGGTATGTTATTGCATTCAGTGATGATACGACCTTTCATATCAGCAATTGTAGTCGGAGCCCCAGTGTATACTTTATCAGTTAAGTAACTCCATAAAAAAAAGTCGAGGGATGTTAAATCAGGTGATCTTGCCAGAAAAATAAATGGGACCACCACATTCTACCCAACGATTAGGAAATATTTGATTTAATGCATTTCTTGTTATTCTTCATATAATGTTACGGACATCCATTCTGTTGGAGCCACATTGTCGAATATGCAATGACAAATCATGGAAAAATGACCATAAGTTATTTGAATTCGTAACATTATTAAGAGGGTTGTGGTTTTTAACAACAATAAAAATAAGTTATCTCCTTTTTTTCTAGAGAATATGAAGCTTTTAATGAATATAAAGAACATAATACATTTCTTATTATTCTTTCATAGTGTACGGACATTCATCCTGTTCGAGCCACATTGTTTGTCGAAAAATATTCTATAATAATCGTTATTTATTGTTCTTTACAATTCAAACAATTTTTAAATAAGTAAATTTTAAATAAATTAAATAAATTTTTTAAATAAATTTTTATAATGTATAGACATTTGTTTCTATATTCGTTATTTTAATTATTATTTCACACAATAACAATTTATGGTAGAAATAATTGTACAAAGAAATAAATTTTATAAACTGTTTCTATGTTTATTATTTGAACTATTGTTTCAATAATAGTTTATTGTTACGGATGTACAGTAATTGTTTCAATAAATATATTTTTAATTATTTCTATATTTATTATTTGGATTATAATCCTCATAATAATTTATTGAAATAATTATTTTAACAATAAATTATTATTGAAATTATGAACATATATAGAAACAAATTATAAGAATTTATTGGAATAATAATTCAAATATGGATTATAGAAACAGATGGTAGAAATTAATTTGCGTAAAAATTGTTTATATTATAAATAACAATAAATAAATGCTTAAATAATAACTATATAAAGCCAAAGATAATTCTAAATACAAAATGACAGATCCGGAACCGTAACCGATATAACGATATTAGACAGAACCGATATTCTCGTTAACAGTTATGAGCCACATTGTCGAATATGCAATGAAAAATCATGTAAAAATCGATTAGCGCAGTAAAAAACATTTAAAAAGACAGTCCATTTAAAAAAACTGATGACCTCCATATCTCTTCTACACATCCACCTACAAAAGACACTCGTAATACCAAACAATATGCATCTTTCGAAACCATTGACCCTTGTATAAACATTCTTCGCTACGAATAATAATAGTGAACCACCATGTATAAAAAAACTTTTCTTTTAAATGATAATTGCAGAAGAAGTTATTAAAAAAAAATGATCAAATTACGAGTGAAATCACTGTCGCTTCCGAAGAATTTGTTGAAAAACCGTTGATCTTTGATTTGAAAAAAGACTCTTCGCGAACTGGCGGTAAATAAGGCGTTAATTAATTGGATCACGTGCCTTACCTCTAAAATTGTCTCAAGCAATGAAACGGCTAAACAGAAATTTCATTGACGGCATCGAACTTGCACGAACGGTTTATTCACGCATGGTAAACGAAAGATTCGGTGACTTCGATTGCAATCGTGACTGTAGTTCGCGGCGGACGCCAGCGATCTGCGGACTGGCGAATTTCTCAATCGTGGATTTCACTCGCGAAATCCGACGATAGTTACCCGATCTGTAACGAAGTGAGCCCCTGTGCCTCGTACGGATATCGATTTGGTTTCCAGGTGAATCAATAGAGATTCGGTTCATTCTTATTCTGATATACGATGTGCGAGGAACATTCCGTTTGTCCGTGGGAATGGCCAGATTCTGCATACCTGACATGTCGTTGAACTCTTATATCACACTGTTAACACTAAACCTACCACCACCGGTCAAAATGGCCGATTCCAGATCTTTTATTTTACACTTATTGAAATAATAACAATTATTTGATAAGAAATTATTCTTTGGTTTCTTTAATAGAGCATGCATTACGAAACAAGCAATTCGAAACGCCAAATTCAAAACAAACGTTGATCTAACCAATATCAGTTGTCGTTGTTGAACAATGCTATTGTTTCAATTAATAAATTATAGTATAAACAGGAAAAATTGAAGTACTGTTATTCAAGTTATCTTGCTTTTTTTAGAAAATATGTTTATTAGCTTAGTTTCGTACATTATATTATATAAATTATTGGAACCTTAATAAACATAATGAAAAATAACCGATCGTTCTTGAATTTGAATGTAGTTGACTGTACGCATGCAGTGCTCCAAGATTAACATTATTATTTAATATTGAGATATGGTAAATATGGTAAATAATAACGGGGTATGGTTAGTTCTATATCAGGTATTATTTAAGTTATTTTGCCTCATGATTTATGCGGGTAGGACACAAGTCTGTACGATACGAATGCATACTAATTAGTCGGCTCTGAAAAGCTCAGCCCACTATCACAACAATTTACAAAGATGTACTGGATAATAAGGAACTGGAAAATGATCATCAATTCGCGAGCTTCGTCTACTTTGCACGCAGCTGTTTGCGAAAGTATTTGAGTGTTTACCAGCCCAACTAGAAGTATTTGCATCAAATTAGCTACACGGCATTATTGCGATCATAGTGATTCATGTGAAATCTGCGTCTATGGATTCATAATTTATTAACCCGTTGCACTCTGAATTATTTTTCAATATTGTTGCCGATTGCCCTTCGACTCTTCGAACCATCGAAGGAACGATGGGAAAGTGCTGCACTTTTGACAGTTTTCTTTTTAGTTTTATTTGTATAGAAACAGATGGTAGAAATTAATTTGCGTACAAATTGTTTATATTATAAATAACAATAAATAAATGCTTAAATAATAACTATATAAAGCCAAAGATAATTCTAAATACAAAATGACAGATCCGGAACCGTAACCGATATAACGATATTAGACAGAACCGATATTCTCGTTAACAGTTATGAGCCACATTGTCGAATATGGAATGACAAATCATGTAAAAATCGATTCGTGCAGTAAAAAACATTGAAAAAGACTGTCCATTTAAAAAAAAACTGATGACCTTCATATCTCTTCTACACATCCACCTACAAAAGACACTCGCAATACCAAACAATATGCATCTTTCGAAACCATTCAACCTGGTATAAACATTCTTCGCTACGAATAATATTGATAGTGAACCACCATGTATAAAAAAACTTTTCTTTTAAATGATAATTGCAGAAGAAGTTATTAAAAAAAAAGATCGAATTTCTTTCCAAAGTTCTGATAGAGTATGGAGTAGAGATCTCTCTCTCTCTCGCGGTTTTGGACGTGTACTAAAATACACGTGTACACGTGACACGTGAACCGTGTAGTACGAATTTAAGGATCCGTGTATACGAATCCGTGAATGCGGATCCGTGTACACGGAACCACAAACACGTGAATACGGCTGCGTACGTACGTATGTACCGTTCGGTACGTTCGGTACATTCGAGTCCTACAACTGAGGCGTTATTTTTTTCCGATCGGACCCGTGTACGTACGTACGTACGTCCGCCGTGTACGTGCGTACGTACGTACGTACG
>CM052321.1:22335342-22412124 GCA_028455615.1 Lasioglossum zephyrum | reverse complement strand
CCTTAAATTCGTACTACACGGTTCACGTGTCACGTGTATTTACATACACGTGAAACCGGGATCTCTAGTATGGAGCTCATATCAATGGACACGATTCTCGGGGAAGAACTCCAATATTTTTTGCTATTCATAGTAGGGATTACAAGACAATGGAACTGCTTCTCAGGAATGGGGCTGGTGTGAAAGATAATCGTGTTGATGTTAACACGTTTCAGGAAACACACAAATATGTAATTGATGTGTTACTGAACAGGGACACTGCTCACCCGACTTCAAGTTTCTCTTTTTCTGAAGTTGAGGAGTGGGTGATGCAGTGTCGAGCAGAAATAGATACAATGAAGACCGAGATGATCGGTAATAGCTCTAATGGAGCTGCTGTAATAAATAACCCGTACTTGCTATGTATTGCTACTCGGAACACACAGGGTTCAGATTCATACACCAATCTCCCTCTCTTTCCACTCTCACTATCGCCTAATTGCAGCCTATTTCAGCCAAATTCAGCGGGAAATTTCCGAACCACCTTGGGCATCACAGTATTTAGGATAGCACATGGAATATTTTCAGAGGTAGTAGCCCGCACAATCCAGGCATCATCGAAACAACGGCACGGTCTCCGTCGTCTGATATGGTCCCACGAAATACATAACAACCAGACACAAAGGATATTTACGGGAGGCACGTCGGGACCAAGAGAAAGCTTGATACTAGCTTTGGTGCGGCATGCCATCCCACGATGCTCCCGCAAGGGATGCAAATTAAATTTCTGTTACACGAGCTCAGTTATGACAACCTAATTAGTTAATCGATTACACGACGTATCAATTTACATTCGGATCGGGCTAACAAACTGGAGCTACGGGAACGTTAACGAAAAAGCTTCGCGTCTCTGCTCATCAAGGTCCACACAAATTATTATTAGAACAAATAAACAGCGGACCTTTTATCTATATAAATAAAAATTAAATGTTCGTTGGTAACCGCATCACTTGAGAACGGCTACGTCGATTTGGCTAATTTAAAAAATATATATTCGCATTAGTCCGAATAAGGATTTTAGGGAAAGAAAAATTGGAAAAGTTACCCGGGAAAATGGAAAATTTGGGCAAAAATGAAAGTACTTTTTTCTATGGGATTTTTGTATAAACTCAAGACCATAACTCACGATTCGAACGATGATAAATGTATTGAAATTTTTGCAGGACAACGTCTGTCGGGTCAGCTAGTGTAAGATAAAAATTCAAAAAGAAATTAAGGATTAAAACGTACGATCAAAAATTGCATATGTAATACTTTCGTACCGCCAGTTCGTTGAAATAATTAGTGCGCTGTGTGCTGTTTAATTTATACAAAACGGAATTTCTTCGACGTCGGGTCCGTGTAATTGCCCTCTCGTCGATCGTCGTCCTCGAAGTAGCAGGATGCTTGAATTAATGAAGTGTCGAGAAAATTGCAACGGAAAAACAGTCGATGTACAGTGCGTCGCATGGAGGAGGTTTCGTGGTAGAAATGAAATGTCAAGTTTTCCTGATTTGTTTGTACATGTCACATATTAAGGCAATTTATGTGGATGTTTCAAAGAAGTCGATGTAATCATTTGCTCCAGATTATGCAGTGCATTCATGAAATATTACTTGCAGGTTCATTTGCTTGGACCGTCACACAGTAGGCCGGATCGAAAAATTTCGGGTCATTGGTGCATAACTTTTGAACCGTTTGAGATATTGAAATGAGGTTTGAACTAAAAAATATTATAAAATAATCTCTTTCAAATAATACGTGTTAGAATATAGTTTTTGTTTAATTTGTTAGTTAGTTATTTTTATAAATTTTTATGTAGTTGTTGAATCAGTTGCTTTCCTCGAGAAAAGAAACAATTTTTTAGAATCTTAAGAGTTCTTAGGATGCCTCGCCGCGACATTGTCCGCTTTAAACAACTATATTGTTGTTAGTCGGACGATGTCGGAAATTATTCTTGTACAATTATTTAGAGGAAGTTATGCCGAAAATATTCCTCTTTATTAGAGCCTGAGAAGTTTTGGGGAAAAAAAGATATCATTTAACAAATATAGAATATCTTTTTAATCTATCATGTATCGTTTAGCATTATTTTTTAAATATATTATTATTAGTTATTACTAAAAAAAATATATGATTTTTTATTGGGAAGAGATGCTCTATATCATACAAAAAAACTGAGAGAAAATATGGAACGAAACGATGAGGACATCGCAAAATTTAAATTAATAACTAATTTAAAGAATTAAGAATTAATAAAATAAAGAATTTAAATTAATAACTAATTTGGGTTAAGCAAGTGAGTATTCATACAAGTTATAATTGTTTATATTCTTTTTTCTTTCTCTGTTGATTGGGTTTTTAAGGTATTGTTTCCTTTTTTTACATTTGGTCTAACAACCATGTATTAATTAGAAACGAATTCTTACAGACGCAATTACAATGAAATAAGTTTCTTGAAAATGATCCAAATTGTGGATTGAAACGTCGAAATATTTTATGTAAATTTGCAAAATAGCTTAACTATTGTCAAGAGTGATCGTACTAGCGCGCCAATAACATTCAAATATTGATATTAAACAAAACTGGTAAATTCATTTTGTACATTCCATTGTCTAAACATTTGTACTATCATTGTCCCATTTGTTCGTCTTGACAATTTCGATTGTTCCAGATAAATCTATGCGAAGCACAACATCAGTTTCACTTTGATGTTACATAAAACGATGCATTATGCATAAGCATTATGCATACGCAAAGCATTAAATAAAAATGAAGAAATTAAGACGTATACTAGCGAAATCGTTAATGTCGACAATCATTCCATCAGCAACGATAAAGTCTAGTGTACAGAGACATCGGGGAAATTTAAATCTGACGGACTGTATGCACCGGGTGGTTGCACATGCGTGGGCCGGTCGATGCAGCGAATGGGATACGTCGGCCAACGGAACGAGCACGGTCCTGCCTACAATAACCATGCTCGAATTTATTGATATTTTCTGGTGGCCGTAGCGCGGGAAGGGAGAGTGCTGGAGAGGAGGATAGGAAGAGGAGTGAGAGGAGAAAGCGAGGAGGACGACAGGTCGAGGGACAAGAGGGTGCGCCAGAGCTCTCGGCACGCCCGCATGCCCGACGTGCGTCCAGCTGATCGACAGTGCTCGCACCCGATGCATCCGCGTCGATCGCCCATGCCAAGTGATCGAGGCATTCCGGTGTTTTTTGGCCGCTGACTCCGCGATCAATCCCGTACCCGGACCCGCGAGACGAATCTAATCGCGATGGCGCGGTGATAACCCCAGTGCGAGCGTTCGTGAGATGGACGTCTTTGTACATTCACCCTTCCTACCACCCTCCACACACACACGCACACAGTTTATCGTTAGTACTTTGTACTTGTTCCGTCGCGCGTGTACCAGTTAGACCCTGACACGGCCCGACGATGCCGCCCGCAACTTCACCCGATCATCGTCTTCGATCCACCTAATCGTCGGATGTCGTTGAACGTCGTTGGACATCGTCTACCCAAGCTGGACCGCAGAACGCAACGAGCTATAATCCGTGATCGGGCCGCATCCAAACCGGACAAAAGGCCGCTCGATAACCACGACAGACCCATATAATGGCCAACGACACGATACAGAGACAATACAGGTGTGTGACCAGTGTTTGCTACCCTCCGCCGCGCCGGAACGGTTTTATCGAACCATCGCGTTCGTCGTCGAGAAGTCGATGATTCTTCGCGAGGCACCTGAAGAGTCTTGGCTGCCACGATCTATCCTGTTGACTGCTCGATCTACCTGCTCGGTAGCAATGCTCTCTGTAATTGTCGAGCAGATGATTCTTCAGGATTTCTTTTTATTTTCTTTTTTCTTTTGGCTTGTTCCGCTGTTGAACGAGTGGATGTGCTTGGAGGAATTGCGCAATTTAAAGTGCTGGGTCCGTTTCTGGAAGATTTATTGATTTCGATTTAGTGTTGTTGCCAGAAGCTCGTTTGTAGGGCGATCGATCGTCCTGTCTGTTGCTTTGACATGTACGCGATTAGATTTCCGATTCTGCCCGCTTTTGAGGGTCACGGCGCCGCTTTCCAGAACGGTGATTCAGATGATCGTGTGCTCGCGTATACTGCCGGCAAATGTCCAGGGCCGTTAGCTGCGAGGATCTTTCGGAAATTCTGTATAAATTTAAGTATGTCATTAAATGTTCCGAACAAGTTGATGAAACTTGATGTTTTGCAATTATCGTACAGTACGGCAGCGAAAGGTGGTGAACAAAAGTTTTGTTGGGGTCTCGAGAGACCCCAGTGCACCAGTTAAGAGTTAATCAAACTTTCAAACATCTTTATATAACATACTACTGTGTGACAGTCTTCTTAAGGCTTCATTAAGTAATCTCTTCCACTCTTGTTAACCGGTTGACTACCCTGATGGTCACAGGTGATCGGCGTGACAAAATTAACTTAAAACAGAATTCGATTCCCAAGCAGTAATCTCGAAAGCTTAGGAAGTGTACTAAGTAATAGTGCAACATTTGTGCATAAACAAACAATTTCATTTATTTCGTATCATTTGCAAACGGTAAATTAAAAGTGAATTAATATCGATTTGCATCAACGCGCGTATCCAACCATTATGCAGAGAAAATCAAGTTTTTGTCCACGCAAACGGTGTTAAAAAATAATTGGAGTTGTGTAGTTAAAATTTTAGGGGAAAGTAGCCAAACTTAAACCAGTACCTAGATTGAACCTAATTTACAATTTATATGTAATTAGTAACACTCTAATAACACTAAATAATTTCCGTTCAAGGAGAGAACCGCTAACAATGTAACTAATTTTTTCCTCAAAGATGGTACGCACTTATAACACTGTAACTAATTTTCATTTAAAAGATACACAGCTGTCATAGAACCAAAGCTACAACTATTTATATTGTTCAGTCTAGAGACTAAATTAAATATCTTTGCTGTGTTAATTGCACGGGGTTAATAATTGGGAACGGTCCTTCTAGAACAACGTTACCAGTTCCCGGCCACTCAGAAGTAAATATCTGTTCAGCGTTATCGCTGGGCAAGGATCTAAGCAAATTCACCATGCCGGTCATTTTCAATGAACCGCTCTCCTTCCTCCAACGGGTCGCTGAATACATGGAGTATGCCAAATTGCTCAAGCAAGCGGCTCAAGAGGAAACCCCCGTCGGAAGGTTACAGGTGAACTTCACCCTTCAATTTATCATACAATGCACACTTCAGTTTCGCAAACAACCAAGCAGAAGTTCGCGCAAGATACAGTAATATATTTTTAACCCTTTGCACTCGGAGCTATTTTAACTCGAAAATCAAACGTTTCTTCTCACCTGCAATATTTCCATTTTCTATGATTTTTTAAATTTTATAGACAGGATGACAGGAACATTATTCTTTATTTTTCCTCATGATGGAAATGGGTGAAGAAGATATATTAATTTTAGTATTGTTATGAAATCACGACTCTCTTAATAATATTGCAATGATTTTATTCACAGAAAAGTTTCAATGTGGCGACCATTTACATCACGACATTTTCTGAATCGAGATAGTAATGATTGTTTTACATTATGTAATAAAACTTGTGGTATTTTATTGCGTTCAGTGATGATGCAATCTTTCATATCAGCAATTATAGTCTGAGGCTCAGTGTACACTTTATTTTTCAAGTAACTCCATAAGAAAAAGTCGAGGGATGTTAAATCAGGTGATCTTGCCAGAAAATAAATGGGATCTCCTCGTTCTACCCAACGATTAGGAAATATTTGATATTTCTTGTTATTCTTTACAATGTACGGACATTCATCCTGTTGGAACGACATTGTTTGTCGAATATGCAATGACAAATCATGTAAAAATGACCGTAAAGTATTTAAATTCGTAACATTATCAAGAGAGTTGTGATTTTTAACAATATTAACTTTTAATAACCTTAATGTCTGTTCTACGCGTTCATTTTCAAAAAACTGACAACACAAAAGATGCATCTCTTGAAACCATTCAACCTAAACATTCTTCGCTACGACTAATAATAATGACGAAAATCGAGGTGATAATATCTAGTGAACCACCCTGTAAAATTAAATATAAAATACTGTATATACTATACAGGGTGTCTCAAAATTCCTTCAACACCTGGAAATTGAAGGTTCTTGAGTTCATTTGAAGCAACATATTCCTTTGCAAAAATAGCATCCGTGGCTTTGGTAAGGAGTTATTAACGAAAAACACAGACAAATCAGAGCACGACCTGGATGGTTGTTGGAACTGTCAATTGGCCGACTGTGCCAACACGCGTCTAGGTGGCATTCTGATTGGTCCGTATTTTTCGTTGATATCTCCTTAACAAAGCGGCGGACAGCATTTTTGCAAAGGAATATGTTGCTTCAAACGATACCAAGAACTAGCCATATTTGTGAGATACTAAACGCTGGATTCGGATTTGAATCTTCAGGTTCGAGAACCACGTTAGCTATTAAAAAAAATGTTTTAATCAGTTTTAAGAGAAAGGAGGTGTTTCGTCCTAGACCCGCTAGAGGACTCATCAGTACTGATGAAGATGAAGAACCTGAAGATTCAAATCCGAATCCAGCGTTTAGTATCTCACAAATATGGCTAATTGTTGTTGTAAATGATCAAACCTTTGCGCCGAGAATAAAAATTTGTAATATCCTGAAGATTAATTACAATCGATAACAAATTAATTAATTATGATACCAAGAACCTCCAATTTCCGGATGTTGAAGGAATTTTAAGACACCCTGTATATTTTTTGTTAAACAGTTTGTCTTCTCTTGCTAACTATAAACTGTTGTCTTAGAAAACGAGTTTACACTGAAATGCACAAACCAATTGATTTGTTAATCTAGTAAGGAATTTAATAATGTTACAGTACATCGCCGCATTCGCTGTCAGTGCACTAGCTTCGAATTGGGAGCGACTTGGCAAACCCTTCAATCCCATACTGGGAGAGACATACGAGCTGGAGCGAGAGGACTTCCGGTAACAAGCCTTCAAACAATTGAACTCTGAAAGGATGCAAAAAGTTATCATATTTGGTACAAGCATACACGCAATTTATGCGATACTGCCAGATAACTCTTTGTACGCCAGAACGAAGTTATCGAAATTGGATTAAAACCAACGTACGCAGCGTACTACAATTTAATAGGTTGTTTTCACATTTTACGAGTTCGAGTGACAGGCATTATAAACTTTGCAAAAGTGGTCGTGAAAGGATAATCACGTTTGAACCACGATAACTCGATGCCATTAGCCTCGTCCATTTCATTAAATAATTATTATTGATTTTCGGAGACAGTTCTGAACATGAGCAACACGTGAGCTTCTGAAATAAACTGTAATCTATATAAATTAAAATCTGGACCAGTGGCTGGACCGATTTGAATAATTTTTTTTAATGTTCATAATAGTCCGTATAAGGTTTTAGAGAAAGAAAAAAGGGAAAAATTGGGAAAAACTGAAAGTGTTTATTTGAATCATATTTCAATACAACAAAAAAACGAACGCCACAAGTTTTAATCGATATTTCAATAAGAATTTACATTATCGACTTCTGTTTACATAATCGACATTATCAACATCCGTCAGTTAGTTTATTTCTATTTCAATTTATGAATTTACATTACAGAAATCATGATTTTTGAAGCGGTACAAGTAGCAGGTTGACATGTTTAAACAAATTTATTGAAATTCGGACAGGACAATGTCTGCCAGTTCAGCTAGTATGTAATAAACAACGATGTTATTTGTGTTTCAGAATAATCTGCGAGCAAGTTTCGCATCATCCGCCAGTGTCCGCTTTCCATGCTGAGAGCGATGACTTCATTTTCCACGGCAGTATACACCCGAAGTTGAAATTCTGGGGCAAGTCCATAGAAATCCATCCGAAAGGTGTGGTCACCGTTGAACTTCCCAAGTGAGTAATTTTAGTGTTCAACACGTTATTTTAGGCTAGCTTCAGCCATCTTTGAACGTGAAAGACAAACTGGTACATAAGGGTACAGAAAAGTGATCAACAAAATTCATATTATAAAGTATACACTACTGTGCAAAACAAAGAAACACCCAGTATAATTATAAGATACAATGACAAACAATATCTTTACGTAGACATTGTCTTGTACAATGATTGATTTATTGCATTTAAAATATTAAATAATCCACAATAACACATATTTAATTATTTAATGCTTTAAACCAGATATGGTTTATATAGCATATTCAATACATAAATTCCATTAGCGTATTACATAATGGCTTAATGCGCCTCTTAGCTTAGCTTAACTTAACAGTAATTTTTTATTCAAAAAATTGATTGAATGAAATTGAATTTTTAGTGCACAACGCTTAATAAAATCGAAAATGATTAGCAGACCTTTAATATCTGGACCACATAGGAAGTTAATTAATAACATCATCAAGTAATAACAAATTAATAACACATATTCTCAGAACTATTCAAGTAGACAGCGGCAACCTTTTTCAAAACTTACTATGTTCGTATTTAATTTTTGACGTTTTTCTATTCAATATGTCCGTTTTAAATATGTTCCATTACATCATACTAGAACCTTTCTAAAATTCTGTAGAAATTTTCTCGTATGCCTTCAAGTACATCTTCTAAGTATATCTTCTAAGAAATGTTGTAAAGAAGATAAAGAAAGCATGTACAATTATCACAGAGTAGGAACGAAAGTTAATGTACAGGGTGTTTCAAACGTTCTCTTAAAAAATAAATGACTTTAAAGTTTCAACAACTATTTTTCTTGAAATGGTATAGACTTGGAGGGACGATTCCACACGGGAAAATAAGTGGAAAATATACAATAAATTTCTTCAGTCGATTTTCAAGGAATTTGACTAACAAGCCATCAAGTTCGGGGCCTAGCTTCCTGAAGACGTAGAATGAGTCGGTCATGAACAGACGCCTCAGACAATTCCTACTCAATAGCAGGCGTGTTCGCCGAATTTTCAAATTAAAATTACTCGGAAAGGAGGAGAAAAATGAATAAAATTTGTTCTATATTTTGTCATGTAGAATCAACCCCTCCACGTTCTTAGTATCTTGGGACACCCTGTAGACATATGAAATAAAATAGTTTACGAAACTTTAAAGTCGTTTTCTATGAGAACGGTTGACATGAGACACTTGGTACCTTTGAGACTTTAGTTCGTCGCGATGAGTACTATACGATTAAATAAAAAGTAATTTTGAACCTGTACAGGAATTTTATTTGGCTAATAAGAGTCCAGTATGCAAGTTCAGTCTTAAGGAAACTAACAGAGGCGAGTTTCTTTTTCATCAGACCTCGTACACCAATTGATTTCTGAGCTCTCTGGAATGTTAAGTCAATTTTTAGTATTAAAATTTGTGGTAATAACACAGCTATAGAAAATTGTAATTTAGGAAATCCAGGACCTAGGTACTTAATTAACACCAAACCTACCACGAGGGGTCGAATGACTTATTTCCGATTTTTGATTTGACAATCATTGAAATTGTAAAGGTGTTTTCATGGGAAAGCATTGAATATATTTTTTGACTCCAGTATATATTATAGTAAAAATCGCACAAGATGTAAATAAATTTATTCTTGTTATTTTTATAATACTATACACGTCAGTCACTTTTGATGGTTGGTAGTTTTAGTGTCGATTGCCTACGAAAACGCGAACAAAGAAAATCCGTTCTTTCGAGTTTCTATACTAGAACAGCAGTATCAATAATTCTTGAATCAATGCGAATCGTGCACGCAGATGGAAGGAAGCGTACACTTGGCAGAACATCAACTGCATACTGCACAACGTGCTGGTAGGCCAACTATGGATGGAGCAGTTAGGTTTTCTCGAAATCAAGCAGAGTGGCGGAGCAAACCTGAAGGCGACTCTCTCTTTCAAGAGCAGCGGTTGCAACGGGAAGGACCTTCACCGTGTCGAAGGCTTCATAACGGATCAAGAGTAAGCTGGTAACAGTTTATCAATAATTGAATCTGTGATCGTAGAAACGGTTTTTGTGCTCCGACGCGATGACAGAAAGCTTCAACGTCCATGCGTCGTACTACAATTTCTATAAAATCGGAACGGAACCGTGAAACGTGTGCAACAGGCTTCTGAAAATATTTAAGACGTTACTTAACGATGCCATATAAGAGACTTTAAACGTTTAAATTTCACAGCTGACTTTTATAACAGCAATGCCAATCGCAGACACGAACTAAGAATAAACAGGAAAGTGATCCAATTGTCTTTCCCGGGATTTTTTTCCCGATTATCGTCCTCTGCTTTCAACGATGACTAATAAAGATGTGTGAGATGCGTTTTATGAGAACGACATGGATTTAACGATACGTATTCTGTTTAGTAAGAAGAAGCTTCTGTTCCTTTTTGGAAAATGGACGGAGAAGATGAAGATGTGCGACCCAGCGCTCTATGATGAAACTTTGGAGAGGCTCAGACGAGAAGCGAAGAGTCCTCAGAACAGTCCTGGCCACAAGAAGGTTCTAGCAAAACTGCACAGCCTCAAGGTTGGAGCTTTCAAACCCTCCCATCAGGTAATTAAAACGTTCCATCCTCAAATTATTTCGTCCTTTTGGACAAGCTGGAAATCGATAGGAACCACTACTTCCTTTTTCACGTTTTCTAATCACTAGTTCAGTTAACATGCACTCTCCCTGACCGTTCGAATGACCGGATGTGTGACAAAAATAGATCTATAGTTGAATTACTTCACAATGGATTTTTCATGCCGATATTAACATTGTCGATGTGTGGGTCCCTTTGAACAATATCTCAATAAAAGTTGGCCTTCAACTTTTAAAGAACCGGAGACCAATCCTTTCGCTTTAATGAAAGAGTATCCGTTGGAATATAATTTTAATTTCAAAACCGAGTTTGGCATATACCAGATCGTATTATGAGTCGACGTTTTTATAATTCATTATAACGTGGTTTCTAAAGGAAACTCCCTTCTCAATGCACGGAGCTACACTTTTGAAAGAAAGCATACGGAACATTATGAACTTTGAAAGAAACGCGGACCGCGTTCAACTTGAATCTGTGTACTTTCATGCATCGGTTATTTTTAGTCGTATTTGCATTCAATAAACTTTTGCATATTCAACAGCTTCCATTCATGGATGATCTTGTATTAAACTATTAGCACATTCAACATCGTAGACAATCGCACTGATTGACGTTGAAATCAAATCCATTTCAAAGTGTAAATTAAAATTGAAGGTAGGATCGTAAGCTTTGTACCTCAAAGTGACGTACAATGAAATCAGACATTTCATATGCAACAGCCTAATAGTTTCTAATTTTTTTTATTTATCTCAGCATGATTCTAAACGGATTATCTGGTGCTCATTGTTTTGTTTTAACTGTTTGTTGATTTTTATCTAATTCGAGGACGCAATTGACGATCCATCGGCAAGTATAGACGGGGAAGACACCCCAACGATCGATGATATTCCTGGATCCACCACCCTCTGGGAAGCTACCCCAAGGTTGCCCAATAGTTCAGAGGTAAATCACAAAGTTGCAAAGTATATTGGATTAGAATACTCTATTGAAACAGTTGAACGCAAGGGTGTGAAGAAATGAATTCTCTTTACACTACCATCACAAAGACAGAGACAATCATGAAGTCTGTATAGAATCAGGAAACTACGTTTTAAGAAAATCGATAAAATGTGTAAAGCTACGCTCACGCTGAAGTAACATCTCCTGTTGTCTGCTTCTTCCTTTATTCAGTAAAACAAGGAGAAACAAGAGACGACAAAATGTTCCTCGATGTTGCTTCAGTGTGAACATAGCTTGAGGTTTGATAGATGCGACAATTGAAAGGTGTAGAAGGCTGGTTTGAAATTTCCGTATTAATTTTTAGTATTACCAGTTCACAACATTCGCAATGTCGTTGAACGAATTGCTACCGGAAATGGAAAAAGTAATCTGCCCGACGGACTCCAGATTGAGGCCGGATATCAGAAAATTGGAAAATGGAGATCAGGATGGCGCCGCGGCAGAGAAAACTCGCCTCGAGGAGAAGCAACGAGAGATGCGTAAAAATCGAAAGCACAAGAAAGGTCAGGATTACGTGCCCAGGTATGTAATTCGAAAATGTATTATCAATCATTGTAAATGAAAATCATTCGAAATTTATAAGACCGACACGACGGTCTAGCCGTAATTTTATATCAACGATTGTATTTAATAGATCCTTAATGAGACCCAGTCGCATAGTAAGTGAATTATTCAAGAAAATCGTTGCATTATTCAGCACCTCAATTTTTGTAAATATATGCGCATGTTTTCTTGATGCTCGCACTCGTTAAAGTTTCACTGATCTTCTTCAAGGAAAATTCCAAGTAGACGCATCGTGGATTTAAATTTTATATCAAACTGAATAACATTCGTTATAATTTGTACAATATTCTACAATTTTATGAATTTATGATTTCGGCGCAAGGTTCGATCAATTTTACACAAACAGCAAATGTGCAATTATTTATAAATGTATCTTGACGTTTCGATCCCTATGTGGATCATTTTCATAAAGAACATGTATTGCGTTTGCTGCGTAACAAAAAGAGAAAAAAACATATAGAACAAACACTGAGAAATACCGGAAGGCATTCTACAATTTTGTTGCTTGCGTTACAGGTGGTTCCGGTTTGACATCAACCCTTACACAGGGCAAGAGGACTGGCTGTACCAGGGTAGCTACTGGCACCGCGATTACGCTAACATCGAGGACATATTTTAACAAACACGGAGATTCTCCTCCAATCTCGAGAAGTGCTGAAAATTGGAATTGAGTGTGACGCATGGTGAGGAGCGTCGGTACAGAATAATCGGTACACCGTGTAGAATCTCGAATCTTTAACGTTTGATTTATCTTGTGTACCGTTCGGCAAGTCGAGGGGAACGCGGTCTTGTATAATTGTTATTGTACTGCGTAGATTTACCGAGAGAACTTGAGGCTCGCGTGGAAAGCCGATGAAAATTCTGAGCACCACGGTGCACGAGGGATCTTCAACTATCAACCAGTCAATTATATTGCATTAAGAGGCAGAGCTATTGTTTCACTTGCGGCCTCTGAAATAGCATGGGACTGCACGATCACCTGTTCGTCTCTTTTCTACTTGCGCGTGCGTGCCAGAGCCCTCGAGTTAGCTCGATAAAGTCGCGTACAGGGACGAGATCTACACGAGGTGTACAACATTCTGATATATCTTTCTGTTCAGAGTACGATTGCGTTCCAATTGTACGATGATCGGCACGGGGAACACGCGAGATTCGAGGATAAGTAGGTGCTTCCTTTGCGAGGAGCGTAAGTTTTGTATAATGCCCAGTCGCATACAATGCATTTCTTTTTAGCACGGCTCACTCGCCATTCAGAAACGAAACTCGATGGAAGGAATCTCATAGAACTCTCGAGCTGCTTAGAGACATCACTTAAATGGCTCGTGCGAGCGGCATCCTTCGGAGTACAAGCCGTCGGATGTGTCCTTTGCCATTTATTATAGTATACTACGTGTACCTAGACATAAAGTAATATGTATTAGGTTTATAAAGTCAATTGGACATAAAGAGGCTACCGCGGTCCTCTCGCCGCCATAGTCTTCAGACGTTGATGGGAGCACGTAGCTGCTTGCAAGAGCGATGTTTGCCTTCTAGTCAAAGTATAGCCTTCGGCGGTCGATCATGTTTGATCTGAACCCAATGGAATTGCGTAGATCGGAGTCCAAACACTCGAAATCCAACACGTACATTCTGTATCAATCTTACAGTGATTAAACAGGGTGGAGTTTGCTAATCAGCATGATTCGGACACATGTTTGATCCCTGTATACTAGCGCATTTATAGCAGGTTACTCCCAGTCAAGCCTTGAACGATATTCTTACATTTTTAAACAATTTTTGGGGCCTTGATCTAAAAACCTCGATTGGAGCTTTTGATCTTTCTATATCAAAGTTGGTTGAAGGTTGAAAGATTTCTTCTCGTCTTTAACTCTCTTTTAAATCTTTCTATTGGTTCAAATGACTACTATTCGTTGCCGTGATAAATGTATAAAAAATCGCAGTTTAATTGTAAAACTATTTCGGGAACAAAATACAGACGATTGGGATGACCTAACGTTTTATGAACTGAACTGAACTAAAGTCGATTGTCCAAACAGGAGACAAACATCATACTGAACGCGATGCATTCAGAACAATGAACTTGTTAAGTTCCTTTATACCTTTCTACAACAATACATGGGATAGAAAGAATTGAAAGAAGCAGTTTTGGCTCAGTGAGAATAAAATCAGATCCCGAGACTCTCGACTGACGTATACCATTTCCGAACAAAAGAAACGAAAGTACAAAGGTTTAAAGGAGAAATTAGTCGATTTCGTTCTTGACCCGCCAGGCAATTAAGTTTCAAATGCCGAATGAACTCACGAAGAGCATGATCTGTATGAGCCACCGCCTAACCACCGACTTAGCCTCTCTAGGATAAAAACTCAAGCTAACCACCGCATCTAACGGTCCAATGATCTCTTCATTTCTTCCACCGAGTGTCATCGCAACTCTCTCGCATCGGTGTGAAATCAAAAATTATACTTGAATTCTTCGAGGTGATCATACCGCGCTAGAGACAGCATCATACACTCCCATCAGTCGGCGGGCTGAACAAGTTCACGCCTCTTAGGTAATTTCGTATGCAGGTCGTACGTGCGTAGTCCTTTCTAGATAATCAATCAGTCTCGAAGCTTGTTCATCAAGCACTGTCGAGCGTTTTTAGAGAAAATTGTAGAAGAACAACCAAGCGGAGCTCGACGAAGCTTCACAGCGTTGTGAGCCTGTTATGGCGAGGAGCTGAACGGTTGGATTCTGAGAGGACAGACAATCCTACCAACCAGGATTTAATATCTATCATCACGTTGTCACTGGTCTATGGATCTTTTTGCAGAACAATATCGAGACTTATCGTTTTTCCTTTAATAATTTCAATAGGGTGAGATATATGGATTTTTTCAATCCTTTTAGTCCGTCTATTGATTCGAACTGATATTTTATGAATAGACCGCGGATTTTATGGATTCATGATAAAAATTTATACGTCAAACACCAGATAAGGATTTAACCCTCATCCACACTACGTGGTACCCAGGTGCCTATTTCAAATTCATTCACATAATATTCAATATTTTTCAATTGATATGTCCTTTATCTTTTGTGACATCTCAAATCTACTTTAGAAGAATTAATATCCTTGGAATTAAACAAAAATTTTATACAACATTTCACAAAAAAACCCAAATCTCCCAAACCTTTTTTTTCGCATTCGCTATGATGAGGGTACCCGGGTACCACAAGGCTCAAGTAGGCAAATCAGATCCTATACAATTGTGATTTATAGTACAACTATTTCTCAGTACAAATTTTATTGTTTCAAAATACAATCGAACTACATGTCACTACAAGTAATACATTTCTCCTGTGGCAACTTTCGCATATAAATCCGCAGTCTATTCATAATGGTCGTATGGTGAATTAAAAGCAAAAAACAGATGTGGTTCTGCTATCTCCGCCCTCCGCAGTATGCGAATAACGGGTCGGGAGGGTAGGAATAGTTCATTGAGGCAGGAAAGGACTCAGAGAATTCTGGAGTCCTTGGGTGTGGAGGTTTACGGTCCCCTCGGTTCTCCATATGGTGGTACCTGCAGGACGAGGTAGCATCGAAGTTCATGGGTTCTACCGGTTCCTCCTCATCCTAAAAAATGGTCGTATGGTGAATAAAACATTTTAAGACTAAAGGTAAACAGTGATACGAATGATGGTAGCAGACTTGTTAAGCCTCTAGACAAAAGACAGTAAGAATGATCAAATTTAAGACATAAAGGACAATCGCTGATGGGCCTAACTAAGAGCCGGCAGACGCGTCCTCTCGGAGCCAAGTGTTCGGCCGACCGCGATCACTTTAGAACCGCGGAACGAAGCCTAGAACGCGGATAATCGCGCCACTACGTAGCCGAATCTAAACTCGAGCCTAGATATCGATTTCCTACACGTAGGATCTCGTGGGAAACGCGAATTTCGTCTGATCGCTGAAGCACAAGCGAGCGAAATCTGCGCCGCATGCCGGAAAATGCACAAAGTCCATCCGTTAGCGCTCGCTGTAGCATTTCGAACGATCGTACATTTTTTTATAACACACACACATACACACATCCATGTACACATACAAGTATACATGTAACACAGGAAGAAGCTCTGTGAGGATGAGACGCGAATCTTCCGTTCGATTTCAGAAAAACAGAGGATGATGGAAGCCGGCGGCTGTACCTTTCTCACATGCTCGTTTTTACGAAACCGCGTAGCCATGAAGATCACTACTGATACTATTTTTATAAGAAACGGAAGAAAACCTCGGCCCGGTTGTGCATAAAACAGGCCGGAGCCACATTTTTCTCAATATCAATACCACTAGCTTGAACGTAGGGGTTGTCTGTATGTACATAACGGTGACTGTATTATACACTTGTATCTACGAAATATTTAGGGGAATTGTGCGCGGGGCGACACATACGTAGTTAGTTCAAATATGTAGACACGGAGAAAAATTTCCCTATAAAGCCGCGCATCGAACGAGCAATAATCATAGACCGCTTGCTGGTTTGGTAGTTTAGGCCGTTTATTTTAGGCGACTTCATTCCTATGAAGCTTCCTAGCTTCCATAGCGATAATTCTGCCCGTGAAATTTTTTTAATATTACTTTGTACTTCGCTGTCCTCCGTGATACGGTACTGGAAACGTTCGCTGCATCGATCGTGTTTAAACGTTTGTAAGTGTTGCTACTGTCCTTGGCAGAAGAACTTGAGGTGTGTTGGTTGCCATAGTTGGGCTTTGAGCTTTATGCAAAATTACTAAGCAAATTTCATTTCTTCTTTCTTGACGATTTTATCAAGTCGAAGATAAGGTTGTTCTTAAATTGCAAGAAATTTTTTTAATTCTTCCACTATCTTAAAATTTCGTTCCAATTCATTCTGTCTGAAATGCTGTAAACTCAGTTTAATTATGATGGTCGATATATCTCAAGTTTCTCCTTCCGTAAAACAGTTTATAGTATTCTAAAACTAATTAAAATATACAGTCTACTTATCGTAAGAGTATTTAGCACCATCTTGACTAAAGTGACGTGAATGTAAATTTCTAAACGATGCAGTATAGATGAAATACAGGATGTCATGAATTGAATAACATTAAATATCTTTAAAACATGAAATGAACATGTATTCGAATTCTTTTCAAGATGACCTTGAATTCGCTTCTAATCGTAAGACGTAAGATGGTATTAAAGAAGAATATAAACTTGCTGCTGTATGTTTTAAATGTTTAACACGGTTTTAATAACATATCAATCTCGAGAAACAAAGTTTCGTTCCAACAACGTTTGTCAAAAGCGGAGGATATTTATGTTTTAAATATAACATCCTGTATACATTTCCAGTACTGCCTAAGAAAAGTTGCAAGGTATGAGCTACATGTTTCATATATTCATTCGAAGATCGAAATGAAATTTTTTTGTTTCTCTAGGTCTCTTCACCTTGCGTACGAAGCTCTCGAATTTTTTAAAGGGTGGCTTCTCCTGTAACTCCAGTGAAAACAAGTGATTTTCAAGATTTTTTTTACAACAAACTATTGTGTGTATCTGATTCTTCTTTTCGGGATGTAATCAGATAATCTTGAAGTACAATTCTTTTTCTTAAAATTCATTTGATCTTATTAATTACAATTAGACTCCGGATTTTATGCATTCATAGCAAGGATGAGCAACTGGTATTTAAAACAGTGAAAACATTAAAAGACTTTAAAAGTGTTAATATATTATTGTTACCAAAATAAAATTATTAATGAAGAATACAAATAAAGTTGATGTTTTTGGCGCACCGGTTCCATCACTTTAATTGAAAGCAATTTTGCAATATATTAATTTCGACGTTTCGGTCTTTGTTTAGACCCTTTTCAAGAAAATAATGATTGCGTTTCCTCATTGAAATAACTTTAAGAATTATAGAAGAGCAATGTGTTCATGTCTTACTTGTAAGATATTGAGACAAACAGTGAAGAATATAATTGTGTTTCGATCAGAATTAAATTAAAGCAATCGTGCTAGTTTGGTTAAACTTTCAACGTTTCAATCCCAATATGGATCCTTTTCACGAAAGAGGAAACAACTGCGTCTGTAAATTTTTAAAAGAGTTTTCAATATGAAAGTACTGAAAAACAGATTTAAATACAAAATTCAAAATAACGGTAATGAATTACCAACCTGCTTTATGAAAAAATTAGAGACAGGAATATACATATGTATAATCACATGTTGTTTCAGTGCCGGTACACAAGTTACTGTGCGAAGAATATAAATGCATAAACTTTTTATTTTGCATAAACATGCGGAGTCTAATTATAATATACAAGAATTCTGAACAGCTTCGAAAGTGTAGCGCCCCCTTAAAACAGATTCGCTTCGTAAAATAGCGAGGATAGTCGAGCAATGTCGCAGCATAGTTCGCATGATCGAAGCCTTGACAATACGGATCAGTACGTTTGACACGGTGTGCCAATGATCTATCAGCCTGCTAACCGGACCCTTCAGTGATTTTCTAGTCGTACAGTATAACAGTACAATAAAATCTCTGCCAGAGCTTTGATCCGTGCCACACGGCAGTTTAGTTGCCCCGTTCGGTAGCGTGTAATCGTCGTCCGGTTGTGTTAGTAGTCACGATGTATTAACGATTCGCCTAAGCGAAGAAGATATGTGGACACTTAGGCCAGTACAAGCTCGTCGAAGCACGCTAGTCGCTCTTCTAGTAAGAGCGTGTCGAGATCCGCGAGTGTTGCAGTTAGAATTCGTAGATGATCTCGTGTCGCGTGACACTCGACGAACGATCCTAAGCGATTACAATTGATAGATGTACATGTGTATTCCAAGTATAGACATAATATCCTACCGGAGCACTAGGTGAACCACCGCTGTTCGCTTATCGGTTTCGACACCCGATCTCTATCGCTCTCGTTTATCGGTGAGCTACAGGCGATCGGTAACGAGGACGTCACTGATGAAAATCATAGTTCTCTGCTCAGCTTCGAATACGGAATCGAAAATACTTGCACAGCATTCGTCTCCGGCATATGGCTGTTTCGATCGCTATCGGACAGCCACGCGAAACGAGTACCTATCGTTAGTGAAACACCACGTGGATTGTCTATGCACCCGAGTTCTGTCACGCAAACGCGCGTCAGCGTTTATCAGTATTATCGAGAAACGAACCTATACAGGAATCGACCTGTGCGCAATAAAAATGGAAACATCTTTACGCTCCAGTACGACGTTCCAACGACGATCGTACTTCATTCACCCGCAACGTAAGTAGTCTGTATTAACTAAGAGCGAAAACAATAGGGATGAACTCCTACAGAAAAGCCAAAATTTGTTTGTAAGAACCATTGAGCTCTCGTGCTGTAGATTATTGTACTTACGTTGCCTAGGCAAGTGTATCTAATTGTACATAATTATATAGGTGATAGTAATAAATGTTGTAAAGAACCTCCCTCCGGCCTCTCATTTCTATAACCTACAACTCATTTCACCATTTCTGTGCAATACGTAGAATATTTATCAAAGAATAATATAATAATTTAGATATGGACGAACACAATTTTTTTAAAGACAATATTACTAATCGATTAACGAACTAAGTATCTTTGTTGGCTCTATATTGTTTTCTCACTTTCTCAGAATTTAATAAATATATACATAAATATATTCTTTTAATTCATATTTCATTCATATTCATTAAATATACATAACGGAATTTGAAAACTATTGTCCATATCTGGCAAAAGAATAATTCTTCATGATTTGAATCGTTTAAAATATTCTTAAACATTGTCGATTCGATTAATCTTCTAGCCAGTAAGTTTGGAAACAAGTAATCAGGAAATGAGTGCGAGATTACTTGTTGAAAATCTTTCACAGTCTTCAGTTTGTATTGGTTTGTATAAAACTCGTCGAAAGTTCCATAGTTTTGTCTATTGAGAGATTTCACGTGGCGCCAAAATTCAAACGGCGGCCAGCGGGCATGTTAATTCGCGCGCGGCCACTTGGTGGCGTTCCGCACCGACCGTTTCCAATATGGCCGCCGTACCGTTCCTCAGAAGCGATTCGGGAAGAATCGATCTCGGTTCGGTGGAAGCGAACACGTCACAGAATCTGTTTCGAAGCATTCCCGTGGGAAAACGTGTGCACATTGTTGTTCCGCTAATTAATCGCGAGTGGTGAACTGTGTGTGCACAGAAGGGAGCACAGACGTAGGCGCATCGATTCGTCGAAATGAGTACCGTACCAACAGGTGAGTTGCTATTCCCGTTTATGTTTTTGTTCGCCGCTGTCACAATGCCATACTTCTCAACCTGATAAATCCGCACACGTCAAATTATACTCTCCCGTACCAAACGCTATAGAAAAATTCAAGAACATGTTGAAACTGTGCGGGGACCAAGTGCGATCTAACCTATGATTTTTCTACGGTCACTCGTGTTTTAAACAGTTTACGGAACCTGTCCACTTTTACGCACTTATCGCGTTGAAAGAGTTGCGATCGATTGTAAGCGATAATCGTTTCGCTCCGCCGAAAATCTCACATGTCGATAGAATGTAACGTTTGCATTTTGTTTTTGATCGTTTTAAGATCGTTGTCCGATTGAACCGTAGCGATTTGCATTTATTGGCCACGAGTTGCAATCATTGTTGTCTTAACCTATTCAATTGCGAGAGCAAATGCATCGCGTAGTATGCTGACATGTTCTTCCCGTCCCACAGCCACCGTTAATTGCGTTAACGTGAATGCAAGTGTTCTGCTAAGGTGGATTTTTAATGGGACACTTATTTACGACTAATTAATGCGTTGGTTAGCGTCGTGCAGTATCGCGGCAACTGTTCAATGCCACTGAAAAAAAAACGGAAGGAGTTAATGCATTATTACAGGTGAACCACCTTTGCTAAGATTGCGCGATTAACCGGAGTCATTATGCGGGTGACTCAATGGAGATGCGTGGCGGTGTTTGGGGAGGAGGGAGGGGAGAAATTGCGCTTTTGGTAATATACGTCGAAATTGCTGCTAGGTAAAGGTCGTTGCCGATACGCATTTGTGGTGTATTTACGCGTGCATTTATCAGTGCCACGGTGCTGGTATCGCTTTATCGCGGACACAATTATCTATGTTACTTGAAACACGTAGCCGGGAATGATTTCGAGTCATCTTGTGTACGTTGTTACCGTTGTTAATTCCATTTACATTTACGTTCTTTGTCAAAAAATATTTTCTACATAGGATTTGGTCACTGTTTGCGGACAATGAATCTGCACCGTAATAGTAGCATCGTCTTTCAGTGCTATTATGTCTTTTCATTCTCATAATTAATTTTTGATAACAAATAAATATACAGTTTGGAGCAGTTTGAACAGAGAATGGGTTTATCGAAATATTTTTTACAAGGATTTTTTTATCGTTTGACGTTTATATACACGGTGTCCTAAAAATATTGTACTTCCTTTAAAAAGATAATTCCTGAGGTCATTTTGCCTTTGCAAAAATGTTCCCGTGACTTTGTTAACGAGTTACCAGCGAAAAACCAATCAGATTGCGGCTATTGCAGACGGATTCTGGCTTAGCCAATGCCAACGCTACGCTCAGCTGGGCCTGAGCTGTCATTGGTGCGTGGTTTTCATTAATAACAATTTAACAAAATCATGGAGAACATTTTCGCAATGGAAAAATTACTCCAAATGAGCCTAGCAAATGCCCCTTTCAAGGAAACACAACAGTTTTGGGACACCCTGTAGAAAATAACTACGTGAATAATTCAGCTGCATAAATGCACATATCTGCATTTATTCAAACAATCCATAAAAAACAGCAATCTGGCTTCTAGTCAAAACATTTATCTGTAATTTTTTGCTAGAAAATGTACATAAAATTTTTTATTTATGACATTTTTTGCGAAAAGTTGTTAAGTGTGCTGAGTCAAGCAGATAACGAACGATCGCCATTCTGGCACGTTCACTTGTTAGTGCGTTTGCGGTACTAAACATTTAGAGCACGGCGCAATTAGAGTAGTCGAAATACCAGATCATCGCCAAAGTGTGCGGAGTATTTAAATTGTCAGAAGAATTGGTAAATTGCTAATGTATCAAAGAAATGTAGAGATAATACTTTAATACTAGGAATACTATGGTTATCAGTGGAACACTTATCGTATTAGAAATAGTATCGAAAGTATTAAGCAGCAGGAAGAGTTACATGTAGAAAGATCGTAGAAGTACTGTAATAATCAGGAATGTTAAAAAAATGTTCACTATCTGTTGTACTAAAATTTAGATTTATCTACAATTATTTATCAAGCCCTTGTACAGGAAGTACTAGAGCTATTAAAATCCTAAAAAAAATTTTAATGTAGTGAACCCGTTTAAGAAAATCATTTTTTATTTTAATAAATGGTTATACGATGGTATGAAAAATACTTCTACACGCAAAATAACACAGATATTTTTTTATAATGAAGAGTCAAGACAAAGAGACTTCGTTAAAATTAATTAAATTAAATACAATCATTAAAATTTATTACTCGCGGGTAACGCTATGTTTCACACGATAAATATAAAGATACAAAAAGTTATTATCTAAAGTGTCTGTCCATGAAAATACATGTATGCATATAGTCTTTTTAAATAATTTTATTGATCAAGTTATATTACATTAAAAATAATATTACCAATAGACAGAAATAAAAACGGTCATGTATGAATTGATCGGTATCGATTAGCACACAAAACAAAATGAATGGCATCATCTGGCATAACTGCATATAGACCCCCGCAGTCCACTAACACAAATTCGCTATCGGTTAAATAACCATGATCGATACCGGATATCATGCTGCCTGTCAAACGGCTGTGTGTTCAGCTTTCGCGAATATACCGCGCGTTTTATCTTTCACGGACACTCGCGGTTCCATTTGCGTGGCCGTTTCCTTATCACGGCGAGCCTAACCGCGCCGCTATTTTCAATGGAAATATTTTTCGCGGACGATTTAATGGAACGGGAAGCATACTCGACGGATTTATTGAAAGGCCAGCTGTTTGCGGGCAGAACTCGGTCCGAATGGCCATTGCCTTTGGCTCGAGCCCGCGACGCCGCGCCGTCGGTCGTCGCGGCGCTGACAAATGACTCATCGGTTATCGACGGCTGAACCAGTTCGAATAATTCCTGCCTAATGCACGGTCCCCAGGAGAAAGTCTTCGGAGCCGGCTACGCCGGTGTCGTGTTCACGGAGATCTCAACGGGAGATCGTTCTTGTTGCAACATGATATTAACTTGTACAATAAAGCCCCGCAGCTTCTTGCTCGAGGGGCGAGTCATGTGCACCGGCTTCAAAAGATCGATTTTTCTTCTTACCCTTTGAAAATATGTACACTACTAAAAGCGTTCAATTAAATAAAGGTGGGGCGTCCTTTGCCATTTTTGTTACCGCGCAGCTGATCCAGTATATGCAACAGATGAGATGTCTCCGTGTTCTCTGCTCAGCATGATCCTACTGTTTTTTACCAGTATTGTTTAAATAATTCTGTCCCTGTTGCAATACTTCTCGCAAAAACATGAAACGACCTTTTTGACGATGGACTGTACATAAACCATTATATGTAACTTCTTCGTGTGTAGTTCTCATTTATGAAAAGATGCTTTTAGTTATTTCACTACTCCAGTAACATGTTTGTAAAATTTCAAAAAGATTGACTCAGCTCATTGCGTATAATAAATTCTCAAAAATTCTTTCATTTTCGACGATTTACATTGATTTACGTCTCTTTGGGGTTTCTTTGGTGTGATGCTTTGGAAATATTTATCTTTTCGGATTTTCTTTCTACATATTTTTCGAAAGTAGATACATAAAGTGTAGTGTTCTGATTATTTCGAGGTTTACTACTGCGTTTCGTGAGGAAACAGAACTGCCATCCGTGGGAGCTTGGAACTTTAAATTGCTTTTCTCAGAACATAAACTTTCCATCCAAGGTAAAACAAAACCTATCGAATTAATCCTTCTGAGACTATAATATGTTGTTGTACACACTAATTGCTACCGCATGAACCATGGCCACAGACGAATACTGAAAACTTCAGATGTATTTTTTAATGAAAAGGTTGGTAAAAATAACGATTTTATCAAATCTGCCGATTCCTTTAAAATATAAGAATATTCTAGAATTTTCCTTAACACAGTTAATTGGCAATTTTCGAAGTTTACGTTTAAAGAATTCCGTGATCGTGTAACTTTCGTGAATGATGGGGAAGCTGATATAATTTATCGGACTAAGTAGGAAGTGTTCTGAAAGTCCATCTAAGTTTTTCAATGAGTTTAATGCGTGGGCTGGAGCATTGAGGAGGATGCTGGTTTTAATCACTCGTGACACCGTAGCCTTTAACTGAAAGCTTTATAGTCGCTAACCCAAGAAGGATGCAGACCAGGATACCTACCATATTTTGTTTAAATGCTGCCATATGGTGTATTTGCATCGTCGACTGGCAACTCTCTGAAGAAATTTATTATTAGACTGCGAAGCTCCGTTCAAGTTTACGTTTTAAAGAAGACTATACGAGGCAGAGTTGATTGAATCTTCATTTTCTTTGCTACTGATGTTACTAAATAAACAACTACATTTAATATTTTTAAATTTTATGCGTTGTTGGAGATTTTTCTAATTAGTCGCGTTTTATGTGGGCACGAGTTGATTGAATCTTCATTTTTTTTGCTACTGAAGTTACTAAATAAACAACTACATTGAATATTTTTAAATTTTATACGTTCTTGGAGATTTTACTATTTAGTCAAGTTTTATGAAAATACAAAATTTTGTGTCCTCGAAGTTTTCAGCAAATATTGTCTTTCCTATTGCGGTTCGTGTGCAGTCTAAATTTCATTGAAAACATCTTTCCCTCTTCAGAGGTGCTTCTTTAAGATATCCCCTGGAAATTGGTGAAATATTGAAGACAGTCCCGCCTTCCAGGATTCTGGGTAGTTTATAGCTCCTCTGGGTTTACTACTTCAATATATTGCAATTTCGAAGTATATAAATTGTGAAAGATGGCGGCTTTGCACGAACATTGAGAATGTCGAATAAAGAGTAATACGTTCGCCACCACCATTTCTTTCGCTGGTTACCTTCACTGGTGAAATGTTTTGTTAAATGCCACTCCTTCGCGAGGTATTAAAACAATTTAACAACAGTCAGAGTGCGTGAAATTAATTACGAGATTGTGTACGTGAAAATGTTTCATTAAATTCAGCATACCTCCCTTACAAAACGTGAAAATAATGAACAGAAGAAACTCATGAAGTTTGTGAATATTATACATAGAGTTGAAGTACGGAAGACATTGAAGTACAAGAAGATCAGATCGAAACGAGCGACCGCAACAAACACGTCTGTCGTTAACATTTGGTTATTCGTTTGCCGAAATACGTTAATAAACCCGCTTTTAAATAGCGGTACAATATAAAAAAAGTTCGCATTGATTGCAACACATAGGAGCCAAATAAAAATTGTATTCTTCTTTTAATTATCCTATTAAGCTGAAACAAATATTTGTAACATGCCCATTTTTGTCATAAATGCATAAAATTCACAGTCTAGTTTTATTACAAATAAAATAATTTAACTATCTTCAAGTAAATTGTGAGATTGTAAATATTACATACGTATGATGATGGTAACGAACGTGTTAATAATTAAATTCCCTTTCCAGAATGTGCGTCTGCTCACTGCACACATATTCTACTGACGCCAAACACAAACGCACGTGCCTCCATTTCTTCAATTCACTTTCGCGTGGAAACAGATTTCATTTCGCAGTTTTGCGTTATTTTTTGGATTTCGTACAGCCACTACACTGTGTTCTGAATTTTTCAAAGCTATAATTAGTGATCATGATCGACTATGTTATTCTGATTTAGAAATTTGCAATTTAATGCTGCTCACGTTCTCCTGTTGGCTAATATTATTTCTGAGAAAATCTGTTTTCCACAGGTTTGATCTGTATCACAGTTCTTAATATATTCATGAGCCTTAATTAGAAAAACACTATAATTAAACAAATGATTTTTACAATTCCATTTCAGATTAATCACGTGATTTATTGAGATATCTGCTCGAATTGATTGATCTAAAATAGGATTATAGTTCCTCCTTTACCTGTATCGTTGTATACACCGAAGGAAGTGAAAGTTAACATTCACAAGTTTATAATCTACATTCCGCTGTAATCGTTTGCGTCACGAGCTCTGTCGATCTGTTATGAGTAATAATCACCAGTTTGTATTGCATTGACATGAATCAAAACAAGATTTCGTTGGCTCGATAGAAACGTAATTTATGCTATTCTGTCTTTGTACAACAATCGTCAATTGTATAATAAGTTTTGAGAATGAATATGTTGATGAATTCACTGAATTTCAACTGAGAAAATGGATTCTTGAATAAAATTATTTCTGTTGCTGTGATAGTTCGAGAACTGAACCGTAGTTTCAGTGCGGAATTTCTGCAAACCAACTCAAATAATTGAATCGATTGGCGGCAATCGAGTTCTGAGAATTTTACCTCGAGTTTCTGAGTCGGAGGTAGTAGAATTTGGAGCCGGTTTCGGCTGGATGAGCAAATGTGTCTGTTCCCGTTAGACCGTGAAAGACTCTAGCAGAATGCAATACTTATATAAGTATTATTTGATTTAATAAAAAAGACATCTAAATTCCTTCTTCTAAAACAATTCAAAAAGCTTCAATATTGAAATGCATATCAATTATGAAACATAAAAATGCTTTTGACCTCGGTGTTTCGTTCCAGTATTTTTTCAAAACGTTCACTAAGAATTGTGCAAATATCCACTGCGGTGAAACGATAGTTTTCAATACTTTCTCGTCGGATAGTTTCAACAGCCAGGTGTTAACTGCCGTGGTAACCAGTTTATCGATCTTTACGCAAACTTATTTAGGTAGAGTAGCCTTGCGATTTCAGCATCGCGTGTTCCGAAGAACGCGAAAAAAATCTAGGTTCTTGGTCTGCGGACGAAATCGTACGATCTCGGTATAATTTTTCTTTAATGATTATACCGTTGGTTCTTTTAATGATCCTCCGCGAGTGACTGCAATTAGGATGAAACTTATGACCAGGTTCAATCTGTCGGAGGACTTTAATTTCTATATAAAATTATTTGAAATATTCAACTATAGGAACTTGTATCTAAAAATAATTGCAATATAATAATTGGTGTTTTTAGAAATTATGGCAATGTTTATATTAGTCAAAACGGTGTGCTTCGTTCAAAAGTCACAGTGAAGTATTTGTACCAAAGAGTTGGCCAAAACTATTACAAAATACATAGCGGTATTTAAAAAATTAAATTGGTCATAAGTTTTTATTTTTAAAAAATTATATTTATTGGCTATGCCTGAAAAATCTTGGTACCTATTGGGCATTTTCAGTGTGACCGCGATGCACACTGCAATTGCTCCATTCATCGCTGTAAAAAAAGTAATGTAAAAGCCGTATTGGAACATCTTGGTAGCCAATTCATTGTTAACAGGAACCTTTACAGTTGCTAATGGCGTAAAAAAAAACGTCCGGGCACACTTGGAAGCCTAAATATGTGTTTCTTGAAAATTCTACAAATGTAACATATCGCAGGAAGTAATAAATTATCTTTAAACTTGAATAATTTTAAACAAACGAAAATTGCTGAGAACTACAATGTATACCTCTCTAAGGTAAAGTTTTTACTTTAAATGCATCACATCGCTACACACACAAGTACATAAATAACAATAATAAAATTGGTTCACTGTTGTTCATATACTCCAATAGTTCAAACAACCAAAATTTCTCATCTTACGGAAGATTTGATAAATCGTATTTTGACCAACTATACGAGGCGAATACGCCACTGTGGAACTGAAAGATGGATTTATAAATTAGCCCAGAAAACGTGAAACGATTACGAAGCGATGCTGGAACTATAAACTCCCACGTTTCTTAACGATTGGTTACTTGGTTGGTCGATTATTACGACAACTAGCTGTTAACCTTGGAGTTCCAGTTACCCGCGGAGGCCCGTATTTAGAACTGCATCGAACCGAAAGCCGATGAACCGGTTCTACGCAAGGTTCTGTCCCATCAAAGTTCGGTTCACGATGTGCACAGATATCGTAAGACAACCTTCATTGCTGCTTCCGATTAACCGCATCCCTGCTAAACGATATTTCCCATTGTGTACTGGAAACTGCAGTCTCAACCCATAATATGAGGCTAGTCCATAACTTGAGTTCTCGAATTTATTACAATAACGAGAAAATAGGAAACAGTAGAAACACTTCTAGAATTTAGATATATTGCTTTCGACTCTACAAAATTATTCAGAAAAGATATGTGTAGGGTTAACTGTTTTTTGTACCACGATATTTTGTTATACGGAATTTATTTGACAATGTACTACAAGTATTTTGGCAAGATCTCGACCGACTCTTCGAAGGCAACTCACTTCTAGTCCGGGTTGTCTCGTCTTCTTATTCTAACTTACTTTTTTGGGGAAGGGAAAAATCCCTTCCAACTTAAACTTGTTTCCTCCAGACCTTGTTAGGGTACCGTATGCCCTGATTGTATTATTTTTTTTTATTTTGCCATTAGAATCTCAAAGTAGAGATTATTTTGCCATACAATACTTTTCAATACATTGTTATACATTAGATAATACAATACAATTACATATAAATAATCGTTGGATGGTAAACAAGCAGTTTTTAAACCTATACAGTTTTCTTAAATATTTAATTCACAGGCAATCAGAAACGAGTAAGTTATTTTACAGATTTCCACCGTAGGTCTGGATAAGGCATTGCATGAGAGCCTGATTGTATTATATTATATCAGTGTTACCAACCTCTGAGCTAGAATCTGAGGGTGGTTTCTCGATTTTTCCCCTACTTTGGACGCTCATATTATTAGATATAAACATAATCTCGTTAAATCATGAGGAGAACCGCGTATTATCAACCTTCCTCTTTGGAAAGAGCCCTCACACAACTCGTAACATGCTCGTATAAGGACAAATAATAGGATTTTTAATAAGTGTGCTATACCAAAAGAGAGCATAGAAAATTTTTTTTACATTACAATCTTGAACAAAAGTACTAGATGACGTTATTGAGGGTGACTTGTTAGTTTGTACTGAAAATTGCTGTCACCGTTGAGGGTTCCATTGAAAAGTGTTTAGCCATGAACTATAGATTTTTTTAAATTATGTTACAATCACCGGTGGGTAATGTGTTAATAATGAATATTAAACGAGTGCATTCGGAGTATCAAATGCATTTTTATAGTTTCAATAATTACCAAACAAAAAGTTTGCCGTTGGCCTTGATAAGTGTAGTGCTATATGAACGATTTATCAAAAAATAATTTTAAAAATCAATTCAAAAATTACCTGGGGCACAATCATGAATTGCTTTCGTGTCGAAGCCGGAAGCTCGAGGCGAGTTCGGCGGAGGTGAACGAACCATTTAAGATTCCGTTCCATCATCCTCGTCGAACAAAATCCTTCATAAGAACGAGTACGATCTTTTATTTACTATATATATAGTTTATTTTAATAATAATAATTTAATGAAAGATTCATGTACAGCATGTCAAGTTCCTCTTAATACCTGACACCTGTAGAAATAATTTTTTTTTGTACAAGTTAAAATTTTCAATAGATTCTGATATAACAGTTATTCTTTGACTTTTAACTTTTCTGTAATGAAAAAGCAGTTATAAATATATTATGTGCATAAATATAAAATTTTTACTGATTCGGAAATGGGAAAAAGTTCCGGTTATACAGTAACAGTTATTCTGCTTCAAAAAAGTTAAATTACTTTCGAACAAATTTACTGTTCAGTATTACATAGGTTTAAGGTTGAAACCTTGAATCACTCTATAGAGTTCTAGTTGTATACAACCGTTCGCAAGTGAGACGGAATATGTTGGGGAACCGCGTTCACAACAACATCAAGAATCAGTGGTACTAATTTTTTTAGTTTTATATTTTACCTTAGAGTATCTATTGAAAAATAAATGTTCCTTGAAAACTTTTATCAGCCAAATATAAAATAACTGTTAAAATTGAACTTTTATAACAAAATTAACAAAGTTAACTTAAGTTAACTTAAAACAGAAAGGAAATAATTTAAAAGTTTACCAAATAACTTTTATTTATAAAAGCTTACAGTTTTATTCAAGCCCTGCTGACCTTGTTTGAGAAAGTCGTGGGTAATTGAGACTTGATCTTTTCTAGAAATTTGGGAACACTTCACGGTTTCGTGAACGTGAGCTTGTAGTCCGTTTTCATAGTGGTTACGACGTCGAAAAATCCTTTCGGCGGACGTGAAACGCGCATCGAGCTATCGACGGGGAAATTAGAGGCTCGGCCGGTGTTATCACACGGGCGCAATCAGAGGACGACTTATTAATAGTCGGATGCCGCGCATGACTCTCGTTTCGCCTTCCAATTACCGGACGAATTTTCTGCTGGGTTATGCAATGTTGCGTGACAAGGGAGCAAAGACGGGAAGTCGTTATTGGTAAACTACCGACGTACAATACATATCACTGCCGCGACGTTTGTTTCCCCGTCGCACGCGATTCCGCCGAGAAAGAAACGAAAAGTGCGACGCTGACGGTAAATTACGAGGCTTTCATGGATACGCGAGCTGCTCGATCCCGGATGCAAAAAGGGCTATGCAAAACAGCCACAAAAAATCAACCAATTTTCTTTAACCTTCCGGACGTCCCATTTAAATGCTAATGTCCTTGCAGCCAGGTTAAATTGTTTGTACCCCTTGACGTGCAAACACGTCTCGGACACGTTTTGTTTCTTAAGGTGCGTGTTCGTTTGAGAGTAAAGCTATCGCGAGTTACTCTCGAGAGTCATATTTATCAGTGTAAGTGCGCGGTATTGAGCGCGCTAACGGAGAGCTGCAGAAAAAACTCTCGGAGAGCGAACAGAAAGTTGAAATTCGCAAATGGACACGTTCAAATTTTTTCTCGGCAAGAAACTGTCAGCTATACCGACGTCATTCGTATATAGATCAGAGTCTTCTAGCTAGTTTTCTCTGGCATTATGTATATTGGAACGAAAGTTCGTAGCGTTTGTAAATTAAAATTGAAAGCTACAATTTAGATATTTATTCATAGATTTATTTAATAACATATTTTCCATTTTGTTCTATTAATTTTGCCATTTTTCAGGTAACTTCTCGTGTTATTCAATAAACATGTAAATAAATACCTTAATTTTATCTTCGATTCGTAATTTGAAAATGCTACGAACTTTCTTTCCAAATCAATTTTTATTTTATTCCTGCTTCCCACAATAAATGCAGAACATTTTTATTTTGCATAAAGATCCGCAGTCTTCTTATAACAATCGAAATTCGTCTGAGAACTAGACGCATGAAATTCAAATGGTCACATACCTGAGAGAACTTTCCGAGAGTTGACTCTTACGTCAATCTCTGAGAACAAAACTTTAAATTGAGAGTACTCTCGAGAGCAACTATCGAAAGAAACACCTTGAAGTGATATACGCAGCTTTAGGCCCAAAGATTAGCAGGCTAAGTGTAGGACTAAACGGTGCAACAGGAGGCTAAGAGAGCGAAACAAAAATCCCACTGAAATTTCACGCTGATTCGAGGTGTATCAAGACAAAGAACTATCCAGTCGGGTGAAGGAGAGAGAGGAGGTAGAATGGGCATGAGGCCCCTTCCTCTTTCACCTTCAAAGAGAAGAGGGAACGACCGACCGGTCTCGATTTCTTTCCTCCTTGGATACGTGGCGGGCCGACGCTGGCGTCACGGTCGGCGAAGATCGTAAACCTGCGATCTAGCGTCGGGAAAGCGACGAGCGATCATGCCAGCTGTGATCGTCGTCTGCACGCGGTGATCGGTGCACGTGGTCTGTCGCGAGTGATCGTGAATTCTCAATCCCACCTTGGTCGAACAATTTCTCCTTAGAACCCTACCGATCCTCAAGAAAGCTCCAATTGAAAAAGTGAAACGAACGATCCGAGCGTAAAAATCAACAGTGACCTCCGGAGTCTCGTTGGATCACGGGGATCTAGGGGCCGTGGTAACTGTTGTGCCACTCGGTGATCCGTTGCTCGAGAACTTGTTCTTACTGTAAATAAAACTGGGAGACAAAGACTGTCTTCGAGGTGCAAGTGGACGCTGTGAGAAGAGACTGCAGGATAAACAGGACTGTTAACGCAGTAATTAGGCTACTTCGCTGGCCTCTTCAGACACTGGTCCCGAAGAAGTTAGATCGAAGAAGTGCACAGCGATATTCAGCTTCTTGTTACCAAAGGTGTGCGAGCTTTGAAGCGGAGATATAGTAAAAGACTCTCGACGGGACAAGAGCTAGGGATTGATCTTATTCGTCGAGAGTACTCAATTGCAGAAATACGTGAGCCCAATAACCTACTCCAGGTCGTAGTTACGTTTTCGTGAGAAAGTGTTCAAGCAAAAAGACAATTGAAAGAGTCCTCAAGCCAGCCAGCTCAACTCGGCTCGCGGTAAGATAGCCAGGTTCAGATGGAACTTCGTTTCGAGTTTCAATTTTCTGCGGCAAAGTTTCACGCGCTCTGAGCCAAGGATTAGGATCTCGAGAGGACATCTGGCCCGATCCCATGGGAACAAACATGCCGGACGTGAAGCAGAAAGACAAGGCCGGTGTGAAGCAGGGTCCAAGATCGAGGATATGCGAGGAGCATGGCACGGACGATTGCCACAGTGAGTACGAGCACGAGCTCGAATCGTTGGAGTATGAGGAGGATGCTTATTACTCGAACCTGACGGCGACGCCGAGCTTCGACGACGTTAACGAGTTGAGCGACGATGCTGACGAGATCGTTGTGCATTGCTGGAGAGATTCGAACGGAGACATAGACGAGATTGTGGTCGACGATGGCAATTTGTCCGTGGAGACGGAGTTCCTGTCCGAGGACGCCGAAGGCGGCGCCACTGGACGAGGAAGGAAGAAGCGGAAATCCGTCCGGGTGATCTTCCAGGACTTTTCGAAGCCGTATCTTGCGAAGATCAGCAATAGCCAGAACTACAAGAAGTTCCTCGAATTGGTAAAAGGTGCACGATAATACTTGACGATGGTCGATAGTCGTCCGTTGAAGGAAATGTTTGAATCAATTCTAAACAAAATTGTACAGGCTTCACACTCCAAATTCACCCTTTGGAAATCAGTTGCACCGATTAGGAATATTTAAAATTAATTGCACTTGAAAGCATCTCCCTCGAGTTGAGAAGAAGTCACGATGGACAAGAGGGTACAGCGAAGTTCTGTGTGACGTTAGACACACACGTGAACGGTGTCATTACTGCGAGGGAATCATAAGGCTCAATTACTCAGTACGCTTCAATAAAAACATTGGATCTTTGCAATAAATCAAATTTTGAATTTCTTAGCAATTCATTTACAGTTGATTTGATTTCTTTTACAAAACATTATTAAATATACTTTATTTGCAAAAGGTTGAATTTGATTTGTAAAAGGGTGAAATTGATTTGCAAAATGGTGAAATTGGAATGCAAAACCTGTAACGTAAGGTCACTCTGAGAAAAATTCATGTCTATCCCTTTCGGTGACGGAGCCTAGGTCTATTTCGATCCGGAACGTTAAAATCGTCATTTAGTTACTTAGTTTCTGAAAATGAACAGTGAAAAGAGTAACGTGTCTACAAGAAGTACCTTTAAAAATATGTTCAAAAAAAATTAATGGATAAAGTAGTGAAGATCTGCAAATTGACGATGTCCAGGATACGCGAGACCGTATTTACAATAATTTGCATTCAGTCAGCCATCAGAGGACAACCATGGACATCGTTCTCGATCGGGTTTGAGGACAAGGAGCGGAAGCAGTTATCCGCATACCGTGCTTCCCTTTTGTTTTTTCTTTATTGGTACAACCGTTCGCGTCCGCAGACCGTAAACGAAGCAAACCAGCAGACAGCTGTCCGCGGGAATATTTCAAACAACGATCTACCTCGGTTATGCTGTTTCTTATTACTGTGAAGTTCGACGCGCCTCCCGCGCTTTCACTTCGTCCGAGTGTTTTTGCGCTCGTAAAGAATGCGGAGATCTTACATCGTTACATCGTTCTCTGGAATTCGATTAAAAATAAACATTTTTTACACGGACAGAACGTGAAAATTGCGTTCGCTCATAGAAGCCGGAAACGCTTATATTTCCGGCTAAAAGATTGATCCGTTACTTCCTCGATTCTTGTTAAATAAATTATGGTTTGCCGACGATGGAAACATTGAATTGTCTTTTTTAGATAGTGTACTTGATACACAAATTACCAGGTTGGATTAAGAGTATTTGTGGAAAGAGGCTTCTGATCTGTTTTATCAAGATACGACTTTTACTGTAGAAATTAAGCACGGAATGTTGATCATTAGTTTTCGTAGAATAGAAAGTTTATTCAGTGTTTTCTTTTTTGTAAAAAGGAGAACCTGAACGTTTAACAAGAATATATTTTTCTTATTGAGAATTTAAGACGTGGGAACCAAGTAGGAATTTATTTCTCTCTTCAGTGGTTTTATTAAGTCGTGAATGTATTGATTTTCTTAATTTGTCCACTATACATATGAAATTATGCTCACCAATTTTTACTGTGAATGCATAAGATCCACAATCTAGTAACGAGTATTGTTATATAAATTGGTAGTTACAGAGGCAAGGGCGGTACCATTTCGAAATTAATTAGTCTCAGCATGACTCAAAGTTATTTTTGGTATAGTGAGTTTCATGGGTCCTTCGAACCAGAAAAAATAGCACGCATAAAAAACGATACCGGTTTTCGTAATTCGAGTTTCTCGTCGTAAGTGTAATACGATCGATAAAGCGACAATGATCTGTCCCTGTCCGATCGAAGCAACCTGTTTGCGTAATCCTTGTGCTATATATGTATATCACTGATAAGTTCACAAGGTTTTCGATCGCGTTGACCAATTTTACAAAATTGTTTAATGTATAACACGCAAAAGCAAACCAAGTTGAACACCTCAAACGAGACTGACAAATAAACTGTGACCTTTATGCAACATAAAAATTGTCTGTATTAATTGCAATAAAAAGGTGCCAAATAAAAATTTCATTCTTTCTTTAATAATATCTATAAGTTGAAAATAATTAGTTACAATGTCAAACAATTTTTTCGTCATCAAACTAATCGAGTTAATGATCCTGAAACTAAAGAAATTTTAAAGTTAAACTGATTTTACGTGTTGCAGATTTGAAATAAATAATTTTCTAAGCATTCTTTTGACGTTTTCTCTGTTTTACAGGAGAAGATGCAACCATGCATTCATCAGGATACATCTCACCATCCTCGGACACCGTTGGGAACGATCTGCAAGGACTCTCCTTGGAAGAACAGGAACGCCAGAGAGAGGAATGGAGCGCGGAGCTTGCCAGAGTACGTAACTTCATCTTCTCAGATTAAATCTCTGTCAACCAGAATGGTTAAATAGAATTCGCAAGTAACTACGAGCTCTTTAAGCTCGTAGATCGTCACCATGAGAAACTGAGATTTATTCGAGTAATTAATTCTCGAGATTTCGTAGGGCTGAAAATAATCTGTTAAAGATTGTTTCTTGAAAACTTCTTCGTTAGAAACTTGTTAAAAATGTAGTGACCGCACAGACGGTTTTAATCGTGGGAGCTTAAAGGGCTAAAATATCTTCGAAAGAAACGTGGAAAGTTGAACTCAGCCTCAATCTCTTCGCGTGGAAGTTTCTTGCAATGGTTCAAGTTTAATGTTCTTTCTAAAGGAGTTTGCAGCGGAGGAACTGTGCAGAGTCTTTCTAAAACTCCGTTCTGGTATTTTTCAAAGTGAATGTATATTTTGCACAAAGATCCGCAGTCTTTAAATTAAACCTGGAAGTTATACCAGAAGTATGATCGAGGATGAACCTGAGTAACTGACGTGTCGTAGGTCGAAGGGGAGATACAGACCCTGAGGCACGTGCTGGCGAACAAAATCCGGGTCGCTCAGGAGCTGAAGAGGGAATTGGGCATCAGCGTGTGGAAGGAGATCACGGACGATATGAACCAGGGCTTGAAAAACGTAAAGGAGAGCCAAGTGTAGGTTTCTACGCAGCCATCGAAAGCACGCACTTCTCTCTTTATCTTTCACCCTCATCTTGCTCCAAAATGAAGTCTCAGACTCTATTTCATTACCATATCTTCCATTCTCAACCGTAGAAAAATCGTTACCAAGTATTCTACAGAGAAGCATTTAAATGTAATATAAATAATCAAGCTGGAACCTGTTAAATGCTCGTTGCAATTGTGTGAATTACTAAACGTATTCCGAAAAATTAGAATTTCGATGTTTACAATAACTTCAGTACATATTTGTTGACACTTTAGTATCTTTTACTGAAATCAAATGAAGTTTTAAAAACACGGATTATGCAAAACACTATTGTATAAAACAGAGTTCTCGGTTATTATTTAATATACTTTGTTTGACATTGACATTACACGATTTCTGATCTGACGTATATCAAAGCGAACATTTGGCAGGCTTCGTGTTATCTTACTAAATTTTAGTGGCTTCATTCATTGGTTAATGCCTGAGACTCCAAGCGAAAGTCATGAATGCAACACGCAAGTAATTGGGCGGTTAGAGCAACAGCTAGGAAAGCTTCTTTTGCCTCCACAAAGACATCTAGATTGTTCATAGACTGCATATGTTCATTTGTTTATGTTCGAAACTTGCCTCAGTACTGTAAATAGACAAATGCACAGAACAATTTTCTGGCACCGTTGTACGTTTTTTAATTTAGATTTTAATTATGTCACTGGTAGACACAGTCTGACTACACTGTCCAGCATCTACTTTGTGTTCTTTCACCAAATAAATTTTAAAGCCGCATTTTTTACTAAAACTTTATAGACGCTTGAATAAAAGGGTACATATATTTGTAAATTTGCACGTCCAAAAATTATTTAAGGCCAATGGAATCTATTTAGTATTGGAACACACTAGCAAAATGCATATTTGTTGGACCGTGTGATTGGCGGCAGAAGATTTTAATTTAATCGACGTTCACGAAAACGAAACCGCATGTACCATAATTATTCATCGATCCGATTTCGTTCTAAATTTTGGCGTGAGGTGACGGTTACCGATCTCCCGTATCCTGTTCGTTTATTTTTCTGCTACTTTTGCCCCTCAGACATGTAGAACACTTTTCTTTGACTTTTGGTTGGGTTCTCATTCAGTTATCAGAACGTCGGACAGAAACTCGGTCAGTTCACCAAGGCAGTCTCCGAGAACACTTTGTAAGTACGCAAACAGTTGTGTTTTCCTTGGGATCCAACATTTCTTCCGTCACTGTAGTCATTAACTTTTCTGCAGTCCAATTAACTGAAGCTCGAAAGACATTTTACGTTTCTAAAACTGTTTTCAAGCAGTTCTGAAAATAGATTGGAACAATTTGTCTTTACTCAATTCTTAGTTAGCGAACTTGTATCTGTAGAAAACGATTTTCTACCTCGGTTTTAGTAAGATAATTGATATAGTGTTTTCTCCGAAAGTGTAGTATCTATTGATTTTACCTTTTTACAATTAATTGGTATGAAGGACGATCATTTATTTAACGCAGTAATATGATAAAAAGAATAAATAACTGGTTAGAAGTGCGTTAAAATAAATTCTACTCTGTCGAAGTCGTCTCGAGCAAACTGCAGAAGAATTAAGTGCAAAATGCAACAAGCAAATCTTTAGTTTGTTAGCATCGCAAGCGTTGCAGCGGGAAGAAATTTTGGATCGCGGTTTCCGTGCGCCGCATTTTCTTTCGCATAAACGTGAGCCGCGCGTATCGCATGAATGGCGATTGCTTGAGTAACACACCGCAAAAAAGCAAGAATCGTAGAGCCGCTTATGTTATCGCCAGTAAATCGATCTGCACCGACCTCGAGCCGCGCGACGAACGCAATCCCACCGACGCGAGAGCACAGTAATTACAGAAACACACATCCGCTTCTAACGAGAATCTAACATATAGGGATAGAAGAGGAAGATGCACGCGGAATGCGCATGACGACATGACTAACTTACGCGTGTGCGAGTGCATCAGTCCTCATTCGGTTTTCATTCATGATATCGGCGTCCTAAGCCGAGGCTGATCGGCGACCACGGACAACCGGACGCCGCTCGGCATAGGACGGGGCTGGCCATCGAGAAATGAATATTTATCGTTTCCTCGTTATGCAGATTTCAGAAGACGGAGTCCGTCTTCAAGACCACGGCTGAGAAAACCACCAGCATTCTCGGCGGCTTTGGTAGCGGACTGACCATGAAGCTCGGTCAGATGCGTAACTCCGATAGCTTCCGTTCGCTGGAGGAACGTGTTGGATCCGCTTACGAAAACATGAAGGTGATTATCCTAGATTTCTCTAACGAAACACCCACACTCTCCACTCTTCATCGAATTTCTGAATCCTTCAGGGAGAGCAAGTGTGAACATATTATCCTTGCTCCGAATGGGGAAACAAAACTATCTTGTTATCTTAAAGTAGAGGATACATAATAAACCGAAAATCTTATTCGCTTTAACACGTTCCGTGCCATTTGTACCACCGATGGTACTGTGCGGGGTACGAAAGAATTGTAGCGGGAAGGGAACGGAAATTTACCACTGGTGGTACACGCTGACATATTTAATGTGCTAAAAACATATATTTTATAACAAGTTTATCCCTTTGCACTCAGAGCTATTTTATTTAAAAAATTAAACAATTCTTCCGATCGGAATAATTACATTTTGAATAATGGTGCAGTGGTGACTCTGAGTCGCCGTTGGAGTGCTAAGGCTTAACATTGTAGAATAGTATATTTCCACCAAAAGAGTGAGGCATCACAAAAAATACAGTATAAAACAAAGCATTCGTTTAATTGTCGAACAAAAACCGCTCGGCACGGAACTCGTTAACATGGATTAATACATAATCACAGCTTTGTACTGAATGCGAAGTATCCTCTTATGAATATTCATTTCCAATGGAACCATGTTCAATTTTAGTAATTATGACAACAAATGATCTTTTCCAGACCAAAGTCGTGCCTTCGAGATCCACTTCGATGCAGAGCTTCGACGACGCAATTCGAGAGTCCGAGGCGGCGAGACGCGCGTCCGCTGCGCCGTCAGCGACCAGTCCAACCATTCCTGAAGACAAGCTCCTCTCTTAGAGCCGGCCCTCGAGTCCACATCGATATCCGCCTCTTCTCTGCGTAACATGCTGACGCGTCGATCCGTGACGCCAGGTGTTTCGCCCTATGCTACCTGTAATCACTTTTCTACCGCATTGCTATAACCAGGGCTAAGCGACTCTCGCGTACAATGGATGGTACACTAACCCCCGAACGCCGCGCCGGTGCCTGGGTCCGTTTTGCCCTCTCCTCTTCAAAATATCTGACCGACTTTTATTGCCACCTATTATCATTGAAACGAGGGAAACAAGAAAAATAATGTTTCTCAGAGAAGCTATTTCAAAAATATATATCACGTCATAGATGATAACGTGTTATAGATGATAAATTTTCTATGATTTTCTATGAGGAGATATACATATAGGTCAGAAAGGTAGATTACAATTGTTTCTGGCTGACTTCAATCGTTAATTAATTTTATTAGACCAAGGGATCTTGAAGTAAGAGGAAGAACGCTCCTCTCGAAATTTTGTTCGGCAGAATAGATGAGAGAGGTAGACTAAAATTGCTTCGTTCGTGGCAGTCTGAATTCAAAATTTGATCAAGTTATTCGAAATCAAAAGAAAAATAAAAGAAATTCTCTCATCAGTTATACTTAGTCGCCAATTGAAAAATGGACCTAAGCACCATCGTCTACGATGTCGTAAAAACTGTCCGCCCTCGGATCGTTGAATGATCGATCGAGCGGCGGGGACGCGAAATTATGGTGTAATTCGCGTGTCACAGGGTGTCTCTCCTAATTGCGAAGGCATCGATCGTTATTCAAATTAACATGTGCTGGAGTCTGTACGCTTGGCGTTCCTCTGTGCTGCGCAGAGTGTGCTCTTACTGTCGCAAATTATTGTACGAAATAAGCGATGTATACATTCGATTTATTTATCCTTTTCTTCTATTAATGATTTAGCGGACGTAGAATTGCGTCTTTCGGTCGAAATTCACGTTCTTTCGTGTTTGTTTCGCACGCTTCGAAAAGCGTTGCGGGCGGTGTCGCATTTTTGTGTTAGGCCGTCATGTTACTCAAGAAGATGGCGATTGATTCCTTATTTTATTGAAACTTATTGCACTGTAGCCGTTTTTATAACGCATAAGAATATATCGTTGGGTACGTACCTTAATGTTTTACGTTGCAACCTATTTTCTTCGCACCGTCGTTACGTGAAAGTAGGCACACGCTTTAATAGATACTTACTGATGACGTTGCGCTCTTCAACATCGATATGTGTATATCCTGACCCCGAGGGAAAGATGAGCTAGCTCCTCGCGGAACAGTCTCGATATTCTTCGACGAGGTTGCCCGTGCTTTGACAATACTGTCCTAATGATATGTCGATTTCTACCGTTTCGTTTCTGTCGGAGCTACATGTAATTTGGCTGACCTAGTCCACGGGACCGGTAGAAAGTATTGGTCAAAGTGGACCGAGAAAAATGTTTCGAAGCACGCTGCGAATATGACAGAATTTTCATTGAATATCTCTCTCGTTGCTAGCCAATACGGCTGACAAATGGCGTGACACGGCGAGAAAACTACGAGCATCATTCATCGATCATGTGGTCTGTTGCACCTGGTCAATCATTCGATCATCACTCGTTCCCAATCTCGGTCGGCCAAACTGTAACCGAGCATTCTTTGATTTACGTTAGTGCAGTATTTTTATTTAAACAGTTTTCATCGCAATTATTGCGAATCATCAAAATGCTACACGATTCAATCTTTCTGTTGTGTAATAGTAATCATCGGAGAGTATATTTATCCGCACGATGTTTATAATGGGGATGAAAGCGACATTTATTCGAGATGTTAAGAATAAAGAGATTTTCTAACCCCAAATTGACCAGGGGTTCGTACCTACTTTTTCTGGAGCTCTGTCAACGGAGTTACGTGAGGATTGGAGTGCCTTTTTTCCGTTCCGATCGCATGAACAACCGAAAACAACGAGCGTACACCGAAAAATACGTAAACGTGTTTGATGTATTTAGAGATGACCATGTACGAAGCTAGGTGTCGATGCAGATCTAGTATTGCAAGTCTTACGTGTATGTTGGTTCTGGGCTCATGATTGTCATCAACAACCTGCTATACAATCTACTTGTTCATATTGGTGAATAAATTATTTTATGAAATGCCACATGTCGAAACCGTAATTTTTATTCTGCATAAAGATCCGCAATAAATCGATTAAAAGAGAATAGCCTAATCTGGACGAACACTGGTTGTACCACCATTTATTTGCAGAAAGAAAAATATTTCAAGAATTAATAATAGCGATAATTGATTAAAAATTATGCTTTGAGTCTTTCTAAGCTATATATCTTTAACAAGAAACATGCTTACACCATTATTAGTTGTGCTAGTTAACTATGATTTATAAATTAGGTCCATCGTAGGCGCTGCAGCGCGTTGGTCTAAACTCGGCTACTCTCTCCTACTATAACAAACATTCTCTCTTCGAATCTTGCTCATCTCCTCAGGTAATCCCAAAAAAATGTCGGCCGCAACGATGAACAACGTTTCGCAAGGGAAAGGTATACTCATACACGTGGTATTAAAAAAAGGAATTGGTCAACTACTTTATTGCCATTCTGCACGTGGTACAAAACATAGTTCGGGCGCATACGAGCGCGCTTAAGTACAAAACAAAAACGATCCTCTACAAGTAGTCTTCTCCAGCTGCATGGCGAGAGCAAACAAGTTAAAGAGATTAGAGTAGAGAGTGGAGAGCGCAGAAAGTAAGAGCAAGAGGAGGAGAGAGAGAGGAAGACAGAGAACAAATTGGTCACAGATAGAGAGAAAGAGAGACGGTGTGGAGAATGAAACAGCGGGAAACGGGAACCGTGTTAACATTACATGCACTCGTACATATATCTGTGTATTTGTATACGTATAGAAACATGTTAACAACATAAAATGTAAATTATTCACATAACACAATAATCCGTGATCTATAATATTATAACGATCTGGTTTTGTACTGGATAGGCCAACACATACGTTTCCTATATACATAGTTGAGACTCTTTTAAACATTCGTTTTAATTATCCATCGTGTCATTATAAATAAGAGAAAAAGAAAGAGAAGAGTTGTGGGACGGGCCGAGGGTGGAAGGATCTATCATTTTCTTATACAATAGTTTACACAGCGCGCAAAAAAAATTTGTTCGCTCGGGCTTCGTACAGGCCCGTTTGAGTATTATTTATTTATTCGTTTAGTATCTCGTTGAACTCTTTGCGAATATATTTCGTTACCATGGTAACCTTGGGTTTTAACCGACGGTGAAATATCGTCGTTTCTCGCTACCGTCTACACAATTATAATAATCTAAAACTAACGGGATAGTGTAAGCAGAAAAAAATATAAATATATCCATTCATATATACATATATATGTACATATATATGTATGTATCAAATTAAGTAAAATATTAAATTAAGAAACGCTGGGCAGAGTAAATTGAAAGGGATTATCATATAATACAACGGTACCTTGAGTTTAATCCTTAACGCTACGATTAATGATTGAAGAAATCTCAGTTCTCGGTGCGAATCTGTGCTGAGACAAAGTTCCTCGCCTGGTTCCAATTAATTGCTATCTTTTTCCTCTTCAATTTAACGGAGATAACAACAACAACAAAAAAGAAATGGAAACGATTTACCCACGAGAGAGATTGTCGCGTTTCTTTTCTTGTTCTCATGTGTGTGCGCGAACTCGCTTATCGGTAACGTGTGCGAAACACGATTATGACGTGACACGCGTCCCCTCTTCTTCAAGGTAATAAAACTGAACTGTCGGAGCCAGGTTTCGCGACATTATCCTCGTTTATCCGATTCAACCGTGGTGACCTTTGTACGTGAACGTTGCACCTTTCCGTGCAATCTTCCATCTCCCGGGGACTATTGTTGTATATATCCCCGGCTGGGTATATGGTGTTCCACACGGGGGAGACGAGAGTGTGCCACACCTCCGTTCTACCTTCTACCTTCAGAAGGTTAACGCGCTGTAGCGGTATTAGTCAACCACAATGCAGCACGGATGCCGAGCCAATGAAAAATCTGCCCGAAGCAGCGAGCAAGCGCGCACGCGGCTGAATAAATCTCAGTGAAATTTCGCTCGGTGTCTAAATCTCTCCTAATGTCGTCCCACGAGAGGCTAGCATGCACGCTAATAAGCGAAAATACCTGATCGGTTACGATACTTACGGCTCGCGGAATAAGGAGAAAATAATCGATGTGGGTCACTCACCACTAAATAGACTGCACCCGCTAATTTACAAGCGTGCTCAAAATTAGTGACATTTCTCGGTCGGTGACACATTAACACTGAAAATAATTTCTTTCTCAAATTCCTTAGATTTTCAGAATTCAGATTGATGTATTGCGAGGTGCTTTCTACTTAGAATTAGTTGTTTTGTCGTGCCATTTAACACTGGAACTGTCAGACCAGTCAGAATGACCGACTCCTAATTTTTTCTTTCATAGTAATTGATATTCTAAGAGTAGTCTTCGATAAATGTTTAATTCTTCGCTAAATGTTCCATTGAAAGAAAAGCATTTTAATTATAGTGTTCATTCTCGTATTTTCCGAGGCTCAAATTCATTCATCGACAGACCACGAATATTTACGCAGATTTTCACCGTATTATGCAATAAATACAGCGTTATTTTTCTATAATAATATATTTTCTCGAATTAAGAATAATGAAAAGCCGTGTTAGCATGTTCATTATTTCTAGACGAATAAAGATTCGCAAGTCAGCTCGTTAGACAACCAATCAAGTATTTTCGAAATACATTTGTTTATGAAGCTATGAAAGAGCAAACTGTGAACAAAAGTCCGAAAGAATCGGCCGAATAATTAAACGCAAATGAGATCGTTAACGCTCAACGCAGGACCTGTTTTACATCATAAAAAATCAGTACATACTTAACGCTTCGAGCGCGATGACTGCATCCTCACCACGCGTAGAAATTACCCGAGCGACGACGATGCTGTTACCGCGCGTTGAAATCACCAAACAAGCGTACGCGTTCGCAACTCGTTGACACGCTTATTATACAAAACCCGGATTACTCAGTATTCCGTTTATTCCGATTTTTGTGTTGCCAGATATTATGGAAAATGTTTAGTATTGAGCAAGAGTTAAACTGAAATTAATCGCGTCGTTCCAGAACACAAACCTAAGGATATTTATGTGTTTATTGTCTGGTATAATTAATGCCTGGCATTAATTAATGCTAAATTAATTAACAGGGGTGCTCCAGTGAATAATAATCACTAGACTGCGGATTTTATGCATTTATGATAAAAATGGATAGGTCTAATTCATAACAGTAAAACTATTTGAAGAATTTAACTACGCTACTGTAATATTTTCAACCTTTTAAACATATTCAGCAAGAAGTTAAATATATATTTCACCTAAGCTTGTGGCAATACTGGAAGAAAGTTTTCATTTTGCATAAAGGATCCGCAGTCTAATAATTACACAAACCTATCACAAGATCATCAAACCATCTCTAAATACAAGTTGCTAATGATAGTAATTCCTTCGAATACGTGGGGTGAAAAAGATCTCTTTGGCAGGGATTTCAACAATAATAGGGCATGATAGATGTTATTTTTTCGTTTCGATGACGAAGAACGTTCATTCACTGGGAGAGTCGTTCATTCACTGGACGGATCAGACTATGCGCAAAACCTTAACGATCATGTTCGTTCTCGACTGCGCTGTTTTCCGTGTGCGTTTCGCAAGTCTCGTTGCAAAAACGATCGCGTGACCGCGAGAACGGTTGATCGTCGGCGCGTCGAATTGATCGACGGTAGCCGAGACGTCGAAATCCGCCAGGTGTAATGAGATTTACAGTTAAAGAGGTCCGGGCAATTAAAGCGACGCTGTCGTTGGACTGCAACCGCTTGAAATCGGCGACGGTGGGTAGAGTACACGCTCGCCTTGTCGGAGCGGGTAACGACGTCGGGTTACGCCGGAGTCGACGGATCGATTACCGGGCGCAATTCCCGGCGTGTAGAAGGCCTAACGGCGATTAGAAGCCGGGCGGGTCGTAATCTGATGTTAAATTGGTGAAAGCTGCGCCACCGGTGACTTTAAACACCGGCTGTACGCCGTATAAGGCAGGCCTCATCATATTGGCCCAAAGAAGTGTATCGTTGTTCGACGGCCAGCCTCTATCTCAGGCCTCGGCTAACACGATTTAGAAAAGACCGGCCCGGTAATCACGAACACACGCTGATTACCCGACGCTATCGGCCTGACCTGCAAATAGAGAACTCGGCGACGTTTCTTCCGCCGTTTCCCATTAATTAGAGCACCGACCGGCGACCGGACCGTCTCCATTTTCTTCTTTCACCTACGGCTCGAGTGTGCACAGAGTCCTTTATTAACCCATTTGCATCAAAAGGAAACCGACGAAGAACGAAAAATAATCCATTTCCTTAATTATATTGTTTTATATGTCAGAGTAGATTCTATGCATTTTTTATAATACTTTTTCGAAACTTACTGTTTCCTTATTTGATTTTTTACGCTTTTCTATTAAATATGGCTAGGTGCTTCTTTCTTTTGCACAGCAGTGTATGTAAATAGACCGTTGATTTTATGCATTTGTGGCAACAGTTCAATGTTACTGATGTATTACTTGCAACCTATTCGAATCTGGTCTGACTTCTGTAGTCTGGTTGTACAAGTGGTTACGTAATGCATACTACTGATATTAAAAGTAGAGTAATCTTTTTGCAAATAGGTTAACACTTTGACTGCCCTGTCAGCCTTGTACAGTTTTGTATTGGCTTGAAAATCTCTGCTTAAATTGATATTAGTTTTCAAGTAATTTCATACCTCCATCAATGACCCACGTGGCGTTCAACGTGTTAATCTTTAGATTAACAGAATTACGCCTATGCAATGGAAATTTTTGAGATTGTCGAACAGACATACATATATCGTAATGACAGCTATTCGATGATTTCAACTGTTGGTAAGAGTATCATTATCGTTCGAGTGACTCGAATGTGCGGCAAGAGTATCAGCGTCAGCGGAGTGATTTCAATGCGTGGTAATGATACCGTGGCTCGTACCCGAGCATCGTGCATACGTGCCGTTAATTATACACAATACCTCCACTAATACCAACTATTTTAACCTAGATAAATACATTTTCGAACGGAGTTTCGCGAGTCTGCCGATCGATTTGCTCGCACGACCGAATAGAAAATCCAATTTTCCAGTGATCATAACTAGACTGCGGATCTTTATGCAAAATAAAAAAATGTTTGCAAGACAGAGGAGTAAAATAAAAATTTCTTTCTTCTTTTTATTATCTAATTAAGCTGAAACTGATGTTTTAAAATTTTTTTAATATGTCCACTGCTTTAAACTGTGCCTACCCATTTTTGTCATAAATGCATAAAATCCGCAGCCTAATCATAACCTAACGAAATCCCGATGTAAAGGGTGTCACAACGAGAGCGGAAAATTTAAATATGCTCCCATTTCTGATGCTGCGCTTTCAGAGTTATTGTCACAGTATGACAGTCTGCTATTATTGAAAATGAATCGCTATTCGGCTCAACAAAAATGGTGAAAATCTAGCGCTTTTAACTACTGAAAAACCCCATCTTTGCACAATGCAGAAATGAGAATTTGGATTTCTTTCTCTGGGGTTTTTTAAAGTTAAAAGTGAACAAGCCCGCGACCACCCAAGCCTTGAGGACGAGATTAGACGCTGTATCTTTGAGATCCAGCCACAATTATGCCAAAAATTCTAATACTTAAACATCTAAATTTATATATAAATTTATAAATTTCTTTATTACCACATTTATTCATTAATTTTGTAAGGGACTTTCAACAACTTATTTGTGGCATTTTTCTGATTGAAATTACACTAAACACGACATAATTTCAACTGTATTTAGTGATACAGTTGAAATTATGATAAGATACATTACATATTTAATTATATTCAATTTAATTGACGATGAAAGTTTCGGGCATAAGGAAGGAATAAAAAAATAGTGTCCATACACGATTTCTCTCTCTCTCTCTCTTTATCTGCTCGGAACCGGCGATGAGAAACAAATGGCGACTTTACTGTATTTAGAATTTAAATATTCCACTCTTGTTGGGACACCCTTTAGAATCGCGCTTGTTGAGTTCTCCTCTGACAGGCGTGTTCCCGGCGCGGTGGTTCGGCTTAATTAATGCGATAAAGAGATACTCGCAAGCAAGATATTGTTGTCGCGATAACGTATGAAAATACTACCTAATGGTTACGATAATTCACCGTTCCGCGGTCGCTAATTATGCACGGGCCTAATTAGAATATTTATACATCGTGTGGCGGAGGTCGATTTCTAGAACTCCTTCTCAGCACACTTTAACTTAAACAACGGGTACACACGTATATGTATGTGTTCATGTATACATAACCAGAGACCGGTGTCTTTTTTTCTCGCTTTCATTCTTCCCCGATCTAAGCGTTCGATCGTTCAGGAAGTCGCTTTCAAAACGCTTTTTGCATCGATTATGGACAAGTGTAAGGTCTCGCGACGGCGCACGATGTCGCCGAAGAATCGTTTCCATTGTGCGAAGCACGTGACTAATTACGGAATGGACGGTTTGCATGAGATCGTCGAGATACGAGGATTAAATCGTTCCTCCGCGGGTTTCTGACGCTGAACCGGATGCACATCGCGCGTGTGATAAGGACATTCATACGGGCTTCTTCTGGGATACTTTGCACCATCTGTAATTAGTTTACTTTCGTTACTGTTCAGTGGAACTCCTCTCAATTTTCTTTGTTTAATCGAAGAATCGAAGATTTTAAGAATAACTCTTTGTCTTTATGCATTTACGTTAACAGGAACTAATAGAATTTTTATTTCACATTTCCAATAAGCAGTTTTTTTAGTCGACAGTGGAGATTTTTGTAAACATGAGAATTTGCGTAATGGTTCGCAATATAGTTATCGGGTGGGTCAGATCGAACGATCTCAAAGCTTCTCGTTTACAATTATTCGTGGGAAAGCATTAAACAGAATGAAATTATTCATGCACCTGCACTGCAACTCGATTGACATTTTACTAAATGAACTTTTTCAGTTTAGATTACTTCTCGTTGCTAGACGCTAGTACAAAATATGCACCTAATTGTTGACACTGCTTGGCTAATCTCTTTGATAAAATTAATTTTTTAGAGTCTTTATCTACCAAAGCCTATTAATATTATTTTATAATATTAAACGAAACTATTAGATGACGTTATTGAGCGTGACTTGTTAGTTTACAATGAAAAGTGCTCTTGCTGTTGAAGGTTCCATTCCAAAGCCATGTACCATTTTTCAAAATGATTCAATAATTACTAGTCGGTAATATGTTAACGTATACAAGAAATGCCTACAGTCTCCTTACAGTAAATAATAAAGGTCCTATGGAAATCATCGATACAAATTTCCCCGACTCGGTTTTCACCGACAACATTTCTCCGACTCCAGAAATCTGGTCAAATGACCGACAATAACTTTGGCCGACAACATCTTTAACCGAAAACGAATTTTGATCGACAACGTTTTTGGATTCGTTGTCTGTCAAAATCGTTGTCGGGTGTCACGTCCGGTGGTTCTGCCATGAGGAATAATCAATAAAATTAATCGTATATACATATATTATATAATCTCAGAATTTCTTTTCATATTGTTCTATTAATGTTGCACGAGAGATATAACATCAATTATTATAATTAATAAGTAATATTGAATTATCATATACTATACCACATTGCGAGCGATAAAAACTAAAAAAAATTTCTTTAATCTATAATATATATATACGATTGATTTTATTGATTATTACTCATGGCAGAACCACCGGATGTGACACGGGTAAAGGTGTTATTGGCCAAAATAGTTGCCGTAGAAATCTAGAGTCGGTGAAATGTCGGCGAAAACCGTGTTGGGGAAATTTGTGTCTGTGATTTCTGCTGAATTTTGCTGCTGTACACGCAAAGACAGGTGAGGTTGCGCGGAGATGCGAGCTCGTTGTCACTCGAGTCTCGTATCTCGATCCGGGAGTTTCGATTCGAATTGTCGTCACGGTCGCGAAACAGACTGGTCTAGCTCGGCGTCGGGCCAGGAAGGTTTTCGCCTGAATGGAACGAGACACGTGGACGAAACGAGCTTGAGCTGCTGCGTTGAATGGCCTCGGTAATAGTCATCCTCGAAATTACAAGTTGATAACACGCCGTGAAAAAAGGTTATCTTGGCTGGAAGCGGCTAACTGAGGCAATCACCGCGAGGCAACACTTTCTTGCCCGCGAAGCTAATTTATCGGGGTTCCCCGGCAGCACGCACGCCAGGATCGTTTTTCTCGATGGCCGCCGTTCGTTGATGGGCCCGATGAAAGGATCAAAAGAATTTCCCGTCGTTAATGCAACGAGATATCAAACGGACCTAACGGGCCGACGGAGAGCCCCTCGCCAAGTCGTCATCGTTCGCTTTGGTTGTAAATTGGCTACGCGTCATTAATATCAGCCTCGGCGAATTACCACATCACCCTCGGATAGCGCGCGGCCCGTACAGCCGATGAACGAGAAACGATAAATGCCAGGACGGCTAATCGACTGCGGCGACCGCGGAGCCTTGCCTTGGAATGTTCGCGTCAGGCTTCTGTTCTGTTTCTAGATGGTTCGCCGTTGTGGACGCCACTCGCGGCTTTATGGCCCCTGATAATCTTTATCCATCGATGCGCGACTATCGAATTAGAACCGCGATCTGGATCAACGCGATTTTTCCTTTTCATTTGATGCTTCGAACAGGGATATTACAGAGAAATGTTGAACGACTATCTGGGAATGTCACACTGATTTAACAGTATCTACGAAACGGTAATAAATGCTAATTATCTCGATCCATTCGCGTCATCGCGAATTAAATTAAAATCGCGTTATTTTCCTTTGATTTTTCTCATACTTGTAAGAATGTTGAATGTTTACCGTATACATGCGTTCCATGTCATATGTTTGACTATTGTATATATTTTTATTGATTTATACGTTATTGTATATGTTTTCATCGATTTGTGCAATACGTGTTTTGTTAACAAATGTGCGTGACGTTTTAGTTTTGTTAAAAATAAAGATTACTGATGGTTCCTAATGAGTTCCTAAAGAACGAATAAAAACGTATTACGTGGTTTTTGAGTCTCCACCTTACATACTCGACATGGAAACGTTGTGTTAATTTTTTTAAACAATTATTTAATCCGTTTCATGCGAAAGTAATGTAGTACGTATTTGCTTGGTTCAACACCATATATCAACGGTTTAATGGTCATGAAATAAAATAATAATAATAAATAAGACGAACCAAACATTCCTCAAACTAGAAATTTTACTTAATTACTCGTTATTCGATGTTTAAATTTTTTTACAGTCCCCATTTTTGCATTAAACGGTTCATATGTCGTACCAAAAAACAAATCAAACATTCTTCAAATTAGAAATTTTATTTAATCACTGTTTCAATGATTAAATGTTTCGCACCATTTTGGCATTAAACGGTACGTTTGTTGTTGTAGGCAAAGTTAAAAAATGAACATCTTCGTATAAACAAGATTAATCTGCTTTTAATTATCGCAAAAACAATGCTACCGTTTTTCCCTTGTTCCGGCGGGCACGGGCCACGCGATCTCTAATTTCGTAAATCCTGATCCATCATCCAAGAAGTTGCTCAACCGAACAAAAAAAAAAAGAGTAAAACGAAATGATCGATGCGTTACGTCTCTCGCTGGAAGTCTAATCCCAGACGAAAACGGCCTCGCGAAACTCGGTTAATTAACGTCCAGATTATCTCGGACAGTTCGCCGCGGAATGATGGAATAGAGTAGCTTAAGGAACGCCTGAAGTTTATCGGCGGATCAGCAATTACCTTGACATTATCCGGAGGAATCGGTTAGAACGTCGGACGATAGAGTGTTATTGATAATATTTCTCGATGAGAAAACGGTAAACGTATCTGAGCTTGATCCCAGCGATCCAAGAGATCTCCTCGGAGCACTCTCTCGCTCGCCTGCAAACCGTATCAGTTTCCGCGAACGATTCGCGAGCCTATCTGCCACGATGTGGTCCGCGGAACTGACTAATGGTGCTGGGGAACGTCAAAGATCTTCGCGGATCGATGAAAATTTATCTGAGGCTCATAGTTCAAACGCCGATGGATTTCGGTCTATTATACTTGATAGCCTGCTTCTGACTAACTTATGGCTGCCGGCGCGATAGCATCTTTCCTCGAGAGATAACTCCAACGAGAGTTCTTTTTCAAGTTTGCAATACTTAGGAGACTGGCCGGAGGCGAGAGACAGAGTAGCAATAAGGAAACTCGAATTTTTGATATTGTTGCAAATTTATACGCTCGGTATCGTCACGTAGTATTGTAGCGCGTGCGATTATTATGATAGAAGCAGCTGCTTAATGATAGCCTCGCTAACGTTGCTGCTGGCAGCAATGATTTGCTGCTCGGATAGCTTCAATCTGTGTCGAAGTATTGTATTTCGAAAGCGGTTCGCCGATTGATATCTTCTGAAGATGTTTATTGCAACGAAAGAGTAGGGATTGCAACAAATAGGGATGAAATTAGCGATTGCAATAAATTATAGGTGGTTATGTAAATTATCATGTATTCCATAATACGAAAATTATAGTCAAATAGTATATCAGAGTATAAAATTGAATCCTTGTGTGCTGGTATTTTTTTTTGAATTTGTATCCAAGTCAAAGTCTGTAGCAATTTTCGTAATATAAGATTTAAGACCTCGTTAATTATCATGAAAGTGGTTAATAAATCTAACATTAGCGAAACTACTGTATCGATAACGCAGTTGATAGAGTCGTAAAATTGATGCCTATCTCTAACTTTAATTGGAAAATTTCACTACGCTGATTGAACGCATGCGGCGCAGAATTTTTCCAAGAGTCTTTTGTTTGCAGAATTTATAAAAGCTGCGATATCAAGAGATATAAATTGTCAATAATTGATAAGGCGGACTGGTCCCATTACGGTCCCAGATAAAATTCGTTCGGTTTGCGGTTGAATAAATGGCGGAGCCCGGGGTCGGTGCCATTTGCAGGTGTTCCACTAGCGAATGTGGATCAGATTAGACTGATTTGCGATTGCGGAGGACTCTTAATATTGCTCGGGCTTAGAACGAACTGCGCCGGTGATTGGAATCTTGATAAACGTTAAACGGTTCAGGGGTAACGCGTGAAAAACAATTAATTACATGGTGCAGATGGTATTGAGCGGTTAATTGGTATGCATACTGCGTTTACGTGAACACGTAGGAACATGGAAATTTGTAAATTTACTTCGTGGTGAATTATATGGATTTCCCTTACAACTCGAAAAGAAAAATCAAACTGCTTAGGAGTGAGTAAAAAAATGTTTTTCATCAAACAGATTTCATTTTTAATTGATTTCAAAATCAGAAAAGTCTGACTAACTACCTTTAAAAAATTGTTACTTCAATGGAAACTTCCATAACAAATGAAAAAAAATGTTTTCGATTGTTTAAGTGTTTGTAATTAAGAAAAATGAAACTACCTAGTATCAGAAAAATTAATTTCAACGAGAAATTTTTTCGTCGAATGAGCTACGAAGTTGATTTTGCATCGAATGTGTTGGATCTTCGACACTACCTTTAAATAATTGATATTTCAATGGAAACTTCTATAATAAATGAAAAAGATGTTTTAGATTGTTTAAGTGTTTGTGATTAAGAAAAATGAAGCTACCTACTATCAGAAAAATTAATGTCAACGAGAAATTTTTTCGTCGAATGAGCTACGAAGTTGATGTTGCATCGAATGTGTTGTATCTTCGACACTGTTTCAGTCAGACCATTAACACCGATGTTCGTCAGCAACAATTTTGAGTGCATCGCGAAAAAAACACTGCAAGCCCATTGCTCGCACTAATCTCGCGACCACAAGTGGAGCGTCGGCAAATAACATTGCACCATAGAATCCACGAAATCGTTTGCTCGACCGCAAGCGCTACCAGTTTTCCGCGACCGCAAGAGAAGCGACCAGAAATAGAGCGACGTCCTTTGCAACAGAGAAGATTTTTCGAAACTTGTTTCTGCCGATTGCTTTCCATATACAGCTCCAACGCGGAAGTTCAGAACAATCGTCGCGGCAATGGAAACCTTGAAACGTTAACAGGATGACTGCTATGTCGGTCATATATGAGTTACGCTTTGCTCTCATCACGTCTAGAAATCAATTTTTACTGTAATACATTCGAGGAAATTAAGTTTTACTGTACTGTATTAAACAAAACTAATTTTCACTATAATATATTCGGGGCAATTCATGTTCACTGTAATGTATTAGAGAAAATTAATTTTTGCTGTACTATATTGGAGAAAATTAATTTTTATTTCACTATATTCGAGAAAATTCATTTTTATCCTATACTAAATTGGGCAAAATTAATTTGTACTGTACTATATTGAAGAAAATTAATTTTTACTTTATACTATTTTGGAAAAAATTAATTTTTACTCTACTATATCGAAGAAAATTAATTTTTATTGTAACGTATATAGGACAAAATTGACTTGTATGAAACAGAATTGATCAAATTAATTCCTAGGATTGTACAATGTAAAGAGGTCAAAGCATAGTGACCGAGACAAATTTGATCTCAACAGTTTTGGTTTCATTAATTATACTACTCCGATTTAATTAGAGTGTCTAAGGACTCTAATTTGGCAATCGTGTTAATCATCACATAAAAATACTCGAAAGCGCCCACATACCTAATCGAGGGAAAAATGCGAGCACGCGGGTTAGGCCAATTTTCCGACCACAAGTGGAGCACCTGCGCATAACGTTGGGTCCGCGAAATGGTCCAAATTGTTCGAGTGCTTCGAATTCCTCGGTGACCGCAGAGGGAGCGACCATAAGTGAAGTAACACCTTCCATTTTACCGTGCAATTGAATATTTTTTCGAAAGTATAGCCATATTACACGGAAATACTTCTTTTCGTGCTAAATCATTCGGTAGAGGCTTTGCGAAACGGTCTCACAGAAACCAATCTCCAGGGTGACAGATGAATTATTGCGTTGAATATGAATCGGTAGAAATGTAGATTGAGGGGCTTGTATTTTCTAGTTTTACTTTTCCTCTTGTGTGAAAATAAATCTGTTAAGTGACGTGTTGGAACAAAACTCCGAATGAAAAACAATTGGATGAATGGAAATCCAAAATGAAAATAAGTAAGTCTGTCAAGCAACAATGGAAACTATGAATGAAACAAAGTTTATGATATTCTAGTTCACAATCTACACAGTTTATTACATTTATTAGTAGAGTGGCTAAGTAAATCTGAAATATAAATAAACCTGTTAAGGAACAACGTATTTGAACGAAATTACGAATGCAACACACTTTGTTGAATGGAACTTAAAAAAAAATGAATTTGTTAAACAGAAACGTATGTGAAAGATAAGTTTGTAAATGAAAAGGATTAAATCAGTAAAAAGAATGCAACTAAATCTGTTAACAATAACATATTCGAACGGAACTGTAAAACAGAATGTGATGAATGAAAATCCAAAAGAAATATAAGAATATCTTTTAACCCTTAGCACTCGAGTGGCGCCTCTGAGGCGTCACTAAAAATTTCTGTCCTATTATTGAAAATATTGTTTACATTATTAGATATGTCGGTATCTAACCAATTACTAAACATTTAAGTATTGTATGAGGTATTATACCAATGTTATATTTACCAAATTTAAAACCTCATAGAGAGCGTAAATATTCTAGATCAGAAGAAACGTTTGATTTTTGAGTTAAAATAGCTCCGAGTGCAAAGGGTTAACATATTTTAATAGAACTGTGAGTGAAATGTAGTTCATTGAAGAAGAATTTAAACCGGAAAGGTTAAGCACCAACCGTGACAGTAACAATATTAATGGTTTTCTTTTCTTTCGAACGACAATTGTTGATAAATCTTTGAATGTTATTGACGCGCTGGTACGATCATTCTTGACAATAATTAAGCTATTTTGCAAATTTACATAAAATATTTCGACGTTTCGATCCACGATTTGGATCATTTTCAAGAAACTTATTTCATTGTAATTGCGTCTGTAAGAATTCGTTTCTAATTAGTATGTGGTTTTCAGACCAAATGCAGGAAAAGGAAACAATATCTTAAAATCCCAATCAGAAGAGAAAGAAAAAAGAATACAAAAAAAAATTATAACTTATATGAATACTCACTTGCTTAACCCAAATTAGTTACTAATTTAAATTCTTTAAAGTTTGTGGAAACGCATGTGGCGCTATAAATGGAAATGGCGCTAAAATTTGAGACATAGACATAGATCCAACATACTAATGCTGTTTGTATACCAATCGAAACTGTTGGTAAAAAAGAAAAGTAAACCTTCCATTTACTTTTGATAATAAACTATAGGAAACATGTATTGGAAAAAAGCGATTACAGACGCAATTACAATGAAATAAGTTTCTTGAAAATGATCCAAATCGTGGATCGAAACGTCGAAATATTTTATGTAAATTTGCAAAATAGCTTAATTATTGTCAAGAATGACCGTACCAGCGCGCCAATAACATTCAAAGATTTATTAACAATATTAAGCAAAGTATGAACGAACAAGAATGTACTAAATGAAAAATCGGTGAATCTTTGAGCCTATAGCAATTGATGGTAACCGAAATGCTCGCCGAGAGCAGAGTGCAAGGAACCAGGAAAAGAGTGATCCACGTACCTACATATAGCGAAAAAGAAATTGCACGCGGAATAGGACGCGGCTGGCCGACGCGGCGATCCCGTGAAATCGTATTCGCGTATCGGACCGCTATCCGATGCGTAGCATCGCGTAACGGCCCAGGAAAAAGTGCTGGAAACGAGCGTTGCATCGCGGAGGTCAGAGTTTTAGAAAGAGGCCTTAAGGTTGTTACGAGCAGCGCCGTAGTAATTACACGTTGCCCCGGCGCGATATTGCGTTACGTGCATGCATTACGCACATAGTTCGGCGCGCGATGCGGCAGCGAGAAAAACGATACGTCCCGCGGCGGACGATAAATTCCGCTCGAAAGCCTTGTCGGGATGATTGCCTGGGTGAGCTGACTCGGGACGTGATAATCGACTTCGGTTCCCGATTTCGGAATCGTCCGATTACTACCCGTTCCGCCATTTTATTTCTAGGTCGCTCGCGAAGCGTCCGTCAAACCCGAAAATCGAGAATATATTATTTAAAAATTATTTCGCCGTATATAACTCCTTGCCCTGCGATTTATTTTACTATTTCTGTAATTAAAACTTTCTTTGTAGTTCGCAGTTTCCCAAAAAAGGAGAAAATTTATATTTATTCTAACCCTACGCGTTCTCCAGTAACTATTATCGAAACCAAAGTAGAATTTCGTCTCGGTTTAAAGGAAATTAATAACATACAAGGCAAGTGGTTAAATATAAAGACTATGCATATATCAGTATATTAAAATGCTTTTACCTTTTCAGTAATAAGAAAATAAGAGACTTTCTGAATATTAGAACATTTATATAAATTTTTAATCGACGACGATGCTTTCTGAATTAATGCACAGAAATTGCTATATAAATTTATTTTATCTAACGAAATGTTAATAAACTGTAGACAAAGAATGTTTTCGTTCAAATGCTAAAGAATCGCATAAAAATTGTTGCTGTTGGACCAAGAGCACCTGCACTTAATACGATCATGAATATTTATACAGTTTTTTCCCTGCGCAGCGTAATGAGATACTTTTTGTCCCACTGTAAATATTTAATTTTTTGGTAACCTTGCAATAATAATTGATCGGTTCTCGAAAAAAATGATTGCAATTGTAATAAGATTTTTATGTTGGCTGGTAATCAACGTGTTTCTGGCTCGTTATGATTACGCCGTGGATTTTATGCATTCATAGCGCATTCATAATTGGATCGTGGTTCAATTACTGGGTTGAGTCATAAGTAACTTCCGTCACGGATGGCGAAAATTCAATGCATAATAAATGAAAAAATGTTAATGAGCATTTTTCTGTTTCGTAATGACTGCTACGAAAACAAGGAAGCCGATATTTGTGACAATATCATAGTCCGAAATGAAATATAAAATTATTAAAGAAATTACTATTACTGCCAAACGCTATATTTTTAAATTATTAAAATAGGTTAATAGAATAAATTGGCAGTATTGGCAGAGGATATGTCTATTTAATTATATATCGTTGTGAACAAGTTATAGGTGAATTTTGTAGTTTTCCGAAAAATAAAATGCATGTTTCAGAACATCAGCTCTTATCGCGATAAGGTTTTTAATTGGAAGAAAGTGTTTCCAATTTTTTCCTTTTCCGATAATCCACCGCATACTCGAATCTTTTATTTTGTCGGAACACGGTTAATGGTGGAAAGAGAAATTTCGCGTTTGCATGATTATATCGCATCGCTAAGATATGCTCACGTCGAGATTCTAGGAATTGATGCATCGGCGAATCGAGCCGTAAAAATTTCATCGTCCGCGAAAGAAAATGGCGGCAACCAGTCACGATACCTTCTCAGCTCATATAACGAAATCCTGCTAATAATTTCTTCCGCGCGTTTCCAGTTATCCTTTACCTACCAATACTGACGTTAAAAAACTTCGTTCCACACCAATTATAATATATAAACATTGAGCTTCGATTAACTATTAAATATTAGGAGTACCACTGAACAGTCCATCGTTTTAAAAATATTTTATTTATTTCTTCTTTTGCGAAATTCAAATAAATTTCAGGTTCAATCAAATGCTTGGACAAAATGTATTACAGTTGATTCAGAATTTTAAGAGCATATTCATCACTAGACTGCGGATCTTTATGCGAAATAAACATTTTCTTCGTCAATTACAAACATTCCTTTCTATTTTTTTAACAATATTTATGGATTAAAAATAACATATGGACGTTCTTAAATTGTATTAATTTTTTTACTCTCCTAAATTCTATCCACCTATTTTCGTTATAAATGCATAAAATCCGCAGTCTGCTTGTCACATTTCCTGCTAGACAGATTTTCTGTTCCATACGTTCGTTATGCGATAACTTGCGCAATTTCTTTCGTAAAAATTCACGTTTTGCGAACAGTTATATTTCGCATCTGAAATAAATTTGCCAACGGACACATTGCCGGGAACTCGTTAAGCCGAGAGATGCGTATCTCGAATATTCGTTCATCTCCGTGGTCATCCGTTTTCCGAGAAGAAGTGAATTTGAAATATATGTATCGCCCGAGGCGGTCTTTATCGCGCTCGTTAATTGGAAATCGAACTTTACGAGCGCAGATAAACCACTGTATTAACGAAGACGGTTAGGTTTCTCGTTTATACCGTCGATCTGATCACAATGGCGCAATAAAAACGAACCGAGGGTACTGCCGATAGATGACGAGATGGTAAAAAGGGACACTATAGAAACGGAAGCGAGCAGACAGTGCAGAACGCGACCTTAAGGAATTGTTTCTCTAACCGCGCCGAAAAAATTGCACGAAAGTGAACACAATGTAAAACAATTTCAAACTCTTTGTACCATAAAACTGTACTTTTGAGCCTAGTTTGAAATTCGATCACCAAAAATTACAACTTGTTGCAATTCTTAACTGAAAAATAGGCATGTCACTTTCTGTATGCTCGCTTTAAACGACGAAAATTCATTTAAATATTTTAGATTTTTCTACAACACTTGAACACTGTGATACTCAGCAAGTATTTTCGAGAAATACGAGAAAAAATGAAAATTGATGTTTTGAAACTGAATGAAAGGGATAATTGTATGGGTTTGGGTCTGCTCGGGTGTCGCGAATGTGAGAAACTAGCGAAAACGATCTTCGAAAGGTTGATAAGGCAGTTTCGCGCTGAATAGGAGAAGAAAAAGTCAGGGGTGGACGGGGGATGGTGGTCGGTGGAGTGGCTAATACTCGTATTCAGACTTATTTCTAAAGACACCGGTAACGAGGATCGAGATAATGGATGAAAGAACGAGCGAATGCATTAATATCCGTCCTTCGAGGTAATTAATGAAATCCGAGGCGGGAAAAGAGAAGAATGGCGCGGCTCTTCCGGTCGTAAGTCTCACGTGCGCTCGGCCTTTCGAACCGGTTGATCGGATACAGTCTGGAAAACCCGGGACGAACGTTGCTCAACAGATTTTCACTTCGTTTTGAATTTTCTGTCAGACACTCGCGCATGAAATGTCGTTTCAGACTATCGTAAAGCTCCGTTCAGTGAAACAAAAACGAATCTAATTCCGAGTTCGAGTTTTCGATGCAAGAAACAAATACTAAACTGTTTTGAATCGAATCGTATTTCAATCTCGTAGATAAACAATTAATCCTTAGACAGTTGAAGTTCCTACAATGTTCTTTTACACATATACGGACACACTTCTTCTAGGTTAAAATTAATTCTCTTATTGAAGTTAATATGAATAACTAACAATTCAATGTGGATGTTAAGAAGTTAGAATTTGGAAGGAACATTTATAACTCTGGATAAAGATAGACCCTTCTTTCGTCATTAATTCACTACACCAAAGTACAAGAATCTTGCTTCTAATAAAAAAATGTAAAATATCTCTTCTAAATGGTGTTCCTTCATCCACAAGCGTGCAGCCGGGATAGAGCACAGCAAAGTTTCCTGGTCTTATCTGTACTAGCCAGAGGAGTTAGGGTTGAAATACTTGCGGAACTTTTTACAACACTTTATGCGCGATTGTCTGATCGAAAGCTCGCTCGACCTCGGAGAATTTGGTCGTCCGATCGAGTCTCCCGAGAGAAAATTTGCAGCAGGGCTCGAAGAAAGTCTAGAGTGTGTTCCTCGAGCAGAATTCCTCGCAAAATCGTCCGTCAAACGATTCGCTTTCACTCTCTTACGAATAACAGACGGCGAGACACGCGAGCGCCGCGCCGGCTGACCGAACGGGCGAAGCGTGCGCGCGCGCGCGTTGAGTATGTATCTAAATCACAGCTCGTGCTACTAATTACTTATAACGTTATATACCTTTCTCGATACTCTGTTACTTACCGATCACTATGTTACTTCCATTAGTCTACTATTTTTCCTTGCGTGTATACGTAGATACGTGAAGTGACAAACAAAAATAAAAGAGAAGAGGGACGGATGTAGGAAGACAGCTTAGGGAAGAGAAACGAAGAGAGAAGAAACTCGAAAGAACAATAAAAAGTAGAATCATTCTATGTATAAAATAACGTTAATATCTCATAGTGGTATTAAATATCGTTGATCGATGGGCGATCGTCGATCCACGGGCCACCGATCTCACCTCTTTCGCGCCAATCGGTCGTCTTAGGAACAACAATTTCATCGAGGATCGGTATCCACCGTCGATCGACGATCCGACTAATTGATTACGTGGTATAAAAAAATAAAGGGCGTGCTTGCCTGCTTATATTATATTCACTCGTGAATTCATCGACAGAACGAGCCTAATCAATTTGACTGTCTGTGGGGCGAATCACCAAAACAAGCACCCTCGAATTTACGAAAAGAAGGGTGAAAGGTAACTTGCCTAAGTCACGCTCCTCTCGAGGTGATCGATTTCTCGAAACCGTCAACGTTCGAGTATCTCAGCAACAATTATTCTACTTTTAATTAAATACGCGGCAATATCGTTGCGAAAGGGGCTACCTTGAAGTCCCGAAGGTGTCTCTTTCTCGTAAATTCAATGGTGTCGAAATGTTCTTGCTTCACCCCTGCAGATGTCACCAGTTCAGACTCGCAGGCATTAACAGGATCTGCGATAAGGATTCAATCAGGATCGACTAAAAAATTGAATAACATAGACACGTTAATTGCAACTCTTCGAGCACCAAGGTATCTAGTCTATATCCACGACAGTGAACGGCAACTTCAAAGTTTCCGTATCATCCTCATCATCCTCAGTGCCCGAACAGTTGACGCGTAAACACGCGAACCGTAAGTCTGGACTAGCGACAGGGACGATCGTCATGGAAGCATGTACGCCCGGTGTTGATGAATTCACGATTCGCGGCTTTGTGGACGGTTTCCTGCTATCGGGTGATAGAATCCGCGACGGGGACGCTGGTAAAAGAAGAAGCGCCGATCTCCGCGGCTCACCGGTGTCAATCTCGGAAGCTATCTTCGCAGAACTGGTTAATTAAATGTCGACGGGCCCGGAGGTGGTTCCTCGAGGTCCGTCGGCGCTAAGATTCGTTCTAGGACGAGTGGGCCTGATCGCGAGACGGGTTCAACCTATCTGACGTTGGCCCAAAGACTCGTCGATCCCGCGATCGTTGCCATTGGTCATGGTTCGCTCTGTGCTCGGAGCTCTAACCTCGTCGATCGTAGATCGTTTCGTTCGGTGAACGAGGACTCAAACGCCGGGAGAAGAACAGAAGAAGGACAGCAATGAGAGGATAGAATAAGAAAAAGTGAAAGAAGGAGAGAGAGACAGAGTGATAGATAGAGAAAAAGAGCTATAGAAGAGAGAGAAGACTCGCACCGTGTGCCCCATCCGTAGAGGAGAGGCAGCAACGACCTGATGAGTTCGACGGGGCATCGAGCGATCTCCAGGTTCCTCCAAGTCGACTAACTAGGTGGATTGCAAGCGTTCCCCGAAGGGTCGACCGAGACCGGGAGCGCCTGACTCCTGTTTGTCACACTGGTGGTCGTGGTGGTGGTGGTCTCAGCCGACGGGCTGGGATTCCCGCTGTTCCCGTTGTTGTTCCCGCTGTTCCCGGTAGCCTGTTGTTGAACGCTGGGCTTCTGCGTGACGTGGGTCTGATAGTGTTTCGCCAGGTGTGCCTTCTGCCGGAAGCTCTTGCCGCAGAGGGAGCAGGCGAACGGTTTCTCGCCCGTGTGCGTCCGGATGTGAACGTTCACGCTGTACTTGTCCTTGAACCCTTTGCTACAGATGCTGCAGTAGTGCAGTGAGCGTTCCTTGCGCTGAACGCTGCCCGGAGAGCCGCCGGAAGCACCTTGTTGCTGGCCACCGGTCCCCCCTCCGCTTTCCGACCCACTGTTCCCATTACTAGCCGCGTTTGCGTTGTTGTTGTTCCTATTTGTGCGTCTGCAGTACTTCTTGGGGGCTTTGGCTGGGACTACTCTCGAAGGAGCCAGCTGAATCTGGTTGGTCGTCTGCTGCTGCTCCACCTCCGCCCGGGCGGCTGTCTGCTGTTGTAGAACGTCTTGTTGAGCAGCCGTGACGACCGTGACCGTGCTCACTTGACCAAGGTCCGCTGGCAGAGTGATGGTACCCAGACTACCGCTGGTCGGGTCCAACGTGTACATCACCGTGGTCGTCGCAGACACATTACAGACCGGTTCCAGGTTACAATAAGACTCCACCACTTCGTTAGCTATGCTCTTCAGCTTCTCGTAGTCACCTGGACGGTAGGTCGTCTGGTCCAACTGGGAGAGCAGCAGGTCCTCGTCCGTGCAAGTGTGCATCGACTCGTCCTGCTGCTGTTGTTGTTGCTGTTGCTGCTGTTGTTGCTGCTGTTGTTGTTGTTGCTGCTGCTGCTGCTGTTGCTGTGGATCCGCGACGATCTGCAGCCCGGCGTTACTCGTCACCGGCATCGCTATGGAGGCCTGGTTGGCCGGTGACGAGGACGACACCACCTGGGGAGGCCCAGTGTACAGTTTCCCCTGAAGAGCGCTTCTCAGAAGACTCTCGGCGGAGTCGCTCGCTCCAACCGCGACCGCAGCCGCAGCTGCGACCGCCGCCTCCTGCAGATTCTGGTCCGAGAGCTTCCAGTCGTTGTTGTTATCGCCGCCCGCGCAATTGCCGCTGTTCGACGAGGCCCTACCGCACAATTCTTTGCTCTCAACGAAACCGCTGTCGTCGGTCGTGTACTGCGAGGACGCCACGGAGAAACGGTCCGGGTGAAACCTGTCGTTGACCGTCCGCGACACTTCGCTCACGTTCGTCGTCTGATCGTGATCCGGCTCGTTGGAGGCCGGCTCCATGCTCAGGATAGCGTCCAGATCCAAGTTAGGCCGCAGGGACCAGGAGTCGCTGGACGTGGGTGCCGGACTCTTGCAGCAGTCCAACGCGTCCATCGAGTTCGCCTCGTTGTTCAGCACGGTTAGAGTGTAGATAGCCCCGTCCGTGTTCTGTCTGTCGTTCGTGGAACAGCCTCGCCCGACTGTTTGATGGTGATCGTTGGATCCCTGATGAACGTTCACGGTGTCGTTCCCGTGGCTCTGAGCGTTCGCCGACCAACAGTACTTGTTCAGGTCCTCTAACAGTATGTTGCAGGTTTGCTCTTTGCTCTCATCGGTGCCCCAATAGTCGCAGTCCGACTGGTCCATCGGCGTCTGCTCGTTGCTCTGCTGCACGTTGCAGGCGTTGTGATGGGTCCGCACGTGGTGGTGGTGGTGATGATGGCCCAGGGAGCTCGTGATTGTCGAGACCGGTGGCAACGCGGTCAGGGTGTTGTTGTTCGTTTCTTTGATGAACGGTGAGCCGTGGAGGTCACGACTGGTCTCGTGTTCCTCGTGGCTTTGCTGCAGGTAGCCCATGCTTCGGCAGGTGGTGCGATGAAGGAAACTTTCCTCGTCGGACACACCGTCGGCGGACGCGCAATGCGGGGGTGGAGACACCACGAAATCGAAGAAGTCCGTCTTCGGCAGATCCTCCCCGCCCCCTCCCGGGGCGAACGCCTCCGTTAAATCCATCGAACAGTTCAAGCGGTGGGTTCTCGTGGTTGCTGCTTTATCAGGATCAGGACACCAATGGCCTTGTTAGGCTGTCTGGCTTGCTGGCGCGGGAACGGGAAGACGTTTCAGCAGAGGATCTGATGCCTCCTCGACCACCGCATCCTTGAACTCTCGGAACTACCTGGACAGACAGAAGCGGAGGTTCAGTGAAAGTTCAGACATTTCTATTATCGATATCAACGGCCGACTCGATACACCCGCTACAAACTCGGGACTTTCTCCTCGGAGCACAATAGAGACTCTTGGGTTATGCTGGTCTACAAAAACTCTGGCAGGATAAGCTATTCGGGTCCAAGTTTTTTGTCTAAAATACTATTCTGTAAGATTTCAGATCTCCATTACTTGAGATTTTCAGATGAAATTCAAGCAAAAATTGAGCTACAAACTAGCGTTACTTCGAACGAGATGCAACTAAAATCATTACATTTGACACGTATCTTTGTCTAAACGTGACACTTAATTCTTGTGACAAGTAAAAATGTTTAATTCACGATGTATATGTATCATGTAAGATTTCGTTCAGCCCAGAATGAAGTGCCATTGCCAAGGGTACGGGATCGAGCGTACAACCCCAGAAAGATTCCCGAGGCTCGATGGCGTCAAGGTCTGCGTCGACTTGTCACCGAATCAGGGAAAAAACGGTTCGGCTCAGCAGCAAAGTTGCAAAACCGTTCCCGGTAACGGGTGGAAAAATGCCGATTCGCCGTCCCTCCCCGTATCGAATCCCATAGAATCCGAGGACAATGGCGCATACCGCGCCGCCGTGTCCCAGATTTTCCAGCGTTTTCTTAGGCGACGGGCCAGCAGCAGCAGCGTGCGCGCGCGCTCACAGTGGAATAGGATCGCTGGCTGGCGCATTAGGCCGAAGAGCAGGGCTGGCTCTCTCGCATGCTCTAGGCGTGGGAACGCACCGTGGCCGTGTATAAATTCACCACAGCCATAGCCGGCAAAGTCAGCCAGCTAGCCAGCCAGCTAGCTAGGTACAGCGATCGGGCACCACGTAGGTACCTACATACTGACTCCGGGAGTCAGAAGGAATCGAGAAAGAGAACGCTCGGCCGCCGAAGAAGGACGTCGAATCGTTGGAACGGGAGAGAAATAGACTGCCGTCTGAGGCGGTGGCACGATAGAGAACGAAACGAGGATAGATACGCCGAAGACAGCCGAGCGAGAATAGAGAGCGACTGTGATAGAGAAGACGCGGATAGGCATGGAAAGATAGAGACCGAGACACACCAGCGCAGGAGACGACGACGCGCGACGGGGGAACGCAAACTTTGTACACACGGATAACACGTTCGCAGAGTCGCGCGCGCGCGGCTGGTATGAGGCATAAGCAACGCTTGCGCAACTTCTTTTCCGCGAGCTATCATACTACAACGCACTGTACCAAATTAATGCGGCAACAGTGCAGACGCAAGCCACGCTCCGTGCGCTGGCTGCGGTTAAATGCCAGCCACGGTGTATAACAATTGATCGAGGGCCGTTGCAACGTCGAGCCTTGCTTGCTTGCTAGCTTGCTGGCTAGATAGCTAGCTAGCTCGCTCGGTGCTACAGCACCCGGATGTCCGAGGACGGAACAGTCTCTCTCCGCGTTACGAAATCGAGTCCTGGAATCGCTTGTGCACTAGATCATCCGCGCTGATCAAGCTGGCACGCCGCACACGGACGCGCGAGCCGATTTTACGGCTGTCCGGGATTGATTGGATCTTCTGGGACGGCACATTGTGCCACGCTTTTTTTGCGAAAACCTACCAGAAATTCTGATTGCCACGTCTGACCGGGACAACAATCGATTTTTTAGAAGTGTGCAACCGTAAATATAGTTTTAAAAAGTATTTTCCCTGAATTCCTAAATATGCACTTCAAGCATTCACCATTTTTTTTAAAATTTATTTATTTAACGTCGCTTTCAACTCTTTGCTAAGGTTATTTCGCGACGGAAGCATTCGCCATTTTTCCAATTTCCAAGATAAATTATTTATTTTGCTAAGGGCGATAACAACATTTTTTTAGTTTAGTCCAACCTAAGATTTCCAAACATGCATTTATTGTGAACAGAATAGAGCCAAAAAAGAGTAGAATTATATTAAGAATTATTCTGTATGACGAAAGAGCAAGTAAATCAATTACAAAGCAAAAACTATAATGTAAGATGTACATCATCATTTAGAAAAGAATTCGTGAAGTTTGATAAATTTTTCATGATTAAAGAAAGAAGATTTATTATATGGGATAATTTTTATTTCGTACTAGGATCCACAATCTAGTAATATCTTTCATCATTATAATGAAATGATTATTATTATTACTAGATTTGAACTTGATAATGTTTTATCAATTAGTCTAGACTGATGTAAATCGTTGGCCGGATAGCATTAGGTTCCTCGATTGTTTTGAGAATTGGATGCGAACTTACCAATTCGTCAATGCCATTAATTGTGCCACTATCTAACAGCCGATCAGGCCTGTCAAAATTGCCAACGCTATTTTAAGACGCGACGTCGCCATGTGTTTCCTGCGAGAATGAATCAGCGAGCGAGATACATATTTTTGATTAATGTCTTGTGCCATTGTCAATTACATAATCGTGCGATGGTTGGGAAATAATTGGTCGCGAAATTTAGGACAAGAAGAACAGACCAGGCAGAAGGAGCATGCACGTTGTTGTCGTTCTAAAGACATAAATTTAGACTGCGAAATAGTTATTTAATGGAAAGTAGTTGCACGTTCCAGTAGAGGAACTATAGTTTACTTTCAATCATTCTACGTGTAAGAAATTACAAATCATCTTTTCTGTCCTTTGTTTCGGTATTTTTATTGTTAATGTTTTTATCAAAAAGTAAAACATGTAAAATATGTATAAGCGTTTCAGAATCTCACACATATCGTATGGACTACAAGTTATTCGTTTCTTTCACGTAATAGTTTGCTTTCTTTCTAATTTTTATTTTCATTTCTATCATTCACTTTTAAATAAAATTGAATAATTATTTTTATTAACCGTGCACGGGTTTAACGATGTACGAAAATATTCTTCAACATATGAAATTAATTTTAATGTCGAATCAACGTGGTAAAATCAGGAGAAAATGAAAACTATCCCCGAAGTATGGCAATATACTAGCAACGCTGCACGTGAGTCAGGTTGGGAAAAGCCAGGCACCACGTCAGAGACTAATGAGCACCTTAATACTCTATTAAACAATTCTGGAGCTTTGAACGCAACAATAGTCTCTCGAACAGAATGTTTGAATATTAATCACTGTACATTATCATTCTTGTTACCGGTTAGTATTTTCTATTACCAGTACGTAGGCACTACCCGTCCGTTTCTCTCGCGATCAGTACGCAGATCGCAATCGCTATGATAACTCATCGATGATCTTTTAATGTCGATTAAACGTACGTACGTGGCCTGACATTTACAATCGCACATATAGCTCTCGTAATTGCGATCTAATTCGTTTCTATGTACAGATCGAATCTCCATTTTATAACGTTCCGTCTTTAACCCAAGAGAATGGGTTCAACGATCCTCTCGTGCCGATGAAAATCTCTAATTAGTAAACTTTTATGCATTTATGCCGAAAATGGGTGCGTACAATTTAATGCAGTGAACATATTAAACAGATTAACATCGGTGTATTAGTTTCAACTTAATAAGATAATTATAAAAAAGAAATTTTTATTTGTGTCATTGTATGATACAAATGTGTTTGTGTTTTTAAACAATTGTTTATTTTGTATCATTATATCTATTATATTATATTATCATTTGAAAATCTAAAATTTTTTTTAATCTCTTTTCAGCTATTGCAGGCTTCAAGTATACATTCAGAAAATATTTTAGGGAACTTCTAGAGAATTTTTAAGACGATATGGCTTTGAAACCAATGTACTCTCTAGTGCACAGTGATTCGTAACCTTCTTGAAATCAGAGAACACTTTTGATTATATGAAAAATTTGTGGAACACCAAAATTCACGTCTATCTTCATATTTTGGTCATTGCCAAATTACGTGTTCTAGAGATTCAGCACCACACTCACAAGTACTGTTTATAATAAATTTTACTCGGTTCTAAAAATATTACAGAACTGCTCTCAATATTCTATGTTCAGTATTATATCGATTTGTAGTCTCAAAATTGGTGCTCAAAAAGATTATGAACACTAAAATTTTGAAACAATCTATACATTTTAGTTGGTCATACGAGGGTTATGTCTTAATTCTGTCTTGTTCTATACTCGGTAATTAATCCAATTCAACAAATCCAGCCATAAAAAGCCAACGCAGAGCGGTCGCAGCGAAAGGTGAGACATCGGCTTGTTAGCCGTTGTTAATGGACTCTTGTTAACCCGGATCCAACAAATTACTTGAAAATATGTACTTCTCCTCAATTAAGCAGTGCATCCAATCGATGCCCGATTCCGTTTCGAGTTGCTTGATCGCTTCATTAAAACGTCTGGATCGAGGCTCGCAGAACAAGAAAAACCAGACGCGTCGAAAGAAAAAAAAATGTCGAAACCGGAAATTCGACGAGGACGACGACGACAACGACGACGACCGGGCCGAGAAGCGGGAAAAGCGGTAGCAGGTGTCGATCGACGAACCGCAAAAAGGGTTATGAATTCGGAGAAACCGTGGCGGTTATCGGTTCTCGTTAGCCAATTTCGTTGTCGGTTGTTTCCGCCGCGCCGCGCCACAGAACCGCTCGCCCCGGAATCAGACAGTTAAAACTCGTTCGTTCGAAACTTTTTTACTCCGTGAAATCGGTTGCGAGACCGAGGCGATCGGTCGAACTTCACGATTCGACCGGGTCCAGTTGGCTCCGGGCGATCCGGTCCACAAATCGATCGCAAGTTGCTCAAACTTCGGCCATCGATCGTTACCTCTTCCACTTTCCTATCGGCGCGCTTCGAAACTAGATCGTTCGTTGCGCAAGCCGCTCGGCTTCGTGAAGGAAAATCGGTCGCAGAGGCGGGGGAGGCCGCGGGGTGTACTCTATTGTACCCTTTCATCGCTCCGGGGACGATCGACGATCGATCGGGTACCAACGGATCACGGACGAGTCCGTTTTGTCGCAAGGATCTATCCTTTTTCTAGAACACGCTACTCTTCTGACCGATTCGGCCGTTCGTCACTGTCAACCCCTCGCTGGTTACTAGTGGTTACGCGAAATCGTGATGATATGATCAGGGCTAATTAATTCTGGGTACAATAGTGTTTTGTAGGAATGAACAATAGTCCAGGCATTAATCAGAAAAATATCACAAATAAAATGTTTCGTCAACAAAATAACTAAACACAAAATAGTGTTGTCATTTCCTTTTTATTTATAGTTTCATGTTGAATCAACTGGAAGGTAGTAGACTGCGGATGTTTATTTTTGTAAACAAATTAGAAGAAACTGGAATAAAATATTGAAGAATCTTATTTTTCGTGGTAATAGCCATTTTTTAAATTTGAAATAAATTAAAGCCGTTCTGTTCCATTTTATATCCTTGCTTTTTTTGAAAATTATCAGAAGCCATAATTGCCATAAAGATTCGCAGTCTACTTATTTGCGACTTCATAAAACAAGTCAGCATATGTTACATTATTATGCTGCATGAAAATTATTTTTGATTTCGTTAAGTTATGCTCAATTAAAATTTAATTTCATTGAGGTGGTCGTAACCTAACAATATTAATGTAATCGAATTGTTAGTTATGTGGCAACTGTTGCAACGTTCAGACAACTCTCACCAATGTGAATTTTCTCACAAATGTGAAGTTGTCGGTGTATTTTAAAAATGTTTAATCAATAAATTGATTTCACCGAAGTAGGATCAGATAATTTAATTAAAAAATTGTTATTAATATTATCATATTTACAAAGTTATTAAATTATTAATTAATTAAAAATACTTCAGCCATATTATATTTATTAGAGGATACAATTAAAAATCCCTATAAATCCTCTAAAGTTACACACTAAGGCACATTGAAAGATAACCATACATTGTATAGTTTCATAGTTTATAATGAATATGCTACATAAACTTTATATGGTTTCAAGCAATAAATAAATAATAATAAGTTTGCTTTCCTTGATGAAAAGCAGGTTATTTTTTATCATTAAGGTTGTATATCAATATTTTAATTGGATAATTGATCTTAGATAGTTTTAATAATTTATATTGTTATGAATAAAAATACTGAACATTTCAATGGCACATATAATAATTTCATTCTCGTGGTGAATTTCTCTTCAAATTAATTTTGTAATAGTTTTACTGGAATTTCATTTTCACTGTTTTGTATTTGATCTAATTGTTACTACAAGTCAGCGGTTTCCAACCTGGAAACTACTTTTCACTTTCTGTAATAAAGATTTTATTATTTAGAAACGTGTCTATATTGCTATATCTATTAAAAAGATAAAAGGTAGGGAAGCGCCGTAAAAAATTTTGTTCTCGGGAAGGCGTAGTAACATAAAGGTTGGAAACCGCTGCTATAAATGCAAATCTACAGTGAACTTCAGACAAGAACGTAAGTTTTCTATGTAGAAATTTTATCGGTTCGCCTTCAAGAACATTAACTATTTCGTAGTTTCGGTACGGATAAGGTGTTATTTGTGTTCCAACGTGAGAACAATATTTATAGCTGCCAACACCACTGGCAGCCGAGAAAAGTGTGGTTTGTTCGCAGCCGTAGCGACGCAAAAAGCAAAAGAATAACTCAAACTATCCTTGACATTTAGCTGAGTTAGTAAGTTACTGACAGGCCAATCTTCCGTTTGCCGTTGCTGCAATAACGCTCCTTCGTGAAAGATCGTGGCTACATTTTTCTTTGTCACGAACCTCGTGTTGGTATCACCCTTGTCACTTTTTCCAAGAGGAATCGTTATTGAAATATTTACGGTGCTAGTTATTCTAGGAGGCATTTGTTTATGAAACAACTTGGGGAATAAATAATGAAAGGGAGGCACAGAACTTGTATCACAAAAAGAGACGCGAATCTTGTCTTCTTTACTTAATATAATAAGTAGACTGTGAATTTTTGTGCAAAGTAAACATTTTATAATATAAACATTTCTTCGTATCTTTAACAATTGTAGTAAACTGAAAATAACATATAGATGTTCTTAAATTGTCTTGATCTTTTCACTGTGTCAAATTACATCCACTAATTTTAATCATAAATGCATAACATCCGTAGTATAATAATAATAATTAATTGTCTGGAGATTGAAACACATACAGAGTGTCCAGTTTAAAGCGTCAAGGTTGAATATCTCAGTTAATGATACTAAAAAATGTTCCAGACAAAATGTAGATGTCTTCTTCCTGTGTGGACGCATAGAAGTCATATGAAGGTCAACTTTGTTTTTTAAAGGGAATCGTATATTCTTAATGCATTATCCGATGCTACTCGTTATTCCCTGCGTAGAAGTACTAGTAAAAGTACTATATATTGATTTTAATGATATGACTAGAGGAATTAGTACTATACAGGTCTCAGTACTCACTTTTCTGGTATCAGTACGAAAACAAGAAGAAACAAGGAAGGTTACATGGACTTAGAATAATATAACACATTGGTCAAAGTGAAAATTTGAAACATGGTACAAGAGCTTGCCAAAATTGATTAATACCGTCGATGCAGAATTTTCAAATTCCAATTCCTCGAAAATGAACTGTCAGCTGGAAAAAATTGATTCCGACATATGTCCGACTTATTTTATCATGTAGAATTACTCCCTCCACAGTTGTACCACGAATATTGGGCTATATGTGGAAAAATGTAATTGTAGAGCAGAAGAAGAAGAAGCGATCTGCCTTGCGCGTCTGGAAAGTGTTCTGAAGAAGTGGTTCGACAAACGCACGGCTCTGCGTTTGGACTGTTTCGGAAGCTGTGAGTCAAAAAATGCTTGCGTTTTGGTCTGGTGCAATATTCAGAAGTCTCGAAGCGAAAATACCGTAGACTATAGACATATAGAGATAAACTGTGCGGCCTGTACAAAGCGCTGAAGCCCATAATGACGGCGCGGGTCACAAAGTGTGAAAGAGTGAGAGAACATTAGTCGGGGTATGGTCGAGCTGTATAATTGACGTCAATTAGAAAGAGAGCGCAATACACCCCGCGCCGCCATTGTGGGCTTCAACTCGCTCGTAAGACGGCTTACTCTATGTCTATATGTCTATGGAAAATACAAACGCAAACGTGTGTGCCGAACCCATATTGCAAATCGATCGACTCACGTGTTTGAGTTTGGGCGATGCTCTGTCGGAGTAATCCGCAAGTGAGAAACAAGGAAAGACATACCAAATCGCATCATAGTCATTATTTATTATTTATTAGATAGGCATCATCATCCCGCGTCATTTTTTGGTCCCGCATTTCTTAAATAGGTAATGGGGAATCCCGAAAATTTTACGAGACCACACGTATGAACAAAATTTTACGAATGACGACGCGCACGATGAACTATTTCGATGTTTTGTCGAAGATGTATAAGATTATTATATTATATATTTGATATTATTACACACATATATATACGTATAGCACATATACATATATGCATATATTTCAATTGTAGTTCCAAAAAGAGGTTTATTTTCATTTAAATTTATGTAGATTTAGATTTCATTTCTATTTCGTTCATAAATTTTGACTAATACGATTAATGATTAAAATTTGTTTTTATATTAAATGTACATATATGAGATGTGAAGAACTAAATTCTTAGTCCCGCAGGACCCCGCGGGATTGAAATAAATCCCACATCAATCCCGTGGGATTGCAATCCCTAATCCAGAAGCACAGCAGAGAGCTACGACGAATGGATCGCGAAACGCTGCGTCCAGACGGGCAAAGGAGATTGCACCTTTAGATTCTTTCCATTCATCTGCGAAGCGGCCAAACATTGACATTAAAACTTGAATGGGAGCAAAATGCGTCCGAGAAGAGCTTCGACGGATCTAGAATGAGGATGGCAGTGAAAAAAAAGAAGGTCCGAAGGAGGACAGGAGGGATTGACCAGGAGCCGGGCTACTTTGGCACCAGGAATTCGTAAAGAGCTGCGTAGTCGGTCGCGAAACTGAGACCACGTCATCCTTCGGGACGAGAGACCCGGCAATTTGGTCGTTCGGCTGCGGTGAACACGATTCTGTGGCGTTCCTCGAAGTGGAAGGAAATCGACGCCGGATACAAGACGCGGTGAATTATCTCTTCACGCTTGAGTCCTGTCGAAAACGTTGCCGGGTAATTACCGGGGCCACGATGATATCCGGCTTGATATTTGAATTCGGGCCCGTTCCCGCTTCTTCGGCCGCGTTCCGGCCTCTCTGACCCCATTACCACGAGGCAATGCTCTCTCTCTCTCTCTCTCTCTCTCTCTCTCTCTCTCTCTCTCTCTCTCGATTCTCTACTCTCTGCGCCCGCAGCTTTTTTCGACACTTTGCGCGTGCCTCTCGGCCGACTCAATTTTCGGCGAAAATTCGTCTGACTGACAGAGTGACGCCTCGCGCATTTCGTCGGGCTCGTTTATGGTCGGTTTTACGGTGCCCGTTTCACTTCGGTCTCGTTTCGACCGCTGATGTGAAACGGGACCGCGCCCGGGTATTTTATTCGTTCATTTTCGGACGACGCTGTTCACGTTTATCGCCTCGGGGAAGTCGCGCAAGCTGTCCGACCACGGGTTTCACGTGGTCGCTATTGTCTGCAAATTCATAAAACAATTTTTATCTTGCTTGAAAATCCACTGCCGTGGTTATCAGACAGTTTTCACTAGGCAACTTTTGTCCCAAGCCTTTCAATTAAATAGTTTACATTGTGACATCGACGTCCGACATTTCGTTGTTCCATCGTGACTAACGCTTCGATCATTTTACGTGTATCGTCAACAATTACGATCAATTCACTGTGCAAGTTAACCCTCGAACAACGTCCAGTTTTTCCTACTTTATAATTGATAATGTTCAAGACCATTCGCTGTTTGATTTGTCAATTAAAAAAAAATGTTTTTTATGGTACTTCTTGTGTCCTTCATTATTGTGTACTTCATCAATTCGTCAGGAACTGAATAATTGAATGAGGATTCTTTTATACTACGGATCGAAATAGAATAATTGTTGAAAAATTTCAACTGAATTTTCAATGTGCACTTCCGCTACAGTTGAAGTGATTGTTCATGTTGATTTATCTGGTATCTAAATTAATGTCTTCATATGTGAATACCCGTTTAAATGATAGAAATTTGTCAGATGTCAGTTGAAGAAGTAGATCTCCCGGTAACACACCAGAACTCCTGTGTTTCGAGGATGTGTAATACAAATGGATGATGTACAGAGAATGTACCTACAGAAGTTTCGATTTCAGCGAGCGAAAGGAGTCGCAGCAATTGCAATCGATAACGCTCGACGCAGAAGATTGTTTTACATAATAGAAAAAATCAGTATACTGAACGGGCCGAGTACGATAAATGCATCCTCAACGCGCGTTGGAATCACCCGAGCGCCGATAATACTATTATACCACGCGTTGAAATCACCGAGCAACCGTCCGCATTCGCATTTCGTCGGAAAGTCCATTATGCTATACGACAGGTAGCTAAATTGTCCATTTCAATCTCTCATTACGTTAATTACAATCCTCTATCGATATAGATAGAGGATTGTTGTTACAGCTAGAAATTTTCTTTTAGATATGTACAAATCTCTCTCGTGGATCTGTACCAATACTTTCTAATGATTTCGAAAATGTTTACTCTGCAGTGTTCGAGGAATGTTGGTTTTGTGGGTGTACGAATTGATCAATTTGTTAAGCTGTTATTGCTTTATGAAATCGACCATATAATTGTTTTTGCGATTACATTCTTTTTAGAAATTCAATCGATCTCAACACGGTCTTTAGTTTCATTTCTGTACTTTAGTGCTTTTTTCAGTCTAGTATCATAAATAGGTTACATTTTATTTATTAAATCGTTTGTACATTGGAAATATCAGTGTTTGTTGATGTTAATATTTCCCCGTACCATTTCTGTTATTTGTAATTTCTACATGGTATAAATGCATAAATATATTTTTACTTGTGATCAAATGTAAGTGGTACAACACGAAACTTATTAGAATTATTCAAACGAGAGAAGTATATTTCAATCTCGGACGTGTTCCTCGCAATTAAAAAGACTTACGACAAATTTCATTTTATTATGGTTTAGCATGATGGCGTCTTCATCTATAATCTATAAAGAATCAGTAAGTGATTCAATTATCCAATTATTAGAGACAAAGCGAGAAAAATATGTTTTTCAATAAAATGTTGAATAATTTTGTCCACAGTTCTGCCAAATGCACATTTGCAATTTCCATAATTGACTGTAACTTTCATAATTTCGTGACCCACTTATTTAAGAATTTTTGCTAATAACTTTATACACGGATAAAGTATATCCAGCTCTATTTTCAGCTCACAATTTCTCAAATCACATTTACTCTGAAAAGTAGCTACAATCTGTCGTTAAAAAAGAATGGCATTTAACCTAAATTTTGCATTCTCCACTAGAATTGCATTACATCTTTAAGTATAACGGCCATTACTTTTGCCCACACCTAATAGAATCCAGCTCGAAAACTCGCGGGGAAAGGCTGGTGAAGAAGTCTTTAGAGTCTTTAGAGTCAGCGCAATTACAAAGTCCAGAAGAACTGCGAGCCGAGACTTCAATGGAACCGATGACGATTTTTGCGAGGTATGTCCTGGGACCGTTAGAATGATCGTCGGAAGAATGCTGGGACCGCGGGACGCTCTATATCCTCCGGACGTTTTGTCGCGATTCGAATTCGCAATCGGTGGGGTGCGCGTTTGTCACGGCCACGGTTTGCCGAGTTTTTCGCGGATGACGGCGTGGCGCACAAGTGGTGTTATAGCCCTGAAAACCTGGTAGACACTCGAAATATGCAAATTCTATTATTAGTAAATTCTATTATTAATAGTAAATTATTATTAAGAATGTGCACTTGAAGAATCAGTAACAAATAACAATGTTGAAAGGCTAAGTTCGGTGTCGTTTGAACTCAAAATTGATCACTGCTATCGACTTCAATTATGGAGTGAAAAATAGGTTAATTTTATAAGTTTGCTTTATAAGTACGTAAGCGAAGTATTATTATCAGTATTAACATTTAATATTAACATTAATATTAACAATTTAACCTTTAATATTAAGATTAACAGTTAATAAGTATTAACATATCGTAGTATTTAGAAAATATTGTAATATTTAGTTACAGTGAACTTTTTTGTTACCTTCACAAAATAATAAAACTTGTATACATTCCCAAGGATTTAGTCATGCTCCCAGTGTGTCCCAGATAATTTTTTCGTTTTTGCAAAATGTCAAGAATTTATCTGACTTGAATGCTGTACTAGAAAAAGTTGCAATTTTTTTTACCTTATGAAAAATTCTATTTTTTTACGTTCGGCATACCATCACGAT
>CM052321.1:22296129-22335242 GCA_028455615.1 Lasioglossum zephyrum | reverse complement strand
AAAAAGTCTCACGGCATATTCCGAACGATCTTGAAGGATCTGACTTTGAAATTGCGACGCGTGTCAATGTCAACTCTAGCTGGCTAGCAGTCAGTGTCAGTGACGCAACGATACCTGCAAAGGCCACGTTTCTAATTACGTGTAAACCTTCTCCGGAATGACCGTCGATTGTTGATAAACAACGGACGTATAATATGGCCGCGTGAGATTTTTCTTCCCTTCGAAAGAGATACGCGTAACGGTCTGCCACAGATTTTTCTCCTTGCATGGACAACCAACTACGCTAGTGAACGTCCATCTGATTCACAATCATGGTAAAATCATAATTTTTAACAAATTAACAAGATCATAGTTTTTCGCGACTTCAAATCCGCACCTTTCCTTACATCCTTACACCTTTCGATGAAATTTTCAGTACGTGTATAACTAACATATATCTACAAAACGCATATTTTAAATTTTCATCACGGGCTCTAATAAAAAAGTTATAAATGGTGTTTGTTTTACTTTCTCATGTAATTCTTAGCCATTGCAATTATTTCAAAATTTTATTTGCATGTCATTTGGTAAATCAATTCTACCAATTCCTTGAAAAAAGTTAGGTCTTTTGGTCCGATTACAAAAAAGTAATACTGTCTTAAAGTGAGTTCAAATACTTTCGTGGTTCACTACACGTATAGCCGACCTTTATGGCAGCAATACCGCCACGAGAAGAATTTGATTTGTTGTGCTAAATGTTTGACGAGCAAACATGGCGAACGAGTGGTCGTTTCAAATCAGCATGAGCAGTGTACTTACGCAGAATTGCCTCGCGCCATAAAGTATACCGAAGGCGGGCTAAAATCGACATTACCCATCGGGTAATTTGATACGGGACTGCTCATTACAGTGGTCAAATAAAGAAGGTAGCTGAAGAAAGTCGACAAATTTATTTTCAATTTATCCTACACGGACAGGGCCGCACGTACCGGCTCGACGTTTCCATCTTGATTTAATACCTGTGGCCAGCCCCTGGTCTCGATTTTCTTTCGTTCTTTTCCTTTTTTTATTTATCTCTCACGGACATAATTCCAGTCCGCGAGCCTGGTAATTGCTAATTGCACGACTCTTTCGACCTCGTCGTACCCTTTTTTTTCTTTTTCGCCCCACCCCCACACCGTCTCTCTTTCTCTCTCTCTCTCTCTCTTTTCCTCTTTTCACCGTTCTGTGCTCGCGCTCCGCTTTCTTCCGCGACGATTAGTCCTCCGTTGTCATTGTCTGCCAGGGAATCACCGGGGTTTTTTTTTCTCTTCCGCCGGTGATAAATATCAGAGGACACTTCCCGTGATCATCGTGTTGTCCCCATGGCCCCCATGTTCCGCGGGGTTCCGTCGCGCCAGGCGTTTGGAGCGGGTGTCGCGATGCAAATTGCGAGGCCCCTTGCCGTTTAAGAAAGCTGCACTTCTTGTTCCTGGCTCGATCCTTGCTTTCACCGACGCGATTAGGCGAAATCGAGACCCCCGGTCGCTGCCACGCTAGATCGTAGTCGATTGACATTAACCCTTTTACTGTGAATGCCGTATCGAGACAGTTTCATCAGCGACGTTCACCCTTTGCGGTCTGAGGTGTCGCCACTCTTTTATTTGAAAACGCTTTAAAACATCATAGCGTTCATTCAGAAGGAAAGTGACATCAGTCAAAAGCAGGAAATTTTACAGGAGACAGCCATTTGAACGTTTAAACTTAGAAACGTGAAATATTATAATTTGTTGTTGTTTAGATACTGGGCTAATTGTCATGTACATTAGTTATAAAATACACCACAATTTATATATTTATTATTATACTTGTTTTAGAAATATACTCTGAGTTGTGTCATTTCTCTTATGAATGTGAACGATATTATTTAGATCAGAACCAGTCGGGATGCAAAGTGGATGTCATTTTGAATCCAGTAACTTTTTTAATATTGCACCCAACGAAATTTAAAATTATTCAGCTGACCAACTAAAAAGTTTTTCTTTTGACTAGGAAATCATATTAATCTTCAAAATCTTTAATAGACTCCTGACTTTAAAAATGGTGAAACTACCGAACACCTGACAACTCTCTTTCCAATTTTTTAATTGTTAACCTGACCAGTGGCTGTAATTTTAAATTATTAAATTTTTGCATCTAGCCAGTAAAAAAGTTTTTCTTTTGCTTAGTAAATCTTTTTAATCTTCAAAATCTTGAATAGACGGTTGATTTCAAAAATGTGTTATTGTTATTTTAAGTCGTAAAAGCAACGCTCTTTTCTTACAATTATTAATTTTGTACAAATTTACAATTGTTTACAACCTTACTAGCCAACTGTCAAGGACTAACAACTCTGATCTCAACAAATAAAAAATTGCACGGAATTTAAAATGGTACGTCATGATGGAATTTTTTCTAATTAAGTTGCACGACAACACGGTACATTAAAGGGCTATTTATTCGACAATTTAAAGCGTTTTAAACCGGGCAATGACAAATGAAGATTGAAACGAATTAATTCATTTAGCGTCATTAATATCAAGCGACTTTACGACCGTGACGTAGCGGACTAAGAAAGCCACTAAAAAACGGCGAGAGATGTGTCGCTGCCCGCAATAGCTTTCTCTGTCGCTGCACGTGTGTAATTAAAGGAACTCTGGTCGCCTCAATTAAAAAAATGATAAAACTGGTCGCAATTAAGCCGCAGAGACCCCCTAACCTACTTGCTGGTTAACAATTGGACGCGCCTGGGGGTTGGCTTGTGAAACGACGCTATACTTAAAGCGTTCTCCGGCTAAATATCACTGTCCGCCGTCTGCGAAATTGCTCGGTCGCTCCCTTTTGCCCCTTGCTGCAGTAATAACAAATTCTTTTCTCAATATACACATGCATATCACACGAATAAGGTTAATAAATTGACAAAAATATTTTAACATATATATCTATAATACTAATAGATTACGGATTTTTATTCAACATAGCCAAATAAAATTTTTGTTTCTTTCTTTAATCATTTTAATCGATTGAAAACCTATTATTAAATTCTTTTAGTTTTTCTTTTATTTCAAACAGTACAGACTCCATTTTGTCAACTCTTCTTTTACACGTTAGACATGTTCCTCACAAAAGTCATGTAACAAAACCGTCCAAAAAAATACAGTGAATCCGAAAAATATTTGAAAATAAAATGTTTGATTCTCGAGAAATTTACGATACCTAACCTGTTGTAATTTCGTAAAAATAATCTTATAGTTACTCACTACGATTCATTTTAAAGCTCAAAGACTCTACTTTCATGATATATGATGTAACAGATAAGAAACTCTCTGTAAACCCATTTTTCAAAAGACTTTACAAAAATTCAAAAAAATTCTCCTGTAAAATGTACTATTTGTTTTAATAAAATCATCACTGTTTCAATATCGACAATTTAAGAAAAGAGTTTTATAATCTACTAAGACACAAAAGAAAAGTTTTAAAATCGGAGGTTCGGTTTCCATTTTCTTTTGTTTCGAGCGCGATAGTTGGCAGTTTTCGCTCGTTTCTCACGTTTCGTGTTAACGCCAGACAGCGGTCGTGTCCCCGTGATAATAGTAAATTCTTGGCGAGTGCATTCCAGGCACGGAAGGAGAGCGAGTCGCTACAATAATGTTACAGGATACGCAATGACATCTCGGTTCTATTCGCGAACACGATTTCGAGACACCGACTCCGCGAGAGAAGTAGATAGAAAGACAGCCGGAGCGTGGGTGTCACGTGTATCGATATCGTAAAATGGAAAAGCGTATTATTGGCTGCTAATAACGAGTAACTACGGCGTGCCCGTTGCCGCGTGTTTTTATTCGACATCGGCGTATCGGCGATTTTTCTTACGACGTTTCCATTTGATCGACCGTTTTACGAGCACTCTGAATCAGCCGAATTGCCCCCTTTAAATTCAATAGCCCCGATCTTGTCACGAGCAGGCACCGTTTCCCCGGCCAATTATAGTTTGGGTTTGTCTTTCATCCGTGCGGTTTGCTCGTGCCCCACACGTTTCAACACACAAACCCCCTACTCCCTCCGCGAAATCGATTAAAATGTTCCTCGAACGTGTCCGAGACAGGGCACAAAGGCCTGATAACGTTGACGCGTGTGCCGAAGGATCAACTGAAACAGGATCCGAATAAAATGGCAATAATTGTGTTTGTTGATTATCGATCGTAGTGTAGTTTATAACAAGGTCTAGATGATATCGGCGCAAAGGTTCGATCAGTATTACATTAAAGCAATCGTGCTAGTTTGGTTATACTTTCAACGTTTCGATCCCAATATGGATCCTTTTCAAGAAAGAGGAAACAACTGCGTCTGTAAATTTTTGAAAGAGTTTTTAATATGAAAGTACTTAAAAATAGATTTAAATCGTTAACAAGATATAACAATTTCTTTTCTTCTTCGGATAATATCTCGTTAACTATTAGGTTTAGGACATATGAAGGTCAACACTTTTATTCTCAAAATTGTATACTCTATCGATCTATGGTATAAAAAGTAGGACATTTCACTGTGTGACCGTCCGGTGAAAGAGTTTCTTGTTTCCGAATTAGCACCTACGGTTAGTAAATGACACGTACAATTTTACGAATAGGTGTAATTTAACACTGGAAAACATTACTATATAATATTATATACTAATAAGTATATAAAGGTAAGTGGTACCACTACATTATTTTTAACCTATTAAATATATTAAGGAAGAAATGAAATTTTTATCTGGCCCCAGTTGTTTGCTATTCAGGTGGAAAGTTTTTATTTCGCAGTCTAGTAATTAATATCGGGTCAATAATATTTCAGGCATTTGTTAATCCTGAATATTTGCCTAAAGAATTTTGCAATAGCATTAGTAATTAAAACCGTCGCCTAACGAGACGAAGAGGGTAGAATAACGCAACGATAACTGTTCAGACATCCAAATCGTTCAAAGAAACCTGTGGTCGAGATCCGGGATGGATGGTTCACTAAAATAAATTCCGACAAAAACAATCCTACTCATGAGCAAGCAAAATTACTCACTCGAGTTTTTCAAGGTAATAATTGATCGATTAACGGGATATCCAAAAAGTATTACGATCGTAAAAAAGAACGTTAATCTCATGTTCGATGCCGCGCAGATATTGAGAAGCCAATTAAACCGTTGACTTTCGAGAATACCTATAAAAATCCTACTATCTTGGAGCAATTTATTTAATGAAGCAAACGCTGGGAAGTTGAATTATAATGTTTCATCTTATTAGCTCTGGTGAATTCGCATAATCATTTTTATCTCTTCTGTCGTGATTGTTTATTAAAAAAAGAATTACACCTTCTGTATTTCTTGAGTTCTGATAAAATTCGGTGTGCCTTTACATTTCATGAAAATTCATAACTTCATCCGTCGGTTGTAAAAATTCTTTTTGATGAAATATTTCCGTCAGTTTTATATTGATATAAAATTAAAGTGTTAATTCGCTGATTACTACACATATCGACAAGATTCTATTTTAGCAGATATGTTAACTGATTTTGATGAAATTTTCAAAATATGTATAAGCAACATAGATCCACAAAATGTATCTTTTACACTTCCAATATAGGTCCACTTAAGGAAGTTGTAAACAACGACTTCTAGTATTTTCTCTGTAATTCCGACCAATTTTAATTTCTTCAAAAAATTTTATTAACGTCTTGTAGTAAATTGATTGGTCTAACTTCTCAAGGAAACCCAAGTCGTATGGTCCGATGCTACAAATGAGCAAGGTGATTCGTTGTGTGCATTTTGAATCTATCGAAATGATTAAAATTATTGTTCGTTCGAGAGAAACTGGTCGTAATAAATTGTGTGTTATTAGAAATTATGCATGCAAGTAGCGCAATTATAATTCGTCACAGTGAGACGAAAACCGACAAGAGAACAGCCGCCTCTTGATCAGCGGAATCGCTGGAAGGAAACGGATGCTCGACCCAGTTCCTAGTGTTCCTACAGCACGCGCGCGTAAACGCGCTGAAACACTTCGCGATCGCTACGCTACACTTACGAAATCGGCAGCATTGTATGTATCTGCTAAGGCGGGCAAAAAACGAGACTCCCGCTCCGGTCCGATATGATAGGTATGCGGGATGCGACCGTGACGGACACGTTCGCCTATCCGCATGCAGATTATACTGATAAATCTTTTCTATTTTCTGCTGTTCCCCATCGACTTACTGAAACGCTCTTTTTCACTGTTTTTTTTCTGGCCCGCGGCTAGGCTACTTTCTCGATATTGTTGCACCGAAAGAACGCTTTGTTACACTTCGAAAGAACTCGCCACCGTGACCCTTTCAAAACAATTCGGATTTTTCAAGAATTTTTTAATATTTTCTCTCTTTGTGAATGCAAATTTGTGAAAGCTGGTGCATTGGGATTTTCGTTATTATTCCGGTATATTGTTCGAGTTTCTCAACTAAAGGAGTGTTATTTATTATGAATATTCAGAATTTTTTTACTTTAAACGCTTGACAAAAAGGCTGCACATTCGTTAACCCTTCACTGCATGATTTTTTTAATTGAGTTGAAGAAATTGAAAGAATATCACTTTTTGTGTTTTATGCAAGGGAAAATATTAAAAAAATTAAAGCAACATTTTCAGAAAAATAAATATACATGGTGAGAAAACACATTCTTAGTTTACTATATATATCAGATTTATTAACTGTATCAGATGTGATACGTTATGCAGCGAAGGGTTAAATTGTACACTCACAAAATGAAAAATTGTTATGTCTAACAGATTCCTATTAAAAAATTCACCAAGTTCAGTTTTACTAGCAAAACATCCTGTCGATATTAAGAATAAAATTGACCACTTTGAATAATTCATTCTACAATCAACGAACACGTACTAATTTATGTACAATCTATTTATAGATGTTAGAATCTGAACGCTAGATCTATCATCTATTCATAGACTTTTGTGTTGGTAACTGTCAAATAAATTGATGTATTTGAACGCGTACCGAAAGAAACATCGATCAAAACCTCGAAATGTCTACTTTGTGAGTTATCGAATCGAGTCCTTGTAGTTTATAGATACTGATATCCTCTAGTCTATAGATCCAAGTTTGCACTATACCTCTTAAATATTCACAAGTCGGACTTCCGACGTTACATAATAGAGACTTCTTGTTTCATTGCGAGTTATCGATTCATCTAACGAATGAAACCGTGAAAGGCCGTTTTTTTCTAGTTAATGTATGATTCTTTGCTTCATTAACCATTTCCTTCTCTAATCCAGCTAACTGTACGATCGGAACTGACTCCCCGCAGCTTAGCGTCTTAAATCACTATGCCTGCGTCACAAAAAGCTGTTCAGCCATCCGCAACGAATAATTGAAATTATTTGCTTCGGTATGAGTTACAACTGTTTCGAAGCCTTCAATCTTTCGGATGATTTCATGCGACCGATCGAAATTAGATTAATCTCGATTTAGGTTATCTTGGTTCGTGCGTTAAACGGATTATACTTGAATGAAATTAATAGATTTAAAATGGTAATGCTGTTTTTGCGATGCATTCTACGAATATTTTCAAAGTTAAGTAACAGATGCAACGGTTATCGTTACACTTACCGTAATTTACGTGACAGCGTGCATTAAAGTTAATTATAAATGCAAACAAACTTACTCGGATGAGTCAAAGCAAGCGAGACTCGCGCATTCTTCATCAATCCTCGCTGGGCGTCGCGAAATCGGTATCTGTAACGAACAAAAATCAGTGTTAAAACGGTAAACAAATTTTTGAAAAAGGACATTTTTACAATAAGTAAGTTTATCGTTTAATTTTTTAAATTGCAATAAAGCACGTCTCAGCAGCTCCTGTTTTAATAAAATAATTCGAAATAATGTTTCAAGGTTGACTGTGTTTAATATTGTAGAGTAATTATGATCAAAGATTGACATTGGTTTGTTTATCTAGTATGCACAAAATCTGAGGAATTTATGCTGCACTCTCTCTAGCATGATTGTATATTTAACGCTTTTCGGAGACCATATAGTTGAAGCAGTAATATTCGGACACTTTAAAACGAACACTTTTTTAATATTGTAGGACTTGCATTATTTTGAAAAGTTAGAACAATTAGTTTACAATCATCATTAGTCTTCTATCACAAAGATCTTTCTTTTTTGCGAACAAATTCAGCAACACTTTTATTCCTCGTATCTGACGGTTTTCATTTTTCTTTGAACATCTAAGCCATTTCCTCAACGGAGAAACCTTTGAGGACCACGAAAACCTTGAAGACACCTTTGACAAATTTATTGACACTAGTATATTAAAAATCAAAAGTTTCAAATAGGAAGCATCTTAATCAATTCCTTGACAGTGTATCTACTCGAAGCCTGCTGATAGGATTCTCAATAATTATGCTGTACAAAAAGGAAGGTTAACAATCTTCTCTTACACCCTTATAATGCCAAGCAAAATTATTAGATTACGTTACGGAGTAGTTATTGGTTCGCGATTGAAATTGCTGTTGAAAGATCTATTAAAAAATCCACAGCAATAGATTGTATACTTTAAAAATAATGCAACGTTTTGAACGACTTAATTAACTGCTTACTCGAAGGAACATGTAATCGTTCGATAGTGTAATCGTTCCTTCTATGGTAGCTGTCTATTATAAACCAGCAGCAATTCGATAAGAGAATGGTGAAGTATCGCAGCAGAGTCGTGAAAAGTCCCATTAGCAGACCTCTTCCAGGTAAAGTGCTAAAAACTGAGGCTGGTACGTAACACCGTAATAACATCTCCAAGGTGCATCCGTTCATCGCAGCCACAAGTTTCTGAATCGATCGGTTCCCTCGCGTTGATGTTATCGCGTTCTCCAGCGATCCTCTTCCTACGTCCAGGAAATCATGCATTCACGGTTCGCGGAACCGACTTGTTGCACCGCGCTGCATCGAGCTGCACCACGCTGCAGCCAGGATCCGTAGCGTCTTTTAAAAATTCGAAGCCCACTCGATCCCGAAGTTATCTTCATCCTCTCCGATCCACTTCCTCCGCAGAGCCGTCGGCTGGCCGCGGCGCGGCGTCCGCATTACAAATTTCTCACTCGATTACTGAAAACCGGCGGATCGACTGTTCCAAGCAAGCTTGCAAGAGGAGAGAGAGATGGTCGGATCGGTTGTTACAAATTCCCGTAGACGCCTGGCCGGGGCCTCGAGGATTTTGTCCCGGAGCTTTGGCAGGATTTGCATCGCGTCCCGTTAGAGGACACCGATCCCAGATGTGCGGCACGCCGACATAGCGAAACGCCTACAACGAGACGCGGTAATCTCCCCACGATGTACGCGCTCGCTATACACAGAGAAACAGAGGGGAAGAGAACAGACGAGGAAAAAATAGTTTCCCATACGAATATGGAAATAGCGGGCCGACTGAGCGCATCTAGTTTGCGAGGGCTGTGTGCGTGTGCCCCGTCCCGGTGCCGGTGCCGGTGCCGGTGCACGTGGCGCGTGCAAGGAACGCCTTCGCCCGTGCGTTCCTCAGGCTACACCACCATTTTGATTAGAAGCCACGAGGAAATGGAAGGTAACCTTTCCGATTATCGGCCAAATTGCCTATCGACGCATTACTTAGCCGAGAGCCGTGTTCCCTGGGACTTTTTACTCTCACACGCGAACGTGAACGCGGCATTCTCACGTCTTTAGGAATTTTTTTTTTCAAGATTTATTACACCTTTCATGCTAGGATTTTTTTTACAGATATTCGTCGGTACAGAGGTAATCGTCCCGCACTCCTGAGGCAAATGAATTTCTATGTACCTGAACGTATTTTGGGAACGAGAGCAGGATTTCAAACAATGAAATCCAAATCCTCATATGGAGTAATAAATCCATTAAATCGTATTATTGCTAGCTCTAACATATTTTATTAGAACATTGATTTTTTTAATGGCACGTTACAGGCATTCAAAACAAAATTGCGCAGTACTATTCGTTAATAGTGCCTGTATTTGCTTAGTTTTGTACGGTCCATACGTATGTTAATTCTAAGTTAAGACTTAAAATTAAGGTTTTTTTCTGTTTATTAGTTATACTGTATAAACTGTATACAATTGTATAAAAGGACATCAGTCCGTATAAAATAATTAATAATAATAATAATTACTGAGAGTGATTATATCTACGATCGCGAGAAGTGAAAATGTGGAAATTCAGCAACGACGCGAGCCAACAGATCACTCCGACGCCTTCCCGATCGGGAACAATTACCACTGGACGGAACGCAGGAACACGGCTCGAGATCCCACGGAAATCTATCTATTCCGCTTTCTAGATCTCGGCGGGCTGACAGAGTACAGATTCCGCGCGGGACGCGCAATAGATTCCGCAGCGTATACGCCTGCAGTCCAATTTAAATTTGTCCAGAAGCGAAAGGATCTCCGGGTTGTCTTTTAACGGGATCGAATGCAAAGCAGTCGGTCGGATCGGATCCCGGAAGCACGCGTTCAACGAGACCGGCACCGAGGCATCGTCCCTGATAAATTTTCGTGTTTCTCCTCTCGGGTTTCAATTCTATCCGAGCTAGAACCACCGCGCCGGCGATAATGCAACGATACCATAAGGCCGCGGTGTCGGATTGAAACATTGCCTGAAATCTGTAACACAGCCGAGGAGGAAACGTCCGCGTCGGACTCGAGCTTGTTTCCCCGACGGTTTCGCCGAATCGTTCCATATCTGGCGTGCGTTTCCTAACGGGATTGCCCGTGCCCAGCTACGCGAAAGCCTTCTCGGACCCAGGGTACACGGATTCCTCTCCCCTGGTCCTGATGAATTTCGCGATACCTCGAAACTGCGTGCGAATGCATAATGCACCAAGCCCGATCACTCCCGCTGATCTCACCTGACAATAAATCAGCGACGATATGCCGCGCAACCGACCCGATATGTTTCCTCAGGATCTACGCCGAGGATCTACGTTGGCCGAGATCGAGACACCAGTTTGTCAGGGAATAATCGAGGAACGGGATTATGATTCTCCGAGGGTTAGCTAGTGGTAGGGACATTTAGGAATTCTTTTTCAAGTTTTAGTCAGGTTTTGAACTACTCAAATGTATGAACTATTAAATAATCATAGACGAGGTGTCGATATTAATTATTTTTCTTCGTTTCATATTTTTCAATATTGCCAACGCAAAGGTAACTTGAATGAATTACCCTATTTGAAATTGATGTTCCCGGCACGGTTTCTTTATCAGACACATGATTATATGCAAATTCGAGGAATAGAAATCGCGAAGACAGTTAAAGTAACAGAGCATTACACCGTTGTTCCCCGAAACCGCTTGCAAATAAGGACTAACGTGGTTTCTCGTTGCGAGCATCGTTCCCCATAAATCATAGCGCACGGCTAGAATAGTTTTTCCTCGAGCGTAGACACACGGCCAGGATAAAAAGCGAGGAAAAATGCGGCACATTAAAAAAAGAATAATCCGGTGGCTCGCTCTTTAAGAACGCAATAAATAACCAGGTTTATCGAGCGTCCCCTCCACGCGATCCGCACACCGTGTCTTCTGGATAAATGGCACCACGTCACTGCACGCTCACACATTCGCCTAGGTGATCTTGAAAAAATGACTGTATGCGACTATACATTGCTGAACAGTCACTGTGCGCCTTCGATCACTTTGCACACTGATTTGTGGTAGCTAACGCACGCTTCCGATCATTAGGATACACATTATTTATGCGCTTTTGACGTAAGAAAGTGCGGTGGAAACAGGAAAATGAGAATTATAGCAACATATCCTGGTTTTCGCTATATACAAGGTAATATGAACATTGCGTATAACGTTGTCAATGGCTCTAATTTTTATAAAAATCTTTTCAAAGATAGAACAAACAAGTACTCCCACAGGAAAACCCTTCATGACAAGTTTCAGGTCCCTACTCTTCCTACAAGAATAGTTATGGGGTGAGCACGGTTTAATGAATTCTTTTCATACGTTCTCTTCGACAAAAAATTACGTACGAATTCATGAATATTCCACACCTAACGAGAGTAAATTATTTTAGAATTTTTGGTTGTAAAATCGATTTGTATATGTGTGTTCTTCCTTCATTTATTTAAGACGTAATTTTTAGTTAAAAACAGTTCTACAAATATAAATTACAACAATATTTGAGAACTATATTTCATATAATTAGTAAATAAAATTGTTTTGAATAAGTTGCAGTCAAAGAACTGTCCTTTGAAGTAAATTTCAAATGAAACACTTAATATAGTAGCAAAATCGATTTTTTTACATTGACTCGCATTTCGTCATGCTAACATTGTACCCACCGCAAGCCTATTAATAGGATTTTGCAGTAATTGTGTTGTACCAAAAGAAAGCATACAGATTTTCTTTTACATTACAATCTTAACCCATTGCACTCCGAGTTATTTTTCAATTTTGCTGCCAACAATTCATCACTATTTTAAATGTTTTATTTGAAATTTAGTTCGAAGGACAGTTTCTTGACTGCTACTTATTTTAAACAATTCTGTTTACTAATTACATCAAATAGAATAGCTCTCGAGCTTTGTTGTAATTTATATTTGTAGAACATATATTTGTTTCCAAGTAAAAATAGGGCAATTAAGTAAATAAGGGAAATACTAAATACATATACAAACTCATTTTGTTCACATTTTTGTTTCAATAATGTCCAGTGTGACTCGACAAAAGAGTGCAAATGAAACTATTAGGTGACTTGTTAATTCGCAATGAAAATTGCTGTAGCTATTGTAGGTTCCATTAAAACGTGTTTAGCCATGTAGCATGGATTTTCCAAAATTATGCAATAATCGTCGGTCGGTAATGTGTTAAGAGATCGGTTGCACCGAGTAAACGCGGTCGCGTGCATTCAAAATCGCGGGACAGCCGATTGCATAATTACCAGGAGGTTGTTCGCGGTGGCAAGTGGATCCATTCGCGAGGTGCAAGAGATAACGAGATTAATGCGTCGCGTGTGCTCACAGCGTAGCAAGGACCGGCATTAATTCAAAGCGAGCGGCGATCGTGCCCAAGCGACGGCCACCTTAGATCCTAGATCCTCGGATAGCCGACGAGACCATTTAACCGCAATCAACTAATTTCTTGATATATGCTCAGGTGTCCGGCGCGTTCACACCTTCCAGGTCTGCTGTCGGCGCATCCGCCGACGTTTTATTGTCATTCGTGTCGTTGCCGGTAATTAAATTGATTCAATTATTACCGTAATCCGTGTGTGTCATGCTTAACCGTTCTATTGTCACGGTAATTGTAAGATGGAGAACGAAAAACGTATAGTGAGTCATGGGAGTTCTTATCCTCGCAATTATTCAATTCGAGTAATTAATACAAATGATGGGTAACAATGTATGTCTTGTTTATCGGTGGTATCACTTTTTACCACGTTTTTTATTAAATATTATTATGATAGAATTGAACAGTTGGAAAAGAATGTATTCGTAAATGCATTATTTGTGTTGTATTAGTAATAACGCTTATTTTGTTGAACCAGATTTTTACCGAATATGCTGTATCTTTCATTTTCTTTAAATTTTTGTTTTTATATTATTCTAGAGATTTATTTTAGACCTTTCCAGGAGAGTTGTTTATACTCTAGAAGCTAAAAATTTATTTTAACGTATTGTGGTGCAATTGCAAAATGAATACTGTAATAAATATTATTCTACTGAAAGTATGACATATGATTAAATAAAATATATGAAGAAGTATAACATGTTTCTAATATGAAATTGATAAAATATATTGTTGTTTTGTAATAGAACTAATAAATAATATTTCCAATCATATGATATCCAAATTAATTTTGAAAATCATTATTTTCTACTGCTGTGTTCTATCGATAACTCTATCAATAAATCTTTCACATCCATGAATGAACAAGATTTGGTTTGAATTGCATGTACAAATATAATTTTCTTTTAAAAACAACAATTCGTCAATGTGACCTCTATTTACGAGAACAGGTGTGTCACACTTGCTCATTGGTCCGTATTACAAAAATCATTTTGAGTATAGCTGGCGACGATAATAAAAAACGCAGTAGTCAAGATCAACGTGAAATCGATATCAGTCGATTGAGAACTCGGATCGATATCGGGTAGCGCGAATTCATTTTAGCATTTAGATACAAGGAGTATATATGCGATATTGATAATAATAAATCGAATCGGTGCGAAATAGCCAATAAATATACTGCGCGCTGTGGAACGAGAATTCCTCGTAATCGCGAAGAAGTGAGATATAACATCTCGTATCTATAATACCGCGATTCAATCTATTCTATTACAGTAACAAGTTATCAATAACTGAACGGGCTCGCAATGGAAGTCGGCGTTATTTACAGGAGGAAGGAATTTCAAACGTTTAGTACATTTCTTCAAGCCGCTGATCAGAAATCTATTTCGTTTAATAATGACGCGTTCGAGCTGACAGGGAACGACTCATAAATAATAATTCGATGGTCTATGGTCTCCGTGCAACGGTATATATAATTTAGACATAAATCCAATCACGGAATCGAAAGTATCACGTGTAGTACAAGTATACATATAGTATTACAAGATCTTTCATCTTTTTTGAGAATGTGCTGTTTCAAAGATCAAGTTGTATTCTCATTTTATATTATACATAATATTAAGAATTAATCAAAGTGGTTCGTTCTTTTCATCCATCACACGAGATCAGGCACTGTCCTTTTTTAATTGTACATATAATAAAATACCATGCAGATTTTTGTAATGTATACTAACACGAGTGTAACTTCCAATCAGTCTAAAAACAAATAAAGCGAATGAAAATTATAAAAAAGGTGCATTGTTTTTTGACGGCTCACTGTCAAAGCACTCGGATGACGCTTTTCGAATTTTCCTTAATACTTCGTACACTAGTACACCCAAAATGGGTAGGTGTAATTCAAAACAATAAAATGATTAAAAGAGTTTAACCGTGTCGAAATACTATTTTGACCATATGAAAATAATTAATGAACAAAATAAATTTTTACTTAGCTCCTGTAGATTGCAGTTGATGAATAAACATTTTGTTTTGCATAAATATTCGCAGTCTGATAATTAGATTCAACACTGAACATATATTAGGCTCAACTAAACAACAATGATTAAAAGCTTAACTGCTTTTCTTTATTTACGCATTTATAAATGCATTTATGCATTTATTTATTTAAGCATTTATAAATTAAATGCTTAAACGTAAAAATACACTAGTTTATCCATTTTCTCTGTTTTTTCTTTTGTTGAGTAGAATAATTTTGCAAATGAACGGCACGATTTACTTCCACGTGATTTATTCGACGAAACACGCGACCGTGTCCAGTAATAAAAATCAAAAAGAAATTTTTCCAAAGATAGATCACGGAGATCCACGTAGCAGGTAACTCGAGCTCGCGTTAATCGGTTGCAAAGCGCTCCGCGCGTACCACTTCTCTCCGCGGATAATCGGTATTCGAGCAATTCCTCGGAAACGGGTTCCGCGGACTGGTGGAAAACTATTATTAATACAAGCCGCGCCGGGAATTCGCATATTTTCTAACGGAAAATACGGCCGCGCTGAAAAAATCCGTCCCCCGACGAAAGTATTGAGCAATTCGCACTCGCGGCGGTCGTTGCAGATCGCTGCCGTGATTCGTGGGTGTGTAGAACCGCGCTCGCGTAGCCTAGCCTAGCTGGAATTGATATTAACATTATATAGATTTATATACATATTTCAGATCCGGCGGTATACCAGTATTCATTGCGACTCTGGCCGAGAATTACCGAAGTAAACCAACTCTGTTGCGATTCTTTTAGAATAAACAAAATAAGATTTTTTCAAGTCAATTGTAGGAAACAGAAATTAAATAAATACACTTTCAACTTGTTACATATAAGTTTGTCTATCTTCAAACTTGTCAATTAAACACCTCGTACTGTTGTATTGACGAAGAAAAAAAATAAAAATTTTCGATCAAGTCGTTTACAAAAAATTCAGAAAATCTATCTATTTTACAAATATTCATATATTCCTGAGGTTCCTAAAAAAGCAGTGCACATTTGTGTACTTTTATCGAAGAAACTTCGTAACTTATCTTCATGACACTTTCTAAACTTGTTCATATGTATTTTATGTACATTTGTGATTTCTATCGTCATAATTAAAACTGCTATAGCAATTCACTATTCCTCCTCAGAAAGACAATTCCTATCGGGTGGCTAATTTTCTACTATTCTCCTACAACATAGAAGGAGAAAATTTTCTCACTTTTACTTTTAACACGAATGACTGGTTTCATATTTTTCATTTTATCCAAGCTCATATTGCAATAAAAATTGCGCGAAGTCTAAATAAATCTCGTCATTTTTGCAAGCTAAAACATTTTCATCGCTTTCAGTGTTCGGTAGGTAACAACATGTGTTCCACAAATTGTAAATAATTTAATTTAATAACCATTTTGTATTAAGCAAGTAAGTATTCACACAAAGTTTATTTTATTCTTTTTTCTTCTTCTACTTTTTGGGTTTTTGAGATAGTGTTTCCTTTTTTCTGCATTTGGTCTGACAACCATGTACTAATTAAGAAACAAATTCTTACAGACGCAATTACAATGAAAGAATTTTCTTGAAAATGATCTAAATCGAGATCGAAATGTCGAAAGTTTTCTATGTAATTTTGCAAAATAGCTTAATTAACGTCATGAATGATTATACCGCGCCAATAACATTCAAAGATTTGTTAACACTAATGTTAACGAAATAGTATACAGGGGATGTAGGAAGGTGAAAAAAATGTTCTTCTGAGTACCACCTCGAGTTTTGGATGTCAGATGACTGGGAGACGAAAGTATTGCTCAATCGTCTCTCGTGGCGGTCGTTGCAGATCGCTGGCGTGATTCGTGGGTGTGTAGAGGCCTGGCTCGCAGTCGGGGAATAGGTATTAACATTATATAAATATATATATATACATATATTTAAGCTCGGTCGGGAAACCAGTATTTATTGCAGCTCTGGCCTGGAACAGCCGGCGTTCGAGCAACGCTGGTAAATCTAGCACGGTATCGCGTGAAGCAACCGGCAACTACACGACCACCTAGATATGCACGTATAAATATCGGTACCATCGGCTCCGGGGCAGGCAGGCTTCTACACACGTGCAGCTGCACCGGTAGTTTGCAACAGATACTTCGGCAGCTACTGAATGTGTTTGCGGTAGGCCACCTCGAAGAGGAAAGCGTGCTCCGCTTGGGAAGGTATTTTGATGCGTGCCGATCTTCGTGGAACGGTACACGCTTGTTACACAATTGCGCTCGATTCTCGCGACGATGGTGGCTCGCGAGCCTAACTGACGCTGCTGTAACTACCGATCAGCTACCCTGTCAACAAGACTTTTCATCTACATGCCGTCCCTTCGAGTTGTTAGACGGAATCTGCCACGCCACCCCCAGCAGACACTTCTCCATTAATAATGGCTATCATGGTCGCTAGACCATGGATCTTATGCACTTATGGCTAATGCTACCGAATTCTGCAAAATCTTTTTACGTGGCTGACCACTAACAGTAAAGATCGATTAATTGCTATATCATTCTCTTCATTCAACATTCAGCATCTTTGCTAAATCAACCACTTATGGCTGATGCTATTGAATTATACAAAATAGTATTTTTTACATGGCTGCTCACTAATTTGACGACAACTCCCTACTACAATATTTCCAATGTTTTATTTGAAATTTCCTTCTAAGGATAGTTCCTTGTTTATTACTTATTTTAAACAATTTTATTTACTAATTATATTAAATATAGCTCTAAAACTTTGTTGTAATTTATATTTGTGGAATTTGTATTTATTTTCAACTAAAAAATAAGAAATTAAATAAATAGAGGAAGAATCGAATACATATAAAAACCCGTTTCATTAACATTTTTCCTGCCCTGATGTTGAGTCACACTCGGCAAAGGAGTGAAAAGGGTTAATTTTCTATAATTCCTTAAAATGTTGCATGTCAAAACAGACATTAATGAGGAATTAAACAAAAAGAAGTTCTGTGAAACATTTTTCTTACAATCAAAGCAACCAAAAATTTTGTTTAGGTTAAAGGTATATTAAAATGTTGATCTTTAGATGGAAAATAACGATTATAGGACGTCCGATAAGAATGTTAGGGGGATTATTTTATATAAAAGGAGTTACCAATACACAAGAGAATATTCGGTCTTTTTTTCTGGTTAAGCACTAGAAAATTGGTTGGTATCGAACCGAAATCGCGTTCGAGGCAATCCACTCAACGAATACATCGATATAACTTCCTTCTTTCGTAACGAACATTGTACCGAATACGTTGCATAAACATTAAATTGCTGTAACGATTTCATACGCTTCTTATAATATAATTTGTTAAGTAAAAGTGGCCAGAACTTCCGCAGCTGCTCCTAACTGCGCCTCTAATCCGCAACGGGGACTCACGTTTCCATGTTTTGCGGTGGAAAATTATCGAACTTCGATGCAATAACGTGGCAATTTAGGCCTGCACTGTATCTTTATAGCATGGTAGACGTTCGGTCTCTTTTCTTTGCTACGATTCTGTGAAATATTTCTTAAATGCATTTTTCTTGTTAAATACATTTAAAAGAATTTTTACACAGTTTGGTAGACACAATAATGCCATGCAACTTTTGTTTCAACCTTTTTAAATGTCATTTGTTGAAATTATTTCACGGAAAAGAAAACATTGAAATTTTCTCAAGAGCTGATTTCACCACTACGATGCGAAAAATAGCAGAGAAAATAGGTTTGCATTAGGCGTAACTTACTCTTCTTGTGTGCGAAGTTTCATAATTTTTTCAATTTACGTGTTTGATAAACAATCGAAATAGGTACTTATACATGCACATAGAAAACTACAGTAGAATTAGTGTTAATAGATTATTGTAACTATGAAGTCTCTTGCTGAAATAAATGCCAGTTACGAACGTGTTAATCTAAATTATTACGGGAAGAAATGTATTTCCGTTCAACCTCTATTGCTCGCCAAACCATGCAATTTTAATTTCGCTTAACAATCCTCAGTCTGCAGCTGAAAGAGTGGTAGCAGAAATGGTGGCATACACCTTTTAAAATTTTCAATCAAAATTGGTTGAGATTGCAAAGATGCATTGAAGAATTTATGTAAATTTATAACAAGAATACATTTATATAATCATTTATCACGGAATCGTCTATGTAATCTGAATACTTGTTAAATAATAAATCTGGTAGGTTTAGTGTTAATGAAATATTGTAACTATGAAGAAGCTTGTTGAAATAAATACAGATTGCGAACGTGTTAATCGAACTCATTAAGGGGAGAAATATATTTCCGCTCAACATCTGGTTGCACTGAAACCATGCAATTTTGATTTCGCATAAAAATCCTCATGAACAAAATATCGGAGGAATAAGGTTCCAACTGAAAGAGTGGTAGCAGAATTGATATCATACGTGACGTGGCTCGATTCGCAATGCGTGAGGGGGCGAGCCGAATTGAATTGGCAATGCGGTGTAGCGAATTTGCCCCGGGTGTCCGGTCCCCGTTATCATCCGAATTACACCGAATACGCGCCCACGCGTTTGGCAATTAATTAACCGCGGCCGGTAAGTTTTGAGAATGTTGCCGAACGAGAAATGTCGACGGTCGTTCCGCCGCTAATTGGATCACCGCTGGCCGCTAGTCGTGCTGACTGTGCACTTAACTCGTGCATGGTGATACGCGCTAATGCACCGATTCGCGCAAGACAGCGGTTTTTGCCTGCATACCTGCCAACCACGACACACGTAAGTACGTGTTCGATTCGATCCTGAGTGATCTCGCGGAACGAGCCTACAAACGAACAAATACGGCCGCCGCTAATAATTATTTCACTTTCCCATGGAGAGCAAGCTATGCAAATTTTGAGGCTCGCTGGGAATTTCATAATTCCGATTTATTCGAAACGACTCCATTGCACGGGCAAATCTAACCGACAAATGAGCCATAAAACGGGGGGAAACGACAGCTCCAACGTTACCGTGTGGGTTCGGCCTAATCCTAAATAATCACTCCAATGGAATTTTCCAATCTTTTACGAAAATACCGGGTATACAAATGTACTTGATTTTTAAAAACTAAATTATATAAGATATTTTTATGGAGCTCTGCAGGTTTAATTATACATATTTAAGGCATGTTCACGATTTTTTATGCGGCGTTATTATTAAATGTATAGTAATTATACACCAAGGAAATTGTACCACTTTTGGACTGTCAGCGTGTAAGTTTTGACAATACCACCGTATAAATCAATCACAAAATTAGGCATAACATAATGAACAAAGACCCCAAAGGTTCACCAAGCTATAACACGGTATCTATATTCAAAAATTTCGAGAGGTACGTAGGACGAGGACACACCATATTTGCAGCAATGCGCATGTGGAGACTCTTTTAAATCACAACCAGATTGGTTGTACCGATTTGCATAAAAAGTAATCGAACAAGCGAGAGCAGTCGACTCATTCTTCCAATTACGTACTCGTAAAGTCCGAGAGTTCTGATACGTATTTGTTATCCGAATGCATACGCTGTCTTCTTCCACTTCCGGTCCCCGGGGCGGCAGACACTGGGCTACAATTAGCCCTCGTTAAGGCCTGTACATTATCCCCTCGTTTGTTTTCTCGATGGGGGCCGACGATCCGGAGGCGGACCCCGAAATCAGAGAAAGCGAGCCGGGTCGAGACAACAATCGACGCGTGCGAAATTCTAGTCATTGGAAACGTATTTTTACGTCAGGATCAATTCAAAACAATAATTTTATTCGTCATCATCAAGAATAGGGTAACATTAACTATTCGCATTCCTTTTTCGAGTGTGACTCGACATTACAGAAAGAAAACAAAAATTCCACAAATATAAATTACAACAAAGTTTCACAGCAATATAAATCGTTTAAAATATTCGGTTGTTCGAAAGTCTCCACCGATTTCCGATTGATGGTGCAAGAACACTCTAGGAACATCGAATTATTTTTATAAAAAATTTTAATTTTATACATTCTCTCCCCCAATATTTGAATCCATTTACCATGAACACAGCTTCAATCGTTTTTGTTTGGTGTCAATTTGAATATGGAGAACGAAAAAGTGCATTTTCAGCATTTAGTTCAAGAACCACGTTAGCTATCAAAAATGTTTAATAGGAGGAAAAGAAAGGAGATGTTTCGTCCTAGACCCGCTAGAGGACTCATCAGTAAATCATTACTAACTTAGATGGATCATTAGTAGCTGATAACTTAATTATTTAACTTAGATGGCGAAAAATTTACAGTTCGAGAAAGACATAGTTCTGACACCGTCTCCAAGGTAGACACACGTTCAGAAAGATTTTCTCGCTAGTTACTGATCTGTCACCATTCAGCATAAATACGTTTCTCAAATTGCCTTCGAACATCCCGTGTATAAGGAAGGCCCGCTAGATAGCCTTACTGATGAGTCCTCTAGCGGGTCTAGGACGAAACATCTCCTTTCTTTTTCTCCTATTAAACATTTTTAATAGCTAACGTGGTTCTGGAACCGGATGATTCACACCCGAATCCAGCGTTTAGTATTCCTACAACATAGTTATTTGTTGTGTAGAAAAATGATCGAACCTTGCGCCGAGAATAAAATTCATAATATTCTTACTATTAGCAATTTCGCAATTTAAACTCTAACGTTTCGGTCTTGATTTGGACATTTTTCAAAGAGATTTTGCGTTTAAATGTGTAAATTAAACATTGGAAATTGGTTTGACCACGATGCTGGTTGAAACTGTTCTGTGAACACAGTTATAAGTAGAAACGTGACCAAAAGAGAGCGAAAAAGTTATCTGTGTTCACTAATGACGTCACAACTTTTGAACGAATGGACTTTTTCGAATGCGGTTTGCTCTAAAACCTTCCGAAAGAAACGCCGCGTCTAATGGTTCAAACCCCAGCTTTCTATGCTGAGCCGTTCTCAATTGATGCCGTTACAAACGGACACACAGACAGACACGATTTTATTATATATAGGTAGACATAAAGATCCGCAGTGTAATAAAGAATAATAGTAACTACAACTAAATCAGTACCGATAAAATTTCCAGCGACTGGCAGCGTCACAATAAAAGGCTGTTCGCGTTACGAGCATGATTCATTGTGCTCGCACGGGAATCTCGCGATTTCTTTTCCGTTCTTTGACGACCGAGTGGAAAACACGTTTTTTCATATTTCTACGGCCGATACTTTCATCTGGGAGATTTCCTAGAGAAACGGTTGAAGCCTGTTCACCGCGTGTAATAGATAACGCGAATCGTTTTAAACGTCCGCGCAGGAGACAGATAACGCCTGTACACTCTGAATGCCAGAGTCGCAATAAATAACCAGCGGACGTTTCGAACATCGGCGAACAGATAGCGGAAACGGTGCGAAACGTTTGAGCTATAATAGACAAATAAATTTTCGTTGCCGATTGATAAAGAACGCTCGCCACGAAGTGCACTTGTGCGTCGCCGATCCAATCCGTTCGCGTATACGTTCGCGGGAAAAAGGGATTGGCTGTGATTCGCCATCGGCTCGGAACGGAAAAAATCGTTAATGGGAGCCGTGATCGCAATCCTCGATGATGAGAACGTGAACTTTGGGGATCTGGAAGTACATACTTCATGGGATACGAACGTTTTTAACCATGCTCGCTGCGGGGAGCCGTGCAACGTCGACCAATGTTTTTATGACTGTAACTTGCCGATAGGCGAGTTCAAAATTTCAATTAACCCTTTGCAGTCGACTGTATTCTTTATGGGAACGTTATTCTTAATATAGTAATTTTTATTTTGCATTAAGACCCGTAGTACAGCTGTAATAAACAATTATTTGATTTTCTATGTTACACTGAACGTGTTAAATACTGTAATTCTTTGTATAAATAATAAATAAATAAGAAATATGTACATAATAACTTACTAGAATACTAGTAAAATAGTAGTAAATTACTAGAATTTTAAAATCCTCAGTACAGTATGACAATGATTTTGTGTGTAGCACTTATTTGTGTAAATAATAAATAAATAAGAAATATATCAGATTATTTATTCGAAAGTACCACTTTTATTGTATCGTTTCAGAACATTAGTAACGTTCAAGTAAAAAGCGTAACCCCTAACTATGTTATGTGAAATAGTAGCTTATATTAATTTTTTACTACGTTAGACACAGATTTTGAGCAAGAGTATTATTCGTCCCGTGTAGCACGTAGTATTTAGCAAAATGAAAGCAGGTAAAAGCGAGATTCATTAATCATTTGTGTATGACACGGTAGCGGAACATTGATTAATGGTTCACCATAGTGTAAACGATTTAAATCACATTCACCTCAAAAGCTGGAAATTTCATAAACATCCACAGCTATAGAAGATAGAATTTAGCTATAGAATGAAGAATAATTGCATCATTTTCCAGCCTCAAAACGATGAGTAAAACATCCTGGTTCATAAAAAAGGATGTCACTCTGCTCATTTAACCATACACACTTTTACATATACCTAGTAATAAAAGGAAACACGTACATTGACCCAAAACGAAATGTCAATAACTGTTATTTCAAAGTTTGAGCATATGTAGATATCATATATCTTGCTTTGAATAAATGTAAAATAGAATGCTCTTTCCTTAATTTACCCAACGACAACAAAACTGACTTTATCTAAATATTTATTATATTTGGAAAATGTTTTTGAGCCAACCTACATAAAGACAGCATATACAATATTTCTTCTATATGAATTACCACACATAATATTTATTTTATCTCAAGCAATCAGGCCCTTCTCTCATTCAATCTAAATAATGGCACTCATGTGTGAAAAATGTTATTTGAGCAAACCTGTCTAAAGACAGCATATATCTTTTTCATAAAAATTACCACACAAATTATTTATTTTATCCTAAAAAATCAAACACCTGTCTGATTTAATTTAAAAAATGRCAGTCATGTTTGAAAAATGTTATTTGAGCAAACCAGTATAAAAACAGCATATATCTTTTTCATAAAAATTACCACACAAATTATTTATTTTATCCTACAAAATCAAACACCTGTCTCATTTAATTTAAAAAATGGCACTCATGTTTGAAAAATGTTATTTGAGCAAACCAGTATAAAAACAGCATATATTTTTTTCATACAAATTACCACACAAATTATTTATTTTATCCTAAAAAATCAAACACCTGTCTGATTTAATTTAAAAAATGGCAGTCATGTTTGAAAAATGTTAGTTGAGCAAACCAGTATAAAAACAGCATATGTTTCTTATATACGAATGGTAGCACAGATTAAACGTAGGAACGATTTCATAGAACGTGAAGTGTTTTTTTTTTTCCAGAAAAAAAGAGAAGACGATCCAGCGATGTGCTCGTGCAAGAGGACATTTAATGCTCGGCAGAAGAGGCTCGTCCAGCTTCCAGCACGAACAACGATTAGGCAGGAACGCGAGGATTTCAGAGAGGCCGGCGGCTGGCCTAGAAAACCAGCTCGGACCGTGCGCTGCACGCGGGTCTAATTGCTAATTAGTAACTAGTAGGTAAGCACCGGCAGGGTCCGTCGAGCTCCGGCTATGTTCGACACGAGCAACCTAAATCGAGAGCCGGGCCCCTCGTGGAATTACGAAACCCGAGTTTTCGGCCAACCACCCCCTTGCGCAACTGTACCCCGCCGCAATTATTCTGCAAATTGAACGAAGAAATCTTTCCTGGCTTGAACACGCCTTCCTGCGAGTGTAATTTCGCGGAAATGGAAGGGCGTCGGCGAATTGTTCCTGCTAAATTAGTTGCTCGCTGTGCCGTACACGGAAGATCATTTTCAGAGCCAACCTGGTGTCTCTGGATCCCATGAATCTTCTTCAAATTTAAACTTCGTGGCCCTTTTGATGTTTCATCTGTTTTCAGATCTCGTAAAAAATAATATGATGGATTTGTTATGAATAAAATTTTAGAGACATTGTATAGATCTTTTAGTTGAAATGCTTAAGGGCTAGTTTTGAAAAATCATGTTTATACATATGTAAAACGAACAATTAATTTAATGTTTCTATTTTTTTCTATTCAAACTGTTGCCATTTCTACAAACGATTGAATTTCCTAGGTAATACCTTCTAGTTTGAGAATAAAAAAAAACGATTCACCAATAAAACTCATTTTTTAATATCTTTTTTGTAAAAAAAATGAAGAATAAAATTAAGAGTTAGGCTAAAATCCTGTAAAATACCAAAATTTTTTATTTAATCATTATCCTGAAAAAATTCCCGAGAACAGCATTTTTCTTGATATTCTGGTAAGGATTTTTAGATCGATTCCAAGCTGTTAAATGTCTATTTGGCACAGTGCAAGAGCTCTTCCATTTTCGGGGTGACCTTCTTGATAAATTCCGGGCTCGCCAACAAAGATTTTCACCAGGTACGAAAATATTCGTTCGCGATTACCGTTACCTCGCGGCGACCCGAGCCGAGATAACGAATTTATGGCGTTAACCCCGGTGCTTCGTTTGCTCCGCCATGCTCGAGAGGATCGAGAGGATCGAGGGGGACGATCTTGGGACTTGGGGCCCATTTTTCCCGGATCTTTACGCCACCGGAAGAGCGTCGGAGATGTTGGGAATTTCTGCTTTGGGATCTGATGGTCGAACGACTGCGACTCCCAGGAACGTTACCGTCGTCGTCGGTCACCGCCGCTTATCGCGCTTGTAATTAAACGACCGCGCTTCGGGAACGATTTAATGAATGATATTTTTTGCTTCGTTAGGCGGCGATCATAGCAAAGATACCCGACCGTCGAGACGTCCCTGCTCTGATTTTTGTACGTTCTTTCGCCTCTCGTCGCTACGAGGAAACGACCACTTTTTTAAACAACTCGCGAGATGATGTTTCTAAGATCAACATCTTTTATATATTTATCTCTCTTGGCAGTAGACCACGAATCTTCATCTATATGTAAATAAAATTAAATGCTGTTCGTTGGTAAGCGCATTACGTGAGAACGGCTGGGTCGATTTGGCTATTTTTTTAAAATTGTGTTTGTTGATTATCGATCGTAAGGTAGTTTATAACAAGAAGTATAGATGATCTCGGCGCAAAGGTTCGATCAGAAATTAAATTAAAGCAATTGTGCTAGTTTGGTTAAACTTTCTACGTTTCGATTCAGCTACTTAACATTGTGCAATTAGACAAAATTCATACTACAAATATACTTGACATTGTGATAAATGCATACAATCCGCAGTCTACTTATTAGAATAGACAGCATTCAATGTTAATTTTAATGAGCGAAAATGTAGAAACGTTAATGAAACAAATGAAATTCTACAACAAAATTTATTTCTTGTTTTAAAAAGCTTTAGAAATTAGTGCATACAAATTTGTACTCTATTAAAACGGATTAGGCAAACTCGAACAAGGCAAAGGCAGATAATATTGTAAAATTTTGATGTAACGCATAAGATTTTCAATTAACTCTGGATATTGCTAAGACATTGAAAATTTCATTGAAATATTTTCAGGATTCGATTTAGAGTGTGCATGCATCTTCGGTGAAGATTCACTGAACTCTCCAATTCGGGCAACAGTGGACCGACGAAATGGCGGATGTCGGCCACGGTCACGTGCATCGAGCTGAAGAAAAAAACCGGGGAGATAATCGACGAATCGAGGGAAAAATGAAAAAGAGTAAGAGGATCGGGGCTGAGGGGCGAGAGGAAGATGCGTTCTCTCACGTACTCTCGCGACGAACGACGCACGCCACGTGGATTTCGTATGCTGAGGAGGGAACGAGGAGAGGGATTCCTCTTGGCCAGCCGCGGACGAGGATCAAGAAACGGATGTTCAGCTCGGACTTTAAATGCATCCTGCGTACCGCCGCGCTGCCTCTTCTTTCTTCCCCTTTTTATGCCTCCCCTTATATTGTCCTCTCCCGGTTCCGCTCCGCGCATCTACCTTTTTGCTTTCGTTATTCGGTGAAACGCGTCTTTCTCCCGGGGTCGTGGCAAGAAATGGTACATTAAGGAGCCACACTCATGTACTCGGATCAAAACGATTCTTTTTTTATTGTGTCTTTTAAATGTATAGAACCTTCACCGCTTGCAGTACGATTTATTTTACAGCGATTCGGATTTCTTCTTTGTCGTCCCTAATTTCTTAGGAGCAAGAGGTTTGGTCGTAGATCTTATTTATTGATATTAACAATATCTCGATTTATAGTACATTAATAATTAGACAGCGGATCTTTATGCATATATGCTCGAGAGAAGGCAGGACTAGACAGTTTAGAAAAGTAAACAAATACACATACAGAGGGACAGTTAAACGCACAATAAATTGATAATTGATATTGATAATTCGTAAAGAAACGAACAAAACAGAAACCTTTAATTATAAAAATCTACGAGCACAAGTGCTACACAAACCTTGTGCTGAGATAAAATAGGGAAGCACAAACATTTAATTGTTGATTCTCTATATTTTTAGGTTAGTACAACACGTGTGAAACATGTAATAATTATTTATTTTATAATTAATAATAATACTCTATATTTTTAGACGAATCAACCTTGTGTTTTGCTTAAGAAAGGAACCATATTATATATATTATACCTACATTGCAACAAACTGAAGTGAAATTCAATTTTATTTTCAGTTTTCAATAATACGTTTAATATGATAAATTGAAAATAACATAAGTTACACCTACTCATTTTTGTCTGAAATGCATACAATCCTCTATCTATTGATAATGTATCTCTTTACTAGATTATTCGTCACGAATTTAACTCGATGTTGTAGTGCAAGGAGTTGAAAATACTTCTCCAAACTTGTATGCATAAAATTCAAGTGACAAAATTATGACGAAGGAGATCGAGAGTTGTTATTCCTTCGAAACATTGTAATTGAATTTTGTGAAAGTTTCGTGGTCAGTTCAGCAGTGGACGCGTTAAACGAGAATTTTATTCGAAACTTCTGCCATAAAGGAAACGTCATTTTTATGGACGGTCTTCCATAATCTTGCGGGTAGAGCCTTTATTTGGTCGGTGTAGAATTTCTGTAGCTTCCGGTTGAAGGGAAGACAAAAATCTCACTCAATATTGTCGAACGAGCCTCAGTGTGACTCGTTCGTTCACCCAGAGAACAAAAGGAAGAGAAGAAAAGAAGTTAATGAACCTTTTGTGTATTATCTGGTATGACGTGTCCGCTGTCAATTGTGATAGGCGATCGACTTCGAAAGTCATCTCTAATTGTAAGAGACTGTTTTCTAACCAGCTTTCGCCACATTACTCATCCGTGGCTTCAGAATATTCACACATCAATCTTATTTCCTGCGGACCACATCTCGAAGATTATTTCAAATCAAAATTTAGACCGCAGGGTACATGCATCTTCAAGTTTGAAGGCTGTTATAGGCTAAATATCATGCGAATGACACTTCGGAGTTCTAGAGTTTGTGAGAGAAGACAAGTCAGTCTTATATAACAATTTATAAATTCTTGAAAATTTTTGATATTAAGATTTCATGCATTTATGAGAAAAATGGATAGGTACAACTTAGAATAGTTTAAAGGTACCAAGAATTTTGTAGTTGGTTTCTTATAATTGATGCACACCATTTTTAACACGCTTAAATTAGCTTACCGTGTTGTTCGTTGTATGCGTCGAATCTTGTAATCGAATTTTAAACCACTTTCCGATAAGCTAAAGAATTGAAACTTTAAACATAGCTCAGAACTGGATGACAATACAATATTAAAATGAATTTTTTTCTTTAAATTGTGCATTTAGGAGATAATAAGATTACAGCAGAGTATCTCAGCGGGAATGGAACCCGGGCCTTACTAAATACGTTCGGTAGTAAAGACTAAAAAGTAGAAAATAAAAAATATATAAACAAAAATATTTTGAAAACCCTGCTTATATTAAAATACACTAGAAAGGAGAAAATTATATTTTTTAAATATTAGTGACTATAAATAAAAGCGTGGAACTCCCACGAAGATTACATTAATATAGTTTAGCGTTCCATGCTTTTTATTTATAGTCACCATAATATCTAAAAAAATTATTTTCTCCTTTTTAGTGTATTTTAATATTAAGTAGTTTAATTTATATTTAGTGCAGTTTAATATTAGTATTAAGTTTTTTTTATATATTTTTTTATTGGTTGAACTGAATAAACCAATATGTCGGCGTCCTTACTGATCAAGAACGCCTGAAATCGTTCAACTTTGCACGCGTATAACTTTTGAACGAGTGAACTCCGCGCTTTGAACCTTAACACATTGTTTATATTATTATATTTAACATTTAAGTATTGTATGAGGTATTACATCAATTTCATATCTCCAAAATTTAAAACATCATAGAGAATGGAAATATTCTAGGCCAGAAGAAATGTTTGATTTTCGAGTTAAAATAGCTCCGAGTGCGAAGGGTTAAAACGCGCGTTTGTTGGAGTTTGCGCGTAAAAATCTACAGGATTGTGTAAAAAAAAAAGTACCACATTTTTCATCCCAGAAAGGAAAAAATATACAACATCATAGAGGATGAAAATATACTAGGACAGAAGAAACATTTGATTTTCGAGTGAAAATAGCTCCGAGTGCGAAGGGTTAAAACTCCCAGAAGGGAAAGAATATTAAATTTTTTATTTTGCAGAAAGATCCGTAATAATAAGCGAGCGACGGGTTTGCCCGAGCCTAAGCGAAGGCCGCGTAGCCGGAGGAATAGGTAATTATTGTAATTAAGCGACGTTGGCGCGCGGTCTTGGCGTCGATGGGTTCATTAGGCTCGTGGATCGACGACAGTCCGCGGGTGCAATTTTATCCGCAGCTATCTGGTCCAGGTGCTCCTTATCGATGCAGTCCGATGGTCGCTATCGTCGCGAAAGAAACGGGCCGGTAGGAAAGAAGTTGTTCAAGGCCGTGTACACGAGCGCGCGTATTTGCACACTCGTACCGCAGTGACACTTGTTCCGGAGATTTGCTCCGGCGATTTAGGTATTTGCATGATCGGCCGAGCGTGCGTGCGCGCCGCTCACGCACACACAGGTGAATCTGGACGAGGTGCACGAGCGAAAGATTCAGGTGTGCGGCGAGCTTAGCTCCGTGGAACGACTCGTTTCGAATAAGCGGTCGTGTTTAGATCGAGACGGCCTTAATACGACTTTAATGCACGTCCGAGGCGTTCACCCCGGCTACTGTGGGACGTTCCTACTTGTAAAATAGGTGAAATTAATTTAAAAAATTTCGTATCCTGGAATGGTTTCAAACTAGGTCTTTCAGTAAGCTAATGCCTGATTGAGACAGACTGGTAAGGATACGGATTATTACATTCCTTAAATAAGTAATAGTCAAGTTCAAGTCTCTTGAAGTAATCTATCAGGCAGCTTTTTCATTTTCTATTCTTCCACCTCCTACCACTGCTGATCAAATAAATTCCCAACTTCAGCTGCATCAACTCGCTCCCGAGCCGTCTGTTGTTTGCTTCGTGGATATAGTGATTAAAAATTCTCCATCGTTCAGAATTTCACGAAGAAAGAGAGAAAGTTTATATTCATTGTATATCTATGTTCCTTTCGAAAGTCCATATATAGGAAATTAGTAACATACTGATTTAGTAGACTCTCTTCAGAAGAGTTGTTTAACGAGTTGAGAGAAGAGTACTTGATAATATTAATATATTGTAATATATAATATAATATAATTATAATAATAATTCCAATGTCAAGTTTTGTTCAAATTATGGCAAGTCCCACTGGTTTGCGCCTCGCTGGTTCACCATCCCGCTTGTCTTTCCCGATTTACCTGCGAGAAATCACGCTAGTGATTTTTCGGTGAACCCTCGACGAGCAATGCTTACGAAATCGCTGGAAATATGGTAGACACGGTGGAACGGCGGAACGTTGCCGCGTGAAACCAGAATTTCACCGTTCGGACAGGTGATCTGGAGCAAGCAGACGGGATTCTGTGAAATCCGATCGGCTTAAGCGCGAATCGAACTCCCAGGATCGAAAGTTGCCGGCCGGTAAAGCCGACGACGATAACGATTGCGTGACGGACGCTGCTGCTTAAGCCCGCTGCACAGTGGTTCGAATGCCACAATTAGCTGGATAAAATTCATTCACAAATCAACAAACAAGGACTGTGTCAACGTGGTACAAAATGTGCAACAATAATCTTACACTGAAAAGTATTAAATCTTAATTGTTAATGTTAATGGATTAGGCCAGTGGTCGGCAAACTACGACTCGCGAGCCGCGTACGGCTCTTTGGCTACTAGAGTGCGGCTCTTCCACAAATGACGTGTTTAACATTAATTTATTTTATTTTAATTTAATAGTATTTTGATACAATTTTCAATCAGTCATTGTTTGATATCTAAATTCAAATAAAGTGCAATTTTTGCTATATTTTTATCAATAAATAAGATTGTTGTAAAGTATGATATCTAGTTTTATTCAGTGTACCTAGTTTTAACCGATTTTTAAAAATGGTGTTCATGTAAAGAAATTTGGCTCTCAAAAGGAATCTAAATCGTTGTACCCCTGATATTTGGCTCTTTTGACCAATGAGCTTGCTGAACACTGGATTAGGCAAATGTCACTTAACGACAGACACTAAACTGGCAGTTATTGGTTCATAAAATCGGTAGAAATATATTGCAATTCAAATGTGTGTGTGTGCACTTAACCTTCACTCTGATGTAGGGGTATAAACGCATCCCAAAACTAATAAAAACGTACATGAAAAGTTGACGAATGGAAAATTTCCAAAGTTCTTTTAGAATTGCTATCTTTAACATATCTCACAAGAAAGAATTAAAATTATCAAAATTATTTTTATTTACAGAGAACTTTTCTATATTGAATGAAATTTTTTAATCTTTTCATACCTACCGTCATGAAAATCAATAAAATTTTACAAATAAGCAGTCAAAGTTTCTTCTTTACACTGCAGGGCTAACATTAAAATCTATGTACGCAGAGCGAAGGTTAAATCTTAGATGTATGATAAACAAGCTGCGGATCTTTGTGCACAATCAAAATGTTCTGCATTGATTGTGGTAAGCAGAAGTAAAATAAAAATTGAGTTCATACCTTAATGACTTTATTACATTAAAAACAACGTTGCAATATTCTAAAAATTTTCTGATCTTCTACTTTCGTTCATCAATTCCTTTATAAATGCATAAAAATCCGCAGGCTAATGAGGCATAAACAAGGCATCTTATTTTACGTCTTAATGCGCCTAAATAATCAATAACTTTTTCATATTTTTGTGAAATAGTCAATCAGTCGTTTATTTAATTTTTAGTCAATGTTATCTGGGAGCATTGTAGCCTCGGGCATTTTGTTACGTACAAAACAATCTTGGCAGATGGCGTGTGACCAGTTAAGTGTCAACGTCCATTTCGGTCGCCCGCACACAATTATCAATTGCTTTTTTCTATTTTTGTGAAATAGTCAATCAGTTGTTCCGTTCATTTTTAGTCAAAGTTATCTAGAAGCATTGTAACCTCGGGCATTTTCTTACGTATAAAACGATCTTGGCAGATGACACGTGACCAGTTAAATGTCAACGTCCATTTCGGTCGCCCGCACACAATTATTAATAGCTTTTTTATATGTTTGTGAAATATTCAATTAGTCGTTCACTTAATTTTTAGTCAAAGTTATCTGGGAGCATTGTAACCTCGGGCATTTTCTTACGTACAAAACGATCTTGGCAGATGGCACGTGACCAGCTGAGGGTCAACGTCCATTTCGGTCGCCCGCACACAAGAGCTGGACGCAGCTCGAATACGCTTCACCGAACGCGTTTCTTTCTCATGTTTATAAGGAACTAGAAGACGAGACACTGTGCAGGCAGCGTTAAAATGTGCATTGCGCATTGTAAACAGCGAGGAATGTAAAGTAGGAGGTACACGCGGTCGCCCGTACAGCGGGAGACATCTGAGAAAATGAAGATACCGTTACGAAGCGGCGTAATTATAGTTGCGGCTAATGTGAGGACATGTTAGAACCGAGATACGCAAGCGTAAGCTAGTTGTATCACGCGAGACGCGATTGTCGAGGTCCTCGCGAAGGAATCGTTCCCGGTGTTGGTTGCTCGCGCGCACACACTCGCGCGCAAAAATATCCGCGGTTTCAATCCGTCGGGTCTCTGCTCGCGGGAATTAATTCCCGTGTCACCGTGTAAAATATGAATCCTCGAGCCACGCGCGATTTGTCGCAATTTCGAGCCTCGTACACGTAATCCGACCGATGCCATGCCGTGACGCTTACTCATCGTCGCGTGTATTCTGCTAAATCGATTAAGGTAAACGACCCATTTGCCAACCGGACAACAACCGTCATTGTTTCGTCATCGTTGCTCGCTCAAATGCACAAATACTTTCTGCGCGTTCTCTTGTTTTATGTGTTTAGGACGAAAATGAATAGTGGTGAAATAGAGAAGTGTGAAAACGTCTATTATTGACGAAGCCAATTTTTTAAGTGTAAACTTCGCCTCCTAGAAGTTAGCCCCCAACTTGTTGAATTAAATAACTTCATTAGTTGTGCTGAATTGTGCTATGTTTGTGCTCTATTGTGCTCGAATATTAGAAGCATATGGTTATATGCTGTTTGGATGATTGTTACTTACATAAACGTTAATTAGATGTTCAAAACGATTATTCACTATAACTTCTTTATTTATTAGTTTTTTAAGTAATACTTTAGCACAAGCTTAGCACAACCTAGCACAACTTAGCACAATTGAGAAAATTGAAAAAAATAAAGAGTAGAGGGCTACTCAAAAAATCGTTTTTCTCAATTTTTCATCTTATATTTTATATTATAGTTGTAATATTCGAGCACAATATAGCACAAACATAGCACAATTGAGCGCAACTGATGAAATTATTTAATTTAACAAGTGGAGGGCTAACTTCTAGGAGGCGTAAACTTCTTCTTTAGAATGAGTCTGGTCCGTCACGGTCCGAGGTGAAACGCTAGAAACAGACAGATCTGCAATCGCTATAGGAGTTTTTATTGAAAATTTTCATATGTCATCGTAGTTTTATCGTCAGTGTTGTGACTTAATGCTGGAACCATTGTCACTAGCCATGTGGCCAGACTGCTCTCAGATCTTTTACTTTGCAATTTAGCTTTAAAGATGTTTTGCCAGGAGTTCAACGAATTTCTTTATTAATTCTGTAAATACAGTAAAAGTGGAAGTGATAAACGTGTTGGCGTTTCTAATTACATGATTTCTAATGAAATTTGGAATTAAATTATATGTTCTACATTTTAGCAAAAAGAGTTTTCTGTTTATTACCTTGGCAATGGGCAAATTTGTGTCAGACCATTCCTTCATAGATTTCACCGTTTCAAAATCAAAGTGTCCTCTCAATGACGTATAAAAACTTGTGTATGTTATGAAAATTTCGCCCTCCATGGATAAATATTAAATAATATCGATCGTAAATTGATTTAATTGGTTGCAACAATTGATCGAACCTATGCCCCGATATCATTAATTTATGGTTAAAGCAATATACTTAAAGTAAATAAAGCAATAATATAGATATTATTTAATATTTATCTGTGAATACATTTTATCCTTCTTATTTTTATTAATTTTATATTTAAAAAGAAATAAATCTCTGAACGCTGCGTAACACTTTCCTGACTTGATGACTTTTCTTACGCATGCATATCTTGAGCAGTTTATCTGCATTCTTTACTTCTTGTAATTAATCTTCCAGTGGCAGGTTCATTTTTCATATCGTCAACTGTAGAAAAACATTGCAGACCGTGTAAAAACTTCTAGGAACGTGGTAATCATTCGATAAAAAACGAAAGTTAACAGTTAGAATTAGGTTACACATATAATATCAATTATTCTTTTACATATGTTTACATATTTAATATTAATTATTATGCTACCATCGTAAAAATTAATTTTCAAATCTGGACAAATAATTCCATCATCCAGATGTGGATGAAGCGTCGAGGTAAGTCCGGGTAGTATGACTACGTCGAATATATTTTCGAACGGAGCACTATAAATTTTTCTCGATCGCAGCATTTATATGAACGGAAATTCCCATGAAATCTCGCGATGTAACGATGGGAATGAAATTTTTTAGTGGCATACCGCTTCCCCAGCGATCTAAAAAGTATGCTTTCGAGTTCGAAGGAAAAAGTTATACTTTCCTGACACGGTTCTTTAATTGCCTCGTTCCTTAACGAGGCTCGATAATATTATAAACGAGAAATGCATTAAGAGACACGAATTGCTGCCGCGCCGCGGATTGATGCGCGTTAATTACGAGACACCATAATCATTAGTCCAGTGTCAAGCTTCGCGATCCGAGTCTATAAAGTACAATGCAAAAGCGCCGGTTTCTCGGTGAAATTAACACATAAGGCCGTTAGGATTTTCCTATTTATGTAATCATTACGCTCCGAAAGTTTTCTGCGGTTATTAACTCGATTTCATAAATTCTACCGGCCCGCCGCGGCCTGGCCCGCTGCGACGCGGCACAGGGAAACGGTATCGGATGGTTTCCGAGTTTCTCGGTGAAAGAACAAACCACCGTGTGTGCTCGTCTCTTTTTAATTGTTCGGTCTACTTTTAACGAGAACTCACGGTACGAATATAAAACCGCCGCGCTTAAATTATAACACACTTTCGTGTGCCGAGATGAGAACTACTTACTCGTTTATACGCCAAACAACACTTACACGTAATGGCTATGATGGTTCAAGACGGGAATGCGGATTTACTTTTCATATTATATTATGAAAATGCCGGAATAGCTCACGCGAACGCTGGCGTACATTTTTCTTTGTGATTTTTGTACAGTTATACATTGTATCATGGCACTCTGACACTTTTTAAACATTTTTTCTATTGAACACACCTATCAAGTCAATTAAGAGCCAACTGTCTAGTCAATTATCCCCTACTAAGTCATATTATCGCAAGTTTTAAAAGTAATTGTGTGATTTTTGAATTTTAGAAAGGTTGGGAATAAATAGGTTGTAATTTGTTGAACACAAAGATACTTAATATTGAAGGGTTAATCGAGCGTTTACGTATATTTCTCGAAACATACACTACATATCTAACTCTTCAAAATGAATCGAGTTAAAGCCATATGTATTTAAACATCGGTAATTGTTCGAAACCCGGAAATTAAACGATCAAATAATTTCTAGACCTCTTGTTTGCCTAAAGGGGTCGTTGCAGTAATGTCGCAACGGGGGTTGTGCGTGAGAGAAGATTGGGAAACGGTAGTCCCATACTCGACACCTTATACAGTTTCGCTGGAATCGGAGGTTGATGGAGAGCCTTTCCTCGGCTGTTTAGATCGTTATTCCGAGACGGATTCAGGTCCGTTTCCCATTTTAATTGAATCTATCTGTTTATTTCGCGTGACCGGCATGACGAACCCTATTAGTATAGCATGTCACGCAATCCCGGTTGCCGGTCGCGTCGCGTCGCATCGCGTCGCGAGTAAAAAGGTCGTTTAACCAGACGTTTAATTAAAATGAATATTCGCGGTTACTCTCCCACGTGGGAGAGCCCCGTACCCCGTGACATAACTGCGTTATTCAATGCGTCGAACGTTAGGCTAAGCGTTGCATGTGTGCACATCCACTGTCTCAGCAGTTCGTGTTCCCGCGTTCCGTTAGACGCCGGGAATATTTCCGCTTGCGTAACGAGAAACGTCGATAAACGTTGCGAATCCAACGGGTGCCAATCGTGTCCACTTACCTGGCCGTGTACCTCGACAGAAAAGTCGATTCGCGAAACCTGAGTTCCCATTAAATCGACGCTCCTCGCATGATACGCCGTTCACGCTTTGCACATTTAATTATCCTCTTAAAATCAGAAGTCCCTCGTTAATAGGCAACGAGTTTTATGCATTCATGGCAAAAATGAATAGGTGTAATTTAAAACAGTAAATATGTTCATTAAAAGAATTAAAAAATATGCACACTTGTACTATCTTTTTTGCATAAAGATCCGCTGTCTATTCGTTAACCACTTGCAGTACGATTTATTTGTAGGATTTAAGTCGTCAATGGAATAACACGTCCGCGCGTAAACACAAACAAGTAGTTTTCCTGACCGTTACAAATCTTTATCGACTTAACAACATTTTCTCAGTTTTCGGTAGCGTTTTTACAGACTCAAAGAGTGCAATTATGGCCATTGAAGATTCGGAAACAACTGATGAGTGTATTCAGGCTTATACAATTGAAAATAATGTAATCGTTAACCGCAATGAACGACTAAAGTAGGAGTTTGATTGTTAATTGCGATTAACGATTGAAGTAGAAATGTATTCGTCAATCGTTGATTAAATTTTCGCCCAACTCTCCGAATATTGGCGGCCGCGAGTAAATAATTCCGAGCCTTGGTCTAATGAGGTACTTGCCCAATTTTTGTACCAAGGTCTTCTTAGCAATTTTTTCATATATAAAATCAAGTTTAAAAAAAAAATCTATTATATATCTTATTATATGATAATTAAGTAACATTTGTTGTAAAATTGAGCTAAATAAATTAAAGTACAAAGACGTATCAGGCAAGTTTGTAGTACCATATTGTATACCTATGTGAAGTTTTATTCAATAAACACTTTTTAAATTTTAAATTAAACTAGACAAAAAAGGCTAGTCTTTGTCGAAGCCAAGCTCCAAAAATCGATTTTCAATTAATTTACAGTTATTTAAATCAACCTTCGCTATTTCTTTTATGATTCCGACTAGATTTCACTAGATGGAAATTTTTCAATATTCTCTAGCTTCACAGAAAAACTGAAGTGATTATATGTGTTAGCTTATAAAACCGACAGGATCCATTCACAGTGTGCGTTTTAATTAAAAATTGCGTTGAATACTTCCCAAAAGAAAAATCATTGAAACTCTAATAATTGTGAAATAAACTATATAAAACCGGTCATGTGACCAGCGGTGGTTCAGCGTTCAGAAAAAGGAACATTCCTTGTCCCGAGTATTATACAAGACAATGGACTGCATCCACATGCAGCATGCAACCAGTCAGCAAGGCAGCGAACGTGTCAGAGCGTAGGTTTCGCAGTAAATCGAGCGAAGTCGCTTATCGAGCGGAGAAAAGCAAGCTCGTGCGGCAGCGATCGAAAGAACAGAGAATTTTTCAATTCCGATCCCCGTGTAAGTGATTTAAGTGATTTCACCTCGAGATATTTTCCGGTCGGTCGACGCGTTCGCAGCGTGTATCATTATCGGCGTGTGTGTGTATCGGTCCCGTTCGCAAATTACTCCGTGTGCCGAACCGCGGAACCGGGTTCCCGACATTTGACACGTTTCTCCCATGAAAATTTTCGTCGCCGGGAAACTAAACCGGTCACCGGACCTCCGCATGGTGTTTCACGCTTGCATAAGTGCCCGGAAAATTTATAAATGGTAGTCGGTCCACACATCTGAGCCGAGGTTACGCAACGTGTACGCGCGTGTACGCGCCGCTGTGTAATATAGCGGCAAGTACCGGTTTCGCAGAAACGCGAAGTTCTTCGGAAATTTCGCGGCGAACCGTTATTTGTTTTCGACGGAAAAATAAACCGGACGTCCGCGATTAGCTTCTCATTAATCTCTTAGCGGCTGTGTGCTCGTTACCTGCGAGTGGTAATTTTTGTGTCATGGCAGCTACATATACTCCTTGTGCTGGAAAAGTAATTGCTGCTGGATTTTTGTGGGAAACAGCTAATTTCTAAATGCGGGTTAATACGTGTCTATTAATCTTGATTTCATTTCTGTTGGCGCTGAAACGATTAGAAATCGAAGCTAGTTCTTGCGCGGGTGAAATTTAAGGGGGTGGCTTCATCGCTTCATACTTCGAATTGCTGCTATTAGAAGGAAACACATTTTTTGTAAATATTAAATCATTCTATTAATCTACGAAGTTTCTTAAAAATTCATAATTGATAGTAATTGTGCTTTCACCGTTAATTGCTTGCTCAGAG
>CM052321.1:22234691-22296029 GCA_028455615.1 Lasioglossum zephyrum | reverse complement strand
GATGCAAAACGCTCGCGTTTTATGAAACGCGCCAAAAAATTCCAGGCGCGATTTGAGCATGACATAGACAACGTATACGTACAATGCGGAGAATTTGTAATTGTTCTGAAGTAATTCAGGGTTCCAAAGTGTTCCTGCGAGAAAGAGGAATTTCAATTGACGATCGAATTAATTGGCCAGTTCCATCGGAAAGAAAACGACCAATCGGAAATGCATCGACGAGATCGAATTTCGCATCGGGGATAATTGTGCCGGTGGATTTTAATTACTGCAAAATGGTTACATTGTCCTTGGCGGGTAACCACGACTCACTATTAGCCAGTGGTTACTCGAACATGCCTTTCAATTATCTCAGGCTGTGCAGATCATACACGTGCATTGATTTATGTTTCCCCCTAGTCGAACTTCCTTGTTTTTCCACGCTGAATTCCTCTCGTCGATGTTATGAATGAAGCTCGAACAACTTTCGCACATGATCGATAAGCAATGCTACGTACTGTGGTCGGATAGATGAGAACGTTGCAGAAGCTGCAGAACTCTTTCGCTAAAGAAGAAGTCGATTTTTGAAATCAGTCTTTCGTCACTGGAGCATTGTTAATAGACTGTGGATTTTATGCATTTAGGACAAACATAGGATCGATCGAATGAAGGCTAGGACATTATATAGAAAATTTCTTACTATCGAGGAATAGTATTAAATTATTATGAAAATTTTATATTATTGATTTATATAGAAAATTCATTACTATTCAGGGTAGTATTAAATTATTATAAAATTTTTTATATTATTGAAATTTATATAGAAAATTTATTATTAGTGAGAGTAGTATTAAATTATTATGAAAATTTTTATATTATTAAAATTTATATAGAAAATTCAATACTATTGAGGAATACTATAAAATTATTATAAAAACTTTTATATTATTGAAATTTATATAGAAAATTTATTATTATTGAGGATAGTATTAAATTATTATGAAAATTTTTATATTATTGAAATTTATATGAAAAATTTATTCAACGAATTAAAAAACAGTTTTATTTTGAACTGGTTATAAAGAAAATAAATAAACGCCTACGTAACTGCACCTTGCAGTTAATAGAGACAATTTTTATATTTTCTAAAATGTTCGGTCTAATTATTAATGACTTGTATCTCGAGTTCCATAGACATTTCATTCTTTATTTTTCTCCATTTACTAAAACTTAATGAAAATTCTCACTACTTTCATTCTATGAATAAAATATGGGTTTATAAATGTATAATTTATCTAGGTAAAAAACGTTGTGTTGAAATAATAATTTAAAACTGGATATAATAAACAAGAATATTTCTGCAGATCATGAATGAAACGAACATTCTACATAACTAGTTGCATCAGACAGATAAAGAATTATGCAAACCCATGTGTCGTCGAAGCGATCGGCGAAGATAAGCATGCAACTTGTTTCCTCAGATCAGGATTTTATCAGATTCTAAAAATGGCACGAAGTTCGATTTTTCTAAATTTTATGTTATCGGTCGTCAAGCATTCTCGTATATGTATCAGGTTCGTGTCTAATAATTTTCAGATACTCATTGATTAAATATTCGTAACGATTAGACGTGTCGATAAAATGTTTCGTTCGTAATGGATTAAAATTAGATCCCGGAGTTTTATGTATTCATACGCTATGAAAATTTTTCTTCGGTCTTCATTAAAGCGGTTTGTTAAGTCGGATTGGACGAAGTTCGCTCGGTGTGAATTATAGCAAGATTTATTCATAAATTCATAGATAAGTGCGCAATCAACTGTCAGCGAGCGTTTTAACATTTTTATGCGGCCGGGTCTTTCATTAATTATGCGACTAGATCAGTTCGAGACAAAGTGTTCAAGCTTTTATGGAGCGTTTCGTATCTTTCTGAAACAATTGTTTATCGCTCAACTGACCGCCCGGAGGTCTCTTTAGACTTACAAATGCTCCGGCAATTATTGGAGATCGTAAAAAGTTTTTCTGTTTTTACTGAAAAAAATCCAAGGTGTAGAACGCATGCGTTGGTCTTTTCAGCTCTTAATAGAAATTATTTTTAGAAAATAATTTATGACAATGATTTTAATTAAGAATTGAAAGCAAAAGTAAACGAACAAGTCTTTATTAATCACATTGTTTTTTTTTAGATTTCTTTGAAGATGACGTAAATCATTTTTATTAGACATTTCAATGTTGATTTTTTGAAGTTCGTGTCACGTTGTTGCAAACTATATTTTTAGTCCTCTACGAATTTTCATCAAGTACTTAATTATTAACTAAATAATATTCCTAAATATTTTATAGCACTTTTTGTAGTCGATATTCAACAATTAACTCGTTAAAATCTCCTCCACGTTGTTCACCGTGGATGATCGAGCAAACGAAGGAAGATGAAGAGCTAATGGTCCACAAAGCGAATGGTCCCAAACAGTTGATCGACGGTTGTTCAAAAATCATTAGGCTAATTATCGCCCGGTCACAATTCTATTCCGGACAATAATCCCATATAAACAATGTGTGTTGGTATCAGCGCACAGGTTCGATCAAAATAAAAAAAAAACAAGCAATCTTGCAGTTGACAAAATCCCAACGTTTCGATCCTGGTGTGGATCATGTTCAAGAGTGTTTGCAATCCTGGAAAAAGGAGTCTACCCCCTTAACGAACGTTCGATGCTGTCTTGTCCTTCCAATTTCAAAATTTCCATTCCTTATTCCTTCCGAAACTGATGGCCCACCAGAGTGTAAATAGGGCTGCGTTACTCGTACTAGGAGTCATTTTCGACAAAAGACTGACCCGGGCCATTGGTACTTTTCTTCTTGATCGACTGATCTCTCTCCTCGTCTTTTCGTTTCATGTCTTCGTGGGCTTCGCGATTATACGACGAATTCCATCCGTTTTTTCTGTATTTTTTATTTCCGCCACTCTTCTACTTTATATTCTGTTCTATTATATTATATTTTGTTTTCGCCTTACTCTTTATTTCTATCTACACCTCTCGTCGTCTCTACACGTGATCCATACTCTTCCGTCTATCTCTTATCTCACTCGTCTATAGTTCTCGGAACGGTATATGTGCATATAGATCTGTTGGAATATTTGACCAGCAGAAATCGCGGAATGAACACATCATGCGGGGATACCGGAATCGATTTATCTTCGACGTCGATTGATTTATTGCGAATCGGTTAGCCGTATTTAGAAACGTTGCATTGCGCAACCTTCCGAGGGCTTATATCCCCGATTCGTAAATCTTCGGGGCATCCGATCTCGCGGGGAGCCGATAAATCACTGGCATCGTTGATCCCGAAGAATTCTCAAATTGTTTATAATACGGGCTATTAGCGCAAGCGTAATTGCACCGCGGCACACACACGCGTATACACGGACCAACGTAAATCAATCAGATCCGCTGGCAACTTTCCTTTGATAAGGAAGCCTCTCCGGAATAACGATGAAGATTGCCGGATGAAGCAACGCTGCTGGCCACTCGGCGAATCATGCTGCTTCGACCGCGAACGAGTTGCTCTCATAGTTTCTCACGCGGCACGAGCAGCTCGCGAAAAACGCGAGCACGTCGAAGACACGATCGACTCTCGTATTTGTGATTTCATTTGACCACGTTTTTGCGGAGCTCGCGAACTAATTGAAAGAAGCGTGAGCAGCGAGTATAGCAGCCTCAGAAGAGTCTGCAGCTCCTTTCGTTACGTAAGAATCGCTAGAAACGTTCTTAATTGCTTTTCGAATACTGTGGACATCTAACAAGGAACATCACCCAAGTGCAACGTCGATTTTTCATGGATTACGTACATCAAGTTACGTAAATATGGATAAATAATTAATATGAAATGTTGCAGAAAAATTGTTTAAACATTGCTCAACACTAAACCTACTACGAACGGTCAAGTGAAATTATAAAGATGTGTGATTTCATATCTTCATTAGAGCATACATTACAATGAAAACAGCGTAAAGTTTAAATAAATTAAATCCTGTCATTTTTTGTAAGGGAACATGTGTCTGTTACTTTTCCAGCTCGATACTTTTAATGTTAAACAAATCATTTTCTCTGAAATCTGTTTACACAACTACATTTTACCAAGTTTTCGTTAACTCGTTTTCTTGTCCGTCTGTCTGTTCAGTCCAAATTTTACAATTGATTTTAAACTAATATCCGGACATGAAACTTGTCACTAACAATTTTATTCAACTGCAAATAATATGAACTGTTTCGTGAGTTTTCTCAACGACAGCTACTCTCCACACTCCTTACTATAATCTTATGCCCCACGTTTTTACTTTTAGATCTTACAAGTATTTTCATAACCATTAAAATTTCACAATCACAAATTTTCAGGACTATCTGCATGTAGTTAGGAATCTATATGGGGCTAGGAAAAATTATTTTATACATTTTAGTCCGTCTTAAAAACGTGGTATTTAAAATTTTTTTTTATTTAAATAATTTTTACATTTAGAAAATAATTTTTCGGATCATATCTATTGTGTACGTTCAGTGTACCGAAAACGCAGAGGCTCGCCGACGGCGTGGGTTAAAATAGCGGCAGTGGACCGGTCACACAGTTCGGTTATCGTTTGTGGTTCGTCCGTGGCGAGGGTAACGAATAAAAATTTATTGGTCGTCGAACAAGCTTAAGCTGGTTACTTAAGCTGGATAAAATACCGTGTTCGGGTCCGCGTATCTCGTGGCGAGCATAAATCCTGCGGCGGTATACCGCTCGGCGCGGTGCAGCGGGTGATGATCAAAGCACACGCGAAATATATTCGGCGCGATCGGATCTCGGCGCGGATTCATTAAAGCTTTCTTTGGCGTTCGCTGCGGCGACGGGCCGTAACTCATTAGGCGGGGTGCTGTGTTCCCGGCGCGTCAATCTTCCTCGTCACACGCACGGAAACGCGTGCTAACGTACTCGCTAACTCTGCCGTGACCAATAGAGAGAAACGGCCGCACGTGTTCTACATAAAGGGCCGCTCCGAAATTACGTCGTACCGCTAAAACATATTTATTTGCCGTGACACGGGTTCGCCATTCGCGATGGAATATTGTCGCTTGACGAGGAAACAGCGAGTCGAATTAAAATTCTTCTTTTATTCAACTTTTATGTACAGTGGCCGAAATAATAATGTAGGAATTAAGTCGTAACTAGAAATAACACGTCCGTAAACACAATAGTTTCACGTTTAATTCCAATTATCTTGAATACAATTAATTAAATTATCTCATTTAAACCTCCGTCTGAGATCAAACACGTCTTTTCTATTCAATACGTCGAACCAGAATAATGAATAACGCAAATTATAAAATATGAAGAACGCAAAATAAATCAATAAGTAACTAATATCGGATCGTCGCGTCGTTACAATTACTATCGACGCGACATTCGACAGAATTCTCTCTGCTCGAAGATAACTTCTCCCTACAATGATAGGTTCATATGTTAGACGAGAATATGGTGACAGAATTGGTGGTCCAAATTTTATTTTCCAACACGATAATGCATCAATTCATCGTGCAAAAGCAATTAAAGCATATTTTCAGATGGCAGAAAAATGCATGAAAAGTAATGGTCATCCGTCGTAGACGAAAATTGTTTATATCAAAGAAATTTGTTGTTGAACTTTGTTTTTACGTCAACACCTTCCGCTCATCGAGGATGAAAACAGTTTGGAAAGAACCAAATATCATAAATCGTTATCGATAGACTGCGGATTTGATGCATTTATGATAAAAATGGGTAGGTTTAATTCCTGACAGTAAAAAGATTTGAATTCAAATATATTACTATGTTAATTTTAACCTACTAAACGTATTCAACAAGAAATTAAATATTTATTTTACCCCAGTTTGTTGCAATTCAGGTAGAAAGTTTTTATTTTGCATGAAGATCTGCAGTCTAGTTATCGACGTATAAGCTGCTAAATTTTTTGCAAAACTCGATTGCATGGAATTACATATTACAGTGGCCGAAATAATGATAGGTTCATATCATTTTTATTATATAACAGTGTTTTTCATGCAACATTTTTATCTTTTATTATTAGTATGTGAATCGTTACAATGTAGGTTGCACGATCATATGATTTCCGTCAAATGCCAATGCGGATAATGATTACACGATACTGCATCAATTCATCGTGTAAAAGCAATTAAAGCATATTTTCAGATAAAAGAAGTTGATGTTTTACCTTGGCCATCAAGTCCAGACCTTAACCCCACATATTAATCACATATTAATAATAAAAGATAGAAAAGTTGCATGAAAAACACTGTTATATCATAAAAATATTCATAATTGTTCTGCTTTGCATAATTTTTTTATTAACCTCTTGCCGTATTTTGACGAGCCAGACTCGCGATGAAGGTTTTTAACAGAGTCTAACCAATATGAATGTTACAAGTTGCATTTTAGATGAAATAAAATTTGATTAGTTTGTAATCAATATTTAAGCATATGTCGAAGTGCTACAATTACTCGACAACAGCGAACTTATTCGTAGATTAAAAAGGATAAAACCTTTTCAACTATTGTAACTTATGTTAAGTGAATTTAGGGCAATTAAAACATGTTTAAGAAGTGTTTAGAACATATGTGGAGAGCGCCATTTGGGAGTACATCTATTAACCGCTAAGACTTACCTAGATTTAATACTTTAGACTTAAATTTAAGTAAGAATTATTCAAACCAAATTGCTACATAGTGGAAACTAGTTGCAATGTATACGCCAAGTGCGTAATAATAATAAAGAAAATATATTTAAGCATTAAAATAAATGTTGCCATACTAAAAATATACATATTCTTTTCCCTTTTGCGACTTTTTTGTGCATAAAGACGTTTTAATCACTGTAATTGCAAAGAAAATGGCAAGGGATTTAACAGCTCATATGGAAACATGCAATTGTAAATCATTACTGTAAATTTTGCGCTATATATATTTATAAAGATTGAAGTTATCACTCTTCAACTCGTGGTTAATAAAATTGTAAACGTAATTGTATAAAAGACAGCGTTCATTTATAATATAAAATAACACTTCTCATTGGAAGACACTGTATGATGTTTAAAAATGTTTTCTCGAGCAGATAATAAATAGCCTAACACAGTTCAGAATTAACGATCTAAAATAGCAAAAAGCGAATTGTTTCAAGAATGACTATGGTCAGGAGAAAATGGACCGATCAAGACATTAACTAACGAAATCGGCGGGAATTATTTTTAGAAAGTGGCAGCATGTAAACATTTTTTCGTTATTCGCCGTACGCGAAAGAAATGATGAATAAGCGTTGATTTACTCCGCATTCTGAAATTAACGGCGTTTTCACTCTCGAGTACCGGTAGAAAGATGGCGGCGGAGCGCGTCGTTAGTAGCCGATTTCCCTGCGGCGCGGCGCGTTCCGAGAAATCGTCGGCAAATTATATCTTCTGACCGAACCTCGTTCCCGAGCTCGTGGTTGGGTAAACAGTCATCAGTTCTGATTTTGTCCCACGAATCACGACGATTAGCCTCTCCCCACCCCACCAGCAAATTTCTGTTTTCATTGGAGGCCGACGTTAAACAACGTTGATTGACAGACGAGGTTCGAAATCGAGGGCATTGGCTATGCAGACCGGTCTACCTACCGGTCTACCATCATTTCGATCGAGATCAATATTTTAAATACATGCAGATATTTAATCATCCGCTGGCATTCCTTCGGATTTTTATTTTCGTTGCACATTTGATTAAACATTTCTTTTACCTAACACTCACACATTAAATTGGAAACTTCGTTAAGTATCTCAGAACATTTTCAGATTTTTTTACACACTGGGACAATAAATATTTAAAGTCGTAATAAATAATCTTAGAAGCTTCGCCATCAAATCGATAATCTTCCCATTTGAAAATTGAAAAGCGATTAAAGACAAGTGAAAATTTTAGTTGCACTTAACTCGGAACAATATTACATTTGATCTATTAATTTTTGTTGTAGATATAAAAAAACCGTTGGACGATCACACAATAAATAATTTTAGTAGCTACAGTTATCGAATCGATAATCTCTTTATACAAAAACGAATAACTTAGAAGCAATTGAAAATTCAATTTTCCTCAACTCGAAAATTATCTGCAACGGTTCGGAGATTGATGGCTCGTTAGATGTCTCGGAGACATCTCGGAGTTTCTAGGCCAACGACGTCGACCCACGCCGCAGATTTTCGATTAAAATTCGATATGGCGTCAGTAACAGTAACGTCGTTCGCTGTTCTCCTGTGAAAGAAACGGTCCGGGCGTATACATATGTCGGCTTTGTATGACGAAGTGCCGTAGGAACCGTAAGAAGCGTCCATTGATGAAGATGGCGTGTCCATCGACGATGATGGCGTGTCCATCAACGGCCTTTCCTCAAATCATTGGTGCATTAACGGCTTTAATAGCCGTTCAAATTCCCGTCCCGGCAATGAAATATTTCGATGATTGGCATTCAAGCCGGTATAAACGGAATGGGGACGAAAACGATGGCGTATGCGCGTTCGGGAGTGAGGTTATGGTAATGCCGGCTTTGAATTTGCGCGTTCCTCCATAAATTTTTATCTAAACGACCCACGGAATAAAGTTTATTTAATCGTTAACTGCGATGTTTCTGTCGAGTGAGGTATGTCCACCGACTACCAATATCTCTGACAAATGATATTCAATTAAAATTATTTAAGTAAAATTGGGAACGGGAAAAATGACGGAAGCAAACTCTTCTTAAACCCTTTTAAAGTTAAAAACGAAATTAATTAAAAATTCTACAGATTTTTGTTATCTTTGTTCTAGAAATTTAGTTTTAAGAGATAGAAAATGGCAAAAGAGCAATTTTTCTTGGATGCGTTGCTCTTCTAAACTTCAAAATCAAAATAATTTGATATACTCATCTGGCAATGTCCAGAATATGATTCTGAACGAGAACACCTGTTTGAACTGCTTCTCAATCGTAGACACTATCCTCCCTACAATATTAATTTTTTTCCAAGCGTACGAGATATTACAGCGCTAATATTTATTTTTAACTTTATCAAAAAATGTAAGATTAGGATTTAGCGTCTAACGTTTATACTACATAATTCCACTTTATACATACTATGTTATATACTTCTCTATTTTTCTATCTTTTTTTTTGCATAATGTCATAATAATGTATGCTATATAAACCAAACTAGTTTTACGGCATCAATAAATAAATAAATAATTTGATATACAATACATATTACAGATTTTCACTGCTTTCAGTGTTCTGAAAATTTCACAGTTTCATACGATTCTGCTAAGATATTCGACGTCCTGGCAAGACAGAATGATCGGCCGCGTTTAAAAATTTTAAAACGGCGAGAGGAGATTCGATAGCAGAAGAAACGACAGTCGTGAGCGTCAAAGAAACGACCGAGCTGATCCGAACCGTGGAAATTTCCAGTTTGCTCAGTGGTGCGGCACGGTAACTGGATTGAGCTGCGTGCACGTTTCGCGTGATTTTAAAATTCGCGAAGAGGCCGGCAACCTGATCTTTAACGCGTTAACCGAATGAGATCACCGGCCCGTCGAAAGCGATCCGATCCTTTTCGGCCCGGGAGGCTTTCCAATGTTTTTTCGCCATTACAAGCCCCCGGAAACACGATATTCTCTTAAAAACCAACGACCGCTTCTTGTAAATCCACCCGAGACCTTCCATTATCCCGCGTACGTCGATTTCCAGGGTACGTGTGAATTTATAGTTTCTAAATATACTTGTTAGTCCGTTTTTAAAAACGTGGTATTTTTTAAAAACTCATTTTTATTTACATAATTATTTTCTGCTTTTTATGTGAAATTCTTCAATCGATTTGTAACATTTTTACCAGGGTATGAAATTATAACAGAGACATGTACTAAATTTCAGACAGTATTGCAACCGCGACATATCGAAAACAATGCCGTAGCGAACCGTATCGAAACGATGACGTAGCGTTTCGCGGAGGGATGTAACGGTAAATATTTAATTGTTATTTCTCCGAGACGGATAGACTTCTTAAAAATTTTTTTTTTTTGAATATTACATTGTCATCCGGTTCTAAGCTATATTTCCAATTTCAAGTCTCTAGCTCATCGGGAAGTTAGTTTAAAATCAATTGAAAAATTTGTCACCGAACAGACAAACAAGAAACCGAGCTAATAAAAACGTGGTAAAATACACATATTTCTTTGCGAAATAATAATATTAAAGGATATTCTTAAATGCCAATCATCAAAGTTCATTCTTTGAAAAAAAGAAATGGTCATGTCCGGTACTCGTTAATATCGATCGAAGAAGCGAATGAAATTGGGTAAAAATGATTTTTGATGTTACGAAATCTAAATGTAACTATGAGTCTGGAAACTGGATCGAGTAACGGTGAAATTCGCGCCGGCAGTAGCTAGTCTAGTGGAACTTCCGGTTAGCCTAAAATAAGTAAGCTCGATTTACTAGTCGCCGTGAGAAGTAGTGAGAAAGTTTCCGATGTGGACAACATTTTCTACTAAGGATTATCATCATTGGTAATACATATACGTCGTGCAACAGTTCTAGGTAAGTTATATTAGTAAAGCTCACTGTACTGTGACGAAATGAATCGATATTACCAATATATCAATTGATTTTTCCACACGACAAAAATAATCCAGTCGCTGACAGTAATTTATTTAAATTTCCAAGTGTCAAGTATGCAACGGGAAATTCAATTTTTATTCGTTACTTGTCCAATGGAACAACTGATAAACAAATGAAATTTCACCTGGATCTCGTTTCTCTTTCAATCCTCCACAGAAATATAAATCGCGACAACATCGCAAGGACTAACAGTTTATCAATGATTTTTCAACAAAAATTACCAGATCACGAATAAATTCACTGAATTTTCAAGTGTTTCATGAGAAATTGTTATTTATTCTTGGTCCACTGAAGCAACTAAATGAAATTTCACTTATTGGCTCTCGCTTCTCATTCAATCTTCTAAAAAAAAATCTAAATAAATAAATGATTGTATCCAATCAACTAAAATTCACAAGTTTCGAATACTCAACGAGAAACCCAACTCTACAGAGAAGCACATGAGACAAATAAAATTTCCACGGCTTCCGTTTCTCTTTAAATTCACCCATAAAAGTATAAATTCGCGGAAAGTTTCGCAGTCGAGCAGCCTCCGAATTGCATCGCATCGAATCGAGCCGAGGAATTCCGAATAAAAAGGCGGGAAAACGTTCGCGTCCTTGGTAGCGCCTGTTGTCAGCGTCGCGTTCACAACACACACAAACATACATGCACAGTCCATTTCACTGGCGCATGGCGGCGCGACAACGGCGTATATCGCCAAGGGGAAACGGAATGTTAGCAGTTAGCACCTGTACGCGGCCGATTCGCTCTCAATTAGGTTATTAGAGGTCAGAAGCGGGGACCGGTTGTGACGCGATGACTTTCGTCTGTTCTCGCGGTCCCAACCGTCGCGCGTCGCCCCATTCATTACGGTTAATAATCATGATTAGCCATTATCACGGCTGGCTCGGCTCCGGCCATTTCCTCGGCTCTGCTTTCACCCTCTACAACAAATACTGCGTCGAGTTACGGGACTTGTCAGACAAAAAACGGATTTTAACTCGTAATCGATTATCGCGTAATTTTTTGAAGTCTGTGTTTCCTGGCTGAGGATTTAATAATAAACCAATTTAATTTCATAGATCAGCAACTTACCCTCAATAACGTAATCTAATAATTTCCCCATTTATCATTATTATATATTCCCCAATCTAATAATTAACCCCATATTCTTCTAATGTTTTTAATGTTATGAATTTTGCGCGCTCGTTTTTAAATGCATAACACGCGCAGACTGATTGTTGTATTTACAGCTGTTGAAGGTGATCAATATATTAATCTATAGATCGCCTGAACAATTTATTTAACCCCTTGCCGTACCATTCTTTACAATTACGTAAAACTAACGGGAAAAGAAAATGTATATTTTTAGTACAGCTACATTTATTTTCATGCTTAAATATTGATTACGAACGAATCAATATTTGACTTCAACTAAAATGAAACTCATAACATTCATATTTATTAGACTTTGTTAAAAACCTTCGTCACGAGTCTAGCTTGTCAAAATACGACAAGCGATTGAGAATGAAATATTATCGAGGACTCAAGTGGTAATAAATCAATTGTTAGTGGACGTCAACACGATCCAAACGCGCCTCAAGATGATCATCATGAGATGCCATTTTGGCCATTTTGGATCTGATTGGGTAGTATTTGAACATTCGGAAAATTTTCAAAGCTATATTAACCATGGGATTACCAGAATTTATTAGGAAAAAGATTAACAGAGACCAGATGAAAAATGTTATAGATTTATTTAATGAAATTAGAAAATGTGAAGATCTAATGTTTAAAAAAAAATAATACAACTAAAAATAGTAAGCTAGATTTTAAAAAGAAGAACTTGAAGAAGAAACCATGCGAAAGTGAGCTTTCAATTGATCGAACCAGTGCGCCAAAAACATAAACTTTGTACAAACATATGATCGACAAAAAGAAAAGTTATTATATTAACTATATTGGAATAAATACAGGCCAGAAGTTCCCTCGATAACAGAAATTTGAGCAACAGAGGGTTCAATATTGTAATTATTTAGAAAGAGATACTCTTTTCCGATTTTGATGAAATTTCAATATTTATTTATTTATTGCTTTAAAGCAAGTGGTTCATATTGCAAGTACAGTATTATTACATTTAGCTTACATTAAACAGGTTTACATTGTTTCTAAATTCTAATGGGGAGCATTGTTTAAGGAAATTATAAATTATTTTCAGACCTTTTATATCAGGTTTACATAAGAAGGAACTAATACAAAGAGGAAAACAGTACTTGTCTTTGAGGAGCTTTGTTTCTAATGTATTACGTTCGCTTTCATAGTCTGGGCATTGCCATACAACATGATTTACGTCTTGGAAAATTTCAATATGTTATGCAGCTATAAATTTTAACATATGAGACTCCTTCATATGTGAAAAGGAAAAAGTTATTCAAAATCTCGAAATCAAATATAACATATTTAAAATTCATCATAGTCGGAGAGGAGTACCTTTTTCTAAATATTTTCTAAATTGGGAAAGGGGTGGGGGGAATAATTGCGGAAAACGACGGGCACATATTTTCGTCTCCCTTCGACAGGTGACATCATCGTGACGGACGATTTTTCTGGTCAGCTTTGCCGAACACGCTTCGCTCCAGCGTCCCTCTCTGCATACGATTACCATTCCCAATGAGAATTAGCGGCGGCGAGAGCACTTTCGATTGCGATATACCCCGGCGACAAGCCGCGAACCGCCGCGATCACGTCAAAGAAATCGCGCTTGTTAATTATTCCGTCCGCGCGTTTCCAGCCCGGCCAGTAGTAAATATCTCTTTGGCCGAGAGTGTGCGCGCGAAGGAAAATGCACGCGGTCGTAACGCGTAAATAGCCGAGAACGTAATAATATTTATGGTTCGCCGATGGTATCGACGACGTGCAGTATTCTCCAGCCGGATAGTCCCCGACGTCGCCACCGATTCGTTTAAATAAACTAATTGAAATCGCGTAACGCACGAACTTCTTGGAACCGGATAAGCGATTGTTTCGAAATGATCACGAAAATCGGTTTGAATTGATCGAAGTACTGGTTTCCTGGCATACGATTTTCGTTGGACAAGCTTTCCGATGATTACGAATTTATGATTTCGGCGCAAGGTTCGATCAATTTTACACAAGGCAGCAAATGTGCAATTATTTATAAATGTATCTTGACGTTTCGATCCCTATGTGGATCATTTTCATAAAGAACATATATTGCGTCTAAAAATAATGTAAAAGTATTATAATATAGCAAATAAATTTAAAACACTTAACATTTAAAGTTATTTTCCATATTATAATTCTTTTACATTATTTTTAGACGCAATATATGTATGTTCTTTATTAAAATGATCCACATAGGAATCGAAACGTCAAGATACATTTATAAATAATTGCACATTTGCTGCTTTGTGTAAAATTGATCGAACCTTGCGCCGAAATCATAAATTCGTATTCACTTTCCGATCGAGAAACAAACTTTAAAAATTTACAGTTGGTCAGATTATCGGCCACGTTGAAAAATAAATTGTAATTACGGATTTTCTGCGTTCATGACAAAAATGGTGTAATTCGAAACAGTAATGAAAAGAACTAAAAAATATCGCTGAAGAAAAAATAAACTCCTATTTGGTTGTCCTGCAACTGCTACAAACACTTTTTATTTTATCATTGTATTTATCGATTTTTTCTCGACTTTTGAACGACTATGGAACACACACATCAAAAGGTAGCTTAGGAGCCTCATTCCGAACAATATAATGCCAAGAGAAACTATTAAATTATATTGCTCAGCGTGATTTATAGATCGACGATTGAAATTGCAGTTGCCATCGAGAAGCTCATTAGGAAATCCTCGACTACGAATAGTAAATTTTCGAAAAGTTGCGAAACGATCACTGAGGTGTTAATAATAAATCCGTAATCCCTAGATACTATTATATGGTAAAACTGAGTTCGATTTAGTTTTATCGCGGCCATTATTGCGGCAATGTCGTAAATCTGATTTTTGATGGAAGGAAACATGAAAACCGAAATTTATCGCGCGGAACCAGCGTATCGCGACGACGGTTGCCATAATTTCTATCCCTGGGTTTCTGCCGTCCAGAGGCGAGTAAATACGAAATGACGAAAGAACGCGAGTTTCGTCAGGCGAGTCCTGTGATCGATCGGCACCGGCGGCGCTAGACAAAGAAAAACGCATTACTGTGGGAACAATTCACAATTCACCGAACGGGCAATCGTTACCCTACATAGAAACGTAACCTGCATTGTATATTCCTTGGCACGTTTACTTCACAGGCCCCATTTATTATTTCATTAGAACGCGAATTATGCTGATTGCACCACTTTCACTAGGAACAACGCTTTTTACTGCTCCCGGGATTCAATTAACCCTCTTGCCGCCCGTGGATCTTTTCACACCCATCAACATTTACTTCCTTCTCGCCGAAATCTACTTCTCCGTGACGCAATAAACTGTGTGCATCTTAAAGGTATTTAAAATTATAATTGAACATCGTCTATTTCTCTGGAATCAGAAATTTTATGGTCAAGTATTTTTGGATCCATTGTATCTCAATTTTTATTTTAAAAAATCCTTTAAAAATATTTTTAGAAAATAGATTAGAAAGTTTGCATTGTAATTATTAGACAGCGATGATCTTTATGCAAAATAAAAGCTTTTTCTCATCATTTATCATTTATCATAATAAATAATAAAACAATGTACATTTTTTCCGTTTTATATATAATTTTATTATTAGCGACGTCATATGTAAAATAAATCAGAATATACCATACTATGTTATTTGTCTGATAAGTTTAGTTGTCTTGATGAAAATTATTATTTAAAGCTGATTCATTTTTTTCCCTAAGTGTAGGCTCTAACTTATTTTTTATGTTTATAGTAAATATCACAAAATTAAATTTATTTATATTTTGTTCGATTTTTACTACGATATATACTGGAGTCAAAATATTGTATATTCAATAAATTACCATGAAAACATCTTTACAGTTTCAATAATTGTCAAATAAAAATCGAAAATGGGTCATTTGACCCCTCGTGGTAGGTTCAGTTAATCTTTCTACTGTTCGATATTTCATCCACTCACTTTTGTTCTGAGCACAACCTAACGGGACATCGAGTGGATAAAAGGAAAAGCTCCGGTCATTTCCCATTTCCACGCTCCGCAAAGAAGCCGTAAAGAAAAATCCGTGACCGAGTGACTGACAAACAAAAACCTGGGAGAATGAACGGACAGTTCGCCATGTTGCGGAGCAGGATATATCTCCATAGCGAAATTATTATGATAATAAACGCTGCTATTTCCTCGTCGCCGCAAAAAGCACGGTAGAAAAACCTCGCTTCCTTGTCGAGCGAAACGAAGGTTGCGGGTCCCGCGAAAAACCTCGCAACCAGGCAAATAAATGAAAATCCCGGAGAAAATCCGCAAGGATGCTTGTAACGAGCGACCGACGTGTATGAAAAGTTTTCATCGCGGCGGTCACGTCAGCGTTATTAGCGATCTCGTGAATCAGCGTACCGTCATTTCAAAGGACTCGCGATTAGCTCTTTTTTCGCGGGGAAAAACGCGTATGCGTTCCTGGAAGATTCATCGAGACCGGGAATGAATTTATCGTTCGCCGTAATTCGAGTGCAAACATTTCTCTAAGTTTATTTAAACATTCGGGGAAATTGGAATCAAGCTCATTTTCCTGGATAGCCTTAGATTGCACATTTGTAAATTCGAACAAAAATTTATTCGAATATTTCTGCACGTTTACATTCTCATTCACAGAGACTCACAGAATTTTGAATTGTCTAAAACTACATTTTTGTTGTTAGCTGATTGGTCGCAATAGCAAACATGGGCAAACTAATGTCTTTAATTTAAAATTGCACTCCATCATTTGTAGATTTCAACAGATATTAATTTCAATATTTCTGCAAGCTTACATAGTCAGTGATAGACTCACAGAATTTCGAATTGCCTAAAGTTTCATTTCTTTCGTCAGCTGACTGATCGCAATAGGAGAAATGGGCGAACTATTGTTTTTAATTTAAAATTGCACTCGATCATTTGTAGATTTCAATAGATATTCATTTCAATATTTCTGCAAGTTTACATAGTCAGTGATAGAGTCACAGAATTTCGAATTGCCTAAAGTTTCATTTTTTCGTCAGCTGACTGATCGCAATAGCAAGAATGGGCGAACTATTGTTTTTAATTTAAAATTGCACACTGTTGCATTTGTAAACTGTAGCAAGGGTTTATTCGATCAAATGCAAGGTGTTGAATACATCGGCCAAGATTTCGACAGGTCGGGAACACCATACAGTTACATTCAATTACACGGTGATTCGATTTCATGTAACGTCTGTGATCCGATTTTCACAAACGTGGGATTCCTATAACGCGAGTAGACCGGTCGATATTTTTGCAATACCTAGCGATTCAGTAGCAATTAGTCCATTATGTAACCGATAATTAGATCGGGATAGTTACGCGGGGATCGATGATTCAGCACGAAGGAACGCCTGTTCGTTCCGCGAAATGAGGAATATCTCGAAGCGTTCGAAATCTTCAGTATCACTGGCGAAAGATCCGGCGATCGGACACGGCGAAAAGTATGGCTGAAAGGCGGACATTAAAAATCCATTAATGTCAAACGAGTTTATGTGGTTCAGCTCTTGGTCAGTTCTATCGGGCCGATCGAGCATCCGCAATAACGAAAGTGGAGCATCGGCGAGTGAGTCGCGCGCAGTTTCTTTCGAAATCGGATCGGAGAGGAGCTAGCGCAGGAATCGAAGAAAATCTGTTCCCGCGTGAAAGGACTCCCAGGAATCCGATTCGGCCCTGTAGAACAATTAATCCGTTAGGATACCGGCTCCGGAAAGGGTGCAAGGAACGCGAGAGCGCGTGGGAGGAAGTCGGGGAAAGGGAAAGAGAGCATCGATTGTGTTGCAACCGGTGTCAAGTATACAGGGTGTCTCAATTGTGGTGGACTACTCGAATATCTCTGAAATTATTAACGATATCGAAAAATCTCTCAAACCAAAGTTACATGGTTGCGAGGGAGACATAATTGTACGCCAATGTTTTTTTGTGAGTAGAAGAGTAGGGAGCATATGAAGGTCATTTTCAATTTTCATTACGGAACCGTATATTTTTTAGTAGACTGGTTGATCAAAAAACCATTAGTTCAGGAGATATTTCAACTCAGATACCTTTATATAAGTACTCTCTACTCTTCTATCTTAAAAAATTATTAACGTCGAATTATGTCTTTCTCGAAATCATACTACTACACTGCGGATCTTAAATAAAGGTGTGTTCACATTTTCTTTCATTCCAGTCGTATCATATATTTTCCAAACCATTTCCACTTCGTACACACCTTGCTTACAAAAGTATTGTTCGATGCATGAACAATGAACAGTTGCAACGACAAACACGCTCGATTCATCCGCTAAAGTGTGTGTTCTGCCAAGGATGCATCAGGCAATTTTTCGGTAAAATTTCGCTGAATTCTCGGATCCGGGCCACTGTGTGTCTCGGCTCTGTCGTGGCCGAGCGTTGCGTAAGCTCTCGTGGCTGTGAACGGCACAACAGGGACGAAAGTTATCCGCACGCCTACATAGCCCGGGGCTGTCATGAGCTGAGTAGGATAGCTGCTCGCAGGAACCGTAGTTGGATCGGTGTTGCCCCAACCAGCTGGCTCTATCTAGACTCTATCCTCTATCCTCTCTCCCGGTCTCGAGGGCTTGGCGCATAGCCACCACTGAACTACCGGCATGCTCAAGAATCTCTCCCTCTCTCTCTCTTTCTTTCTTTACGTGTATGCTTCCGCGAGAAATTCGTGATTTGTATTTAATATGACGCGATACAGTCTCCGACAGGCTGCAGTTGCAACGGATCATAGTTGGATAGCTGTACGGATTAATTCCGCGAACCCTGTAGAGATTGTACGGGGAGCGCATAGAGATTGCAGGCATTGTGCACGATTAAACGGGATCCATGTATGTTATAGATCAATTAAATGGAGATTAATGGTTTACACGACTCTCCTGGCTCCGATAGAGCCCCGACGTTGATGCTCGAACGGGCTCGATCGAGCCTGATGGAGTTTTCAGCGCCGCTTGATGACCCCTCAGCATCCTTTCGTGGATGTGTTACGTTCCCAATTTTTGGTCATTCCATTGAAGGAATATACCTGGGATAGGGGTATGATAGTGTAGGAATATCGAGAAATCGAGAATCGAAACAGCGGCATTTCTGAGTGTGAGTGTGTGTGACGATGTGTGAATGCGTGTGAATGTGCATGAGAGTTGAATGTCTGCTGTCTTTCGTTTGATGTATTGGAAACTATTAGTTGTCTTCTGTACGTCAATGAGAATTGACATAAATAAATAAATTATTAAAATCCTTCAATAGTGATCAGTCAATATAAATAACACTCACGTTTATTTAAGACAGAGTAGGAAACGACTGTTACAAGGATTCGAGACAGAATTTAATTCGGTATCGACAGGTACAAAGATATTTATCTATCACAGTGCCTGAAGATAGGAGCAATTTTACCTGTATATCACTTTAGAATTTTTGACTAATATGATGGGGCAGAGCGCGGTGCAGTTAACCTTCCTCTATCAAATGAACCCTTGTGCAGCTCAAAATATGCTCGTATAAGGGAAAAAAGCGACTGCCCGCAAACCCATGTTTCGATACAAAATCTAGTAAGATTCTAGTTACTTTCTAGTTATATCACGTGGTGACCCTTGCCTCTTAATCATTACTCAATTCACGGCGTTCTTATAAACCATATTTTTCAAGCTTCGCGCCATTTACTGTAGTACATTTGGTTTTCGATGGGGGCGGTGGCGTCTAAAGTCCTTCTTCAACTTGTATCAATCGCTGTACGGCTGGCTTATGGCAATACGGGGTATCCATAGTATACATATTACTGCATGAGACCAGTGTATGGATATGGGGCACCCATTCGCACGCGATGGCCACCAGATGGCGCAAAAATAGTGCCGTGTCTAGAATAAGGTAGCACAGCGGCCAGAGCCCTGAGATCTGAGATATACTAATAATTTTGTAAAATTCTGCGGGGTACTCAAGGTACCCCATTTTTCTGTTACTGAAGCTGAAAACGCCGCCATCTGGTGGCCATCGCGTGCAAATGGGTGCCCCATATCCATACACTGCATGAGAGTATGAGACACGTTGTCGTCCTAGCTGCAAACCTAACCTATACATACCTTACGAATTCTATTTAGATTATCCAACCCTTGATAACGACATCAACATCGTAGTATAGTATTACTGCAGTTCTTCCAATTTGAAAACGAGTTCCTCACTTTTGTATTGTAACACTCATTTGTGTATTTCATTTAGTATTCGTATTTGTATTTTTATCTCATTTAGTATTCAGTGTATCTTGTGTGTTTAGTGTACAGTTTATGTTCGATATTCTTCATCTCATATATTTGGTAAGTACAATAATACTTCAACACTTATTACCAGACTGTGGATTTTACGCATTTATGATCGTAATGAATTGGTTAAATACAAAACTAACAAAGATAATACAACAATGTAAGATTGGTATTCCCTAGTAGCATTTATGGTTGGCGTTTCGTTGGGCCACCGTTGACGGTATGCGTTGGTCAACCATTAGAGATGTCTCTCTTTTAATATTGTTTAAAGTGATAATACATTTTTATTTAAAGTCAATTTCTGAGAATTAACATGGACAATTTTTATTTTGCATAAAGATCTGCAGTCTACCTATTACAATAATATTCCATTTGACGTTTTCCTTTCTATTACGTTAGACTGAAACTATCAAAAAATAAAGGAATGGACGGCTTTCGGAAAAATAAAGATTTAGCGTTTATGTTAAGAAACTCCAAGAAAGATATGGGTGATTTCTCATTTTTGGCAGAGAAAATTTGTGAAAAATTGGATCTTTCCGAAGAAAGCGTCGGAGCGTTAATGCAAAGATTAAGGATTTTTACCAGCCATTTAAAAAGGAAATGGGTCAAAGCTAATTATACAGAATCGAATTTTCTGAAACAGAATCAGTCGTGGTTAGAAAATGATTTTACGTTTCCAAAAGAAGTTTTAGAAAATATTGCAAGTTCAAGTTCTAAAAGAATCGAACCACTGACAGAAAAATGTTCTACCACAAGTGGTAAACAAAATATTAATGCTAGTGGAGAACGTATGACGGAACCAAAAATGTGTAAAGTAGATGACGCTTTAGCTTTCTTTATTCATACCAATTTCACTAAGGAGTCTTATATTTATGTACGAAATTGTGCAAAAGAAAGAAATGCTAACATTTTTCCACCATATAAATCTATTCGCGACGCAAAAAAAGAATGTAACACAAAATCTATTAATGTAAGCGACAGTTCTGCAGACGTTGATCTCCAAAATCTCGCCGATCATACGGCGGAGAGATTATTAGAATATTTAGAAAAATATGGAGAATGCGAAAATGTACCGGAAGCTCTTGACTTTGTATTCAAATGGGGCTGTGGTGGGAGTTCTGCTTACTACAAACGCTATGAAGGATCTTTCTACAATACCGATCAATTTCTGTTCGCCATATCGATGTTACCATTAGTTCTAAAATCTAATGACACTGTCATATGGACCAATCCGACTCCATCCTCCATCAGATTTTGCCGACCGATAAAACTTATGTTCGAACCAGAAACAAACGAACTGATCGCAATCGAAACAAAAAAAATGGAGCAACTAATTTCAAAATTAAAGCCATTTACCGTAAAATTTCGCAATAGAAGTATAATTGTAAAATACGAGTTTAAACCAATCACAATGGATACAGAAACTTTTGGTGCCGTTACTGAGTCACCGACTCAATCGTGTTCAATTTGTAAGGCGACTTCACTGACGATGAATAACTTCAATGTTATTCGAACATTACCAGTAACAATAGATTTGATCCAATATGGAATAGCAAATTGCTATGCGTGGATTCGGTGTATGGAATGCGTTTTGAATATTTCATATTGTCTGGATATCAAAAAATGGCAAATGCAAAATGCAACAGAGAAATGGAAATACGAAGAGCGCAAAAAGACGATTCAAGAAAAACTAAATGAGGAAATGAATATATCGTTTGATGTAGCGAATCCTGATACCAGTACAATAACTGCCGGGAATGATGCGAGAGCATTTTTCCAATATTATGAAGCAACAGCCAATATCACAGGTACTTTAATATTTTTATTAGTGGATCTTTTGATTTGTGCAACATACACATTTTCTACCCGAATTGTAACAATTAAGAGTTACTTATTTAATGTATTTATAGGATGGAAATAATGAAACAGTATTAAAATTAGAATTAGTATGACAAACTGTAGTATAATTTATAATTTATGCTATAATACTAATATACTATTATATTATACTATAATAGAAATTATGCTATGGTATTATTTCTATTATGTATTAGTATTTAAATTGTTCTACTGTTTTTACTGTTTTAAATTAATCAGTTTTATATACATTTTGCATATATATTTGTATTATAGTATATGATATGATATGCCATATCAGTATGACATATCAGTATAACATAGCAATAACAACAAAAATAAAAAAAAAATATAAAAATATATATAGATATATTTTATACGTACATACATAAAACCCACGGTCTAATAATAAATTATATTACAGGTGTGAAAGTGGAGTTGATTAAAAGACTCGCTGTCGTTTTAGTTTGTTTGTCGGGTGACAGAAAAATTTGTCCGAATTTATTTAAGGAATATGCATTGGAAACCTTTCATTTATACACTGCAGAATATAATTGGTATCATATGCCATCGAGCCTCCATAAGATCCTGTTTCATGGTGCAGACATGATAAAGTGTGGAGCTATACCAATTGCTCTGATTCCAGAAGAGATACTGGAGGAAAGGCACGATGATTTCAGTAGCATTATTACAGAATATAACGCGCGTAAAACACTGAAAGACGTTTTCGAATGTTTTTTATGCAGTTCAGATATTTTAATATGTTCAATTACTGCGAAGAAAAAAGACAAAGGATTCGGACAACCCCGTTTCGAGATGTTTGATGCCGAAGTTAAAAAATTAATATCACCAGAAGATCTCGATTCCGACGACGATTCTTGTGACGAATAAACTGTAATTATAAGTGAATATATGTATAAGATGAGTTTTTAAAATATTGGTAATAAACTAATTTTTTCTTAAACTTTTTACATGACTACATATATTGCTTGACCGAAAAGTTCCCAGGTATTAGCAAAAATAGGATTTTCACCTCCCACTTTCAGGGTCATTTTCACCCCTTAGATATGGATCATTGTAGAGAAAACATACTACGTGTCGAATAGTTTTCAACAAACTGTATGCTGCATAAATTTCATTATAATCGGCGTGTTACACTTGGGTAATTTCACTTGTTAGACCTAGTGTCACCCTTGTTTCCTAGCTTGTACATACTTAAAATAAATACAGTGTCGAATAGTACTTGGCATTTTTGTATGATTTAGTTGCCACACCCGCACTGTGGTATGAAAGTCAGTTCTAGCGCGAATTAATTATCGTGCGAGGAAAAAATTGACATTTTGTGTAAAAATTAGTTTCAAATATTTGAGTAAAGTAAATAAAACATAATTTACAATAGTGACTACTTGTTTATTAATATAATAATTAAGTGTTACAAATATAGTATAGAAGATTATGATTCACTGTCGGAGTCATTCCTTTCGGTAAAAATAACCTCTAGTAATCCACTAACGCAATCCTTTCGTTTCAAATCCTTCAATTTGAACCACTCTTCGAACAACTCTAAGCGGGTGATCGTAGATACGTTTAATGAAATATTAAAATAAAATGATAATGGGATTGCGGGGGGTTGCGGGTGTTCGCGTTTTCTGTTTGCCGTTAATGGAGATGAAGTAAGCTTTTAAATTAAATACTTCGCAACGCGTGCAAATGCGTGCAAATTTTGTAAAACTTACGGCATTCTAATAATTTTTCTTAAAAAATATCAGTTCATAAAATATATCATAAAGTGTGTGAAGGAAACGTAAACCTACCATTTCCAGTTACAGCCATACTGATAATATCATATATAACAAGATACTAACAAAATTTATACACACTTCAAGAAAAAACTCGATATTTTGAAGTTATAATTTGTGACAATTCAGCAACACAGGAAAATAAAATGTGCTTACTGGAATGTTGACAGTCTTGCCAATAATAATACGGTGAATGTAATTTACTAATTTTGCGTTTGTTTTTGTAGTATACATATCAAACTATCACACGAGTATAAATTTTAACAGATTTACGTTAATTGGTTTTTTTAATTTATTCGCGCTAGAACTGACTTTCAGACCACAGTGACCCGGTGCAAGGAAAGTCACTGTCTGAACGATCTTATAGATAATAATGAATAATTATAACGACGATCACTCAAAATTTCATACTGGATACGCCACAATATAGTGAATTTTGAATGCTCATCGCATAAAAAATTACTTAACGTGACATTGCTTAATGATTTGATAATATCGATGGGCCGTAAAAGGCCCATTGATAATATCGGCCTGGTCCGACCCGGCGTATGCTGCGAATTTCGCGCACCGATATTAATAAATTAACACGTGAACCGGGATTAATCGCGGCGATTACAGATCCGGCAGAGAAGAAGTATCCGGCAAGAATGTATCCGTTTTCATGAAATCGGGACCCATTTTTTTCAATGATACGGATTTTGCCTGAATCACGCGCGATTTCTCAATCACGACACGCGAAATTATACGCCCTGACGTGGATTTATCTCTCCGCGCTCGAAATCGATTTATACATATATACAATAGTATATATACGTCTCAGGGGTAATCGCGGCGTGAAAAATTTGAGATCTTCAATCGGCAACTCGATGGCAGTCACGGACGTTAAATATGGCGGCGTTTTAATGTCTACGTCGCGATCACGGATGCACGGGACAAGCTTATCGGCTCGCCGGTGAACCGACCGGTCGATTTATGAGCACCGATATCCACAGAAAAGTAAATCGATGTTTTCTGCCTTCGATGAAAATGCTATCGAGGCGGACGCGAAAGCGAGAAATTTATTATGTACGACTGCGGCTTGAATTGAAGGTTTAATCACTTCATGAAACATGGATGGAAACGACCTTTAAGCTGAATTTAAACGGTTCACTTTGGATGTATATTCTTGTATGAAGAGTTTCATTCAAAATGATAATATGGTATGATCTGGTTCCTGTCTCTTGCAATTGATGCTGATCATTTTTATTTACCAGAGAAGGACTAATTACTGTTTCAATGTAGCGTACGATTTATTAATAATTTGAAAAAGTAAAAAAATGGAGGTTGTTCGAAGAATCCAATCTCATGTTCCCTCAGAATAATGAAGTTCAAATGTCAATAAAAATTCAATAAATTAGATTTATTAATAATTTGAAAAAGTAAAAAAATGAAGGTTGTTCGAAGAATCCAATCTCTTGTTCCCTCAGAATAATAAAGTTCAAATGTCAATAAATATTCAATAAATTAAGATATACAAAACATGCAACGTTATATTGAAAAATTATTCTTGATCAAGCTCACATAAAAAATTGCTGCTTTTGTCTTATGCTCCAGTAACTTTTGGTGCTGAGTACCATATAAGAAAGACCGGACAAAAAGATAACAAAGTAATGTCAAAATATTGCTAAATATCCTCTAAAGATGATTCTTTCATTTGATTCACAATTCCATTGACAGTCACAAAATATCTATTATCCCCTGAGGAACTTATTCGTTTCGAATTTACAGAAAAGTCCATTGTTAAGCTTGCACACGTGATAAGACACACATTTAATTCGCATGTCAAGGAGTTAGGGAAGAAAATTAATTTGCATTTCACTTTAGTCTACGGATACAGAAACAAACATGGTGACGTACACTCTCGAATGCTTCTAGGCGACCGTTTTCGACAAGTCATTTTGAACGTATGCAAAAACCGCTCGATTTGTTGAAAACGCTGTGTCAGGCCCGCCCCTTGAAATCCCACAGAATCAATTCGAGACTGCGAGACACGTTAAATTAATTTCCGTTCTTTTTCAGCCGCGTTTTTTTTTCTCTGTGCACGAGGACGGAGAGCTAATTGCGAGGCGTTTAGCGCTCGAATCGGGAGCTCTGAAAGAGAAGTCCGAGGGCCCGATCCCGCGAGCGCGAGCGTCTGACCCAGATTTTTCTTTTTGCCCGCTCGGATAGATTGCCGATAATGATTAAATCGCCTCGCTAGTTTCGTGGAACGGTCAGCGGCCACAAAGACAGTCTATCCTTAGCAACCAGGAGTCTCGGCACTCATACACACAACCGCCTTAACGATTGTTGGTTGCACAGAGGCCGGGTGTACAGGGCAAATTACTTGCACGAGTTGGTAACATGGTTGGTAGCGTACGCGCGCGACCAACTCTGTGTTGGATTTGCAAAGATCTCGCAGCCTTCGTAATCCATGCTCCACGCCGACCATAGTACGATCCTAATCTCTTACCAAAAGAAAAACCCCATCGAAGGGAACATTTCGGCCGCTCCTACTACGATATTTACTTTTTTACCACGTTTTTATTAACTCGCTTTCTTGTTTGTCTGTTTGTCTGTCTGTTTGTTCGGTACAAATCTTACAATTGATTTTATTGAAACATTATTTTATACTTTTTAGTCCGTTTTTAAATTTCTCATTTATTTACCTCCTCAAACCCCACGGGACTGTTTAGCTTCACAAATACACACACACATATGTATATATATAATTAAATAAAATATTAAATAAAATTAAATAAAATTAAATAAAATTAAATAAAATTAAATATAAATATATACACTTCGTCACTCAGAATGTAAATAACTATAACTCCGTTATTTATAGCTCTTTTTTACTAAAAAAGATAGTCTTACTTGCTTTAGCCCTGTGCACTCCGAATTATTTTTCATTTTTTTGTCCAACAACTCTCTCTCCACTATGTGAATAGTTTTTTTTTACTTCAAAGGACAGTTCCTTGATTCCTATTTATTACACAATTTTGGAACTTATATTTGTTTTTAACTAAGTAATAAATAAAAGAAGAACCAAATACAAATAAAAACCCGTTGTATTTACATTTTATTTCTCTAATGTAGAGTCACACTCGACAAAGGGTCTATGGCTCAACCTATCGGTTGCAATAAATTATCAAATATTAATGGTTAACACTAAACCTACTACCGAGTCATACGACCGGTTTCAGATTTTTTATTTTACAATTACTGAAATAATAAAAATGAGTTCATAAGAAATTATTGTATAAATAGAGTATATATTACAATAGAAGCCACACAAATTCTAAATGAAATCACATGTAAGGTTTAGTGTTAAGCTCTCTCGTTAAGGGATAAGATGACTTGTAAAAATATTCGACCATTACGTTCGCGGCATTTGAGACAATATAGCGTTCATAGCTGGAGGCAAGCTTCGAGATCATGCCAGTGAAATGAGAATTAATTCAACGATGTACACTATATTTTTGTTTGGTGAAAGTGGACGTCATCGGGGTACTTTCAATTACAGATATATTCGGACACTTAAAGTTAAATGACTCACAAATAATAAAAATGAAAATAGCAGAAGGTGCGTGAATACATTCCTGTCACAACTGTCTTACATAAAGAACTGTTATAATATTTTAAACGATCAGAAATTTACGTTCACAGTTCTATGATAATATCTGGAATGAAATTTGAAGAAACTGCAAGATCACATTTTCGAAATTTCGAATGATTATTGTAAACGACGAGAAATATTTATTTAATCATGTTTTGCTTCATTTACACATAATTTTATATCGCTTTATAAAGTAATATTGATATATTAGTAATGGCTATAAGAATATTGTATTATAGCATGGAAAAAATGCGTAGAAAGATACATCAGAAAAAGAAAGTTTCCATACATTCGTAAATTAGGATTGAATTATTTCTTCGAGTCATGTCTTAGCACGTGCTAATTAACTTTAATCTTGATGTTTGTACTGAAAGCGCATCTACTCTTGTACCCATTTCTAATCCTAATCTTAAACTCAAAATCAATTATAGAATGCACTTCAAACGAGGCGTTTATCTATTATTCATATTATGTCTTCATTTGCTTTTCAACCACAACTTGCATTTTATTTAATCCTTCGCTTGACTCTAAGTCATTTTAAAATAAATAACTTCAGTAATGTACCCTTAGAAACATGTTCGTTTTGAATTTACAGGGAAATTACTAAGCTTCCATAAACTATCCATCGAGTAATAAACGGTAGACATAGATAGACACATCGAAATTTAAATAATTCGTATATCAAAGGGTTAGGGAAGCAAAAATAATTTGCATTTTACCCCATTCGAAGGACCCTAGTAGCACAGAAATATTAGGTAAATATTTTTTTCAAATATTGGAGAAATATTTTTTAAGCCACAAAATATAAATTGAATGTTTAAAAAATATAAGCTAAATATTCAGAGAATATAAATTATATATTTAAAAAATATAAAGTAAATATGAATCCAATATTTGAAAAATATAAATTCAATATTCAAATAACATTCAATAAAATTTTCAAATGTAAGAAATAGTTATAACATAAATTAGAAACTATGAATATCTATTACTTTCTGCGCACTGCTTGAGGGAATATTCCACTTTATCTTCCAAAGAACCTTATTACAATTAAGAAATTTTTACATTATATTATATTATTTTTGATATTATTATACATAAAAAGATTTATTTTATAATAAGAAAAAAATATTCCTTTTTTAATATGAAATAAATATTATCTTTACATTAGGAAAAAATATTCTATTTCTAATATTAAATAAAGATTCTTTTTGTATTTAGAAAAAAATATTTTTTTCGTAATATGAAATAGATATTTCATGCATATTTAAAAAGAAATATTTGTTAATTAATATAAAATAAATATTGTATGTATATTTAAATATTAAGAAGAGATTGAATCTCTTTTTAATATTACATGAATGTATATATAATATTCTTCGCTACTTGGGGAGGTACCCCCCTACCAGGAGGTAGAAAATTTTAATTTTGCCAAAACGGACCTTGACTAGGCAGACATTTGTTTTTCGCTGGATCCTTAGGCGATGCAAGGCCCGAACGCCAAGTGAGGCTCGCGTAATTAAATCTGAAATATGGCCGGGAAAAAAAGGAGAAGCTGCTTGGAGTCGGTCGATCGTCGAACAAAATCTATTCGAGGCTCATAAACCACGTTTACCGTTGCGATGCAAGATTAATCGACGCGCGCAAATGTTTTCGCTGTGGTCCCACGCAGAAACGGGGAATATGCACGCCGGTGTTATGGCGGCTTTTTAATAATCAATTACAATAATTAACGTACGTACGAACGAGTAGGGCACGAGCCGGCGGGCTTCGAACTTTTTGCTAACGAACTTTTCCCCGTGACTGTGGTGCGATTCCGCGTAAACAATTAGCATTTTAAATGGGCATCGCGCGCGAAATTATTCTTTCCACCGTCCGCGATGCCTCGCGGTGGCCAATAAATATTTATCAACATTTTTTGGCTGTCCGATCGACCGACCGGCGATGTTAAAGAGAAGGAAAGAGTATGAAAGAAGGAGAACAGAACGAGATAAAGATACCGTGCATCGTGCGTGTATGAAAAGGCGTTTCTACGGTCTACATACGCGGTCTGCAGCCTGTGCTAGTGCGGAAACTGTTGCTCAAAGCTGCAGCGGTTGCATTCGTCCGCGGCGAAATTGCACGACGCCGTTCTTGAAATGCTCGCCGGCGGACTTTACGTCGCTCGGATAATTGCGGCTCTTTCGAAATCGATATTTAGGGGCACCGGAGGGACGACGTGATGTACAGGCTGCAACGCAATGCAACGCGATGCAACACGCAGCGTCATTGTGGTCGATTTATCGAAAAATTGGCGCAGACATTAGTATATTCGAAAATTTCATTTATTCGCGTACAGTACACGTGAATATTGAGCTCGGCAGAAGAAAAATATGATAGTCAAAATTGAAATAATTTCTTAGTTATGAATTATATTCAATCGAAAAGAACTTACCAGACACGCGTACTAGATATTAATATTCTTATAACGACACGAGATGAAGTTGTCTCCCCCTGCGATATTCTGAAGATATCGCAGAGATCGAGAGATGTTGCCTGCCAGATCAATATTGCGGTATCCTGACAACAAGGTTGTTGATAAGAAGAAAGAAGAGATCAGATCCTCTCGAGCCATTGGAACGAGAACACGCATCAACTGTTATATATTTAATAAATATTTGTTATTGTTTACAATAATGTGTTCATCAGCAAGACAGCACCGAAGCCTCCGCAACAATATGAATCACGTTATACAACAATTCTGAATTTCTAAAATAATTTTCTCTATTTTCGTCGCTGCTTTCCTACTTACCCACCACGCGTCGTGTCTTACGCGAGCGTTGAAGTCACCGAGCGGATTCGAAAATTCCCGGGGAATTGGATGTGAATACAAGTGAATTGTACACTCAGGTTTAAATAAAAATACGAATAAGACTCGACCATCAACTTGACCATTCTTCTGTAAGCTTGGTCTCACGCGGAATAATTTAATTATATTTTAAAATATTTCTTTAACTAACAATGCTTCAATCAATTTCTTTTTGGTGATTCTGCACAATGGTGGATGTTTTAAATGCTTTTAAAGACTGGCTGCAAGGCTGTAAGTATGATGAAAATTATATAAGAGAAAAGAGTTATTTGTTTTTTTGTGAATTCCTTTGAAAATGTAGAAATAGCAATTACAGGGGATTTATGTAGATTCAAGTCCCACTTTCTCTATTTTAAAGCGGGCAGACTTGGCATAATTTCCTCGGCCATTTCTACTATACCCTACAGAATCTTACAGCCTACAAATCTAAGTATCGTCGGTGATTTGCATAGGCTCCTCGTCTGGGCTGCAACAACGCAAGGTTGTCGAAACTTTTCTATGTGTTTCTTTAATTGACTCGCGTGGGATTAATCAAATATAGCCGGAGGGTAGAAGCATCAGCCCACGCTTTCTTTTCTCATTACGGGAACGATGCTCGCCTATTATAAGGCGCTGCCGCGTGCAATTGATTACTCGTACACTTTATTACGCTCGTCATGGCGGCCTATTTAATGATTACGCTTCGCGGAGACGTATATTGAAATTCAACGTTAAGACAAATGCGCGGAGAATGCCGACGAGTCGAAACACACGCGATTATTATATTCCACGGTTAATGTACAGGATACAGATCCTCTTTTTTTTCTAGCGAAGAAATAACGAGGTCCTGCAAAAACTTCATAGCTCTGGTATTATGCGGATAATCTTCGTTTGAAACTCGGTTTTATCGCAAGTATTAGCGAAAGGAGAGATTAGAAATATTACATATGCTGCCGGAAGGAATTATCGAACGTGATTAAGAATTAATTTCCGACGATTGATTAACAGAGGTGAATGCGCTTTAGCAATTTGACCGAGTCATTGGCAAAAACGGAAGGAGATTTTGTAGGCATGAACAAGCCATCAATATAATTTCTTATCTGCTTTAAAGGATTTAGACAAATACCTTGAATCACCGTGAATCGCACTTTCTTCAGTTCATCTTAAGCCGTTGTCGGGTGTTGACGGAACACGAACTTCCATCTAGGACGTGGAGCTTCCACCTGAAATAATAATCAATTCATCGTTAAGTAAAAAACTTTCCCGAACAGGCTTCACTTTTTAATTGAATAATTGAGTTATTTAAGCAGTCTCTTTATATTCGCCAGAACAAGCCATCGAGCAGAACACTAACTACCCTGGATTTGTACTCAGCATTTTTCAAATTTCTTCAATTTTCCAATATTTATTTTTGAGTTCATCTAGCTTTAGCTTGGTGACGGTTCTCTGTTGTGCGTGGCATAAAAAAAATGTTGCGTCAGAAGTCTGGCTGGTAAATATAAAGAGTCCTTAAAACGGGGGTTTCCGAGCAAATAAACCCTATTTTATTTCTTGCAAATCGAGAAAGGGACTCTGCAATTTCGCGAACCGATCGGACACGTTCGTAAAAATTAATTTACCGTCGGCAGGTTTACCGCACACGTGCACTCGCCGTGCATCCGTATCGGAGCCGTATACATATATCACGATAACGTTATTAAAGGGCAATGGAACGTGTCTCGCGCCACTTAACGATGACCAAAGGGGCCCGGTCTCCGCTGTGTCCAGAGCCGGTTGTATGAATTGGTGCGTCGAACGAAAGCGGTTGCGCAATTAACGGGGGTGCCGTATGAATTATGCGAGCGTTTCGTGCACGCCGGAACCCGGTCAACCGATAAATTGATTGCGTCAAGTCGATAATCAAATTTGACAGTTATAACGGCAGGTTGATCGGGGCTCCTTGTTTCAAACGCCGCCGTAACGATGCCCGTTTCAGTTCTCGCTACATTTCTATTTATATTATTCATATTTTCGCAAATTCATTCTTCCGAAACCTTCACCGAGAGGTCTGATCGTTTTAGAAAATTGGTCCAACCGATTTTTCTAACACTAACCGCCTCGAAAACATGTGATTCTTATAAATTTACAAGACTGAATTTATTTCGATTTTTCATAATTTTTGGAACAATAAGCGCTTGAATGAAAACGTTTATTGAATAATTTTTAATGAAAGGATCTCCGTAAGATGCATTATAATTAATACCACTGTACATTACAAAATCCTTCAGGAAATTGTTGGATTTAAAAATATGAATAAACTCGTGAAATCACAAGGCCAAAGACAAGCCATGGTACATTGGTCTTGTGCTCCCCAGAGATTTTCTGGTTTTTGTTAATAGATGTCAAGGGTTAACTTTATAGCTAACAGTGCTTGCCAATGCGGAGCAGAATTCCAGGACCTAAATCATGTTATATGGCAATGCCCAGACTATGAAAGCGAACGTAATACATTAGAAACAAAGCTCCTCAAAGACAAGTACTGTTTTCCTCTTTTTATTAGTTCCTTCTTATGTAAACCTGATATAAAAGGTCTGAAAATAATTTATAATTTCCTTAAACAATGCTCCATTAGAATTTAGAAACAATGTAAGCCTGTTTAACGTAAGCCAAATGTAATAATACTGTACATGCTATATAAGCCACTTGGTTTAAAGCAATAAATAAATAAACTCGTGAAAGATCACAGTGACCGAGACGATCAAAATCTACAGTGCCAATCGATCAGCGATCAAAAAGAAAAATAGCAAACCTCCTTGACTCTGCGCCTGTATATGCAATTAGCCTCAATTCGGCCATCGGAAAGGCACAAAAAGAACGAATGTGGATAGGAAATTACAAGAGTATAATATAAGTTTAATTAATCCAGTGGGGATTGCATAATAATCCACGGAGAACAATCAAGCAGCCGAAAACCAGGTCCGTCACGCGAAATGCAACTGCGATCGGCGATCAACTGCAAAAACAATCAGAAAACCGGCCAATGCGCTGGCCAACTGCGTCATTATGCAATTAGCCGGTAATCGAGGCGTAATTGGCCGGCGTGTGGACGAAAAACAAAAAATTGGGGAGGGGAATATGGTTGTTCGGTTTACCGTCGTCCTTGCGCGGTTCAAACTGGGTCGAGCGCGCGTGCAATTCACAGTTAAGAATACTTCTCGCGGAAACTCGCGGTAAAAAAGAAAAACGCTCGGCGCCGCGTCTGTGGCCGGAGCGGATTCTCGGCTCCGAAATAGGAGCCGGAGCCGGGGGCCTAGCTGAGCAAAAGCGAGCCGAGCGAGTGAGAAAGTCGCGGCCGGGAACGGCGCGCGGGTTATTCCGGCTTGCTTGCGAGACTTCTTCAATTTACGATTTCAGCGTACCGCTCCCGAGATTCTTCGAACCGATACTTTCCCTTGCGCGCGTTGAAATCTCTGGACGCGACGCGGATCGCGCGAACGAGCGCTGCGATCGCCGCCATGCACGCTACACTTTGAAATGTTCTAAGACTGCAATAACACTAGCTTGGTAAAGAAATAATTGCGGTTTTTGTTCTTGAATTTTAAACATAATATTTTGTTCTATTAGCCAACTTGAGTTAAAGGTCGATAGACTTTACCAATTTTATTATTCCAATGAATAAAATATAAATATATTGCAGCTGCGGAAGTAGAAAGTATAACTATAAGGAGTAATTTGTTTAGAAGCGTACTGTAGTATTTTATACTATTATAGTGGAATTATGTTCATAAAAGCAGGCTTCTGTAAAGGCAGTTATCTTTGTATAATTTTCTCATCTGTTCATAAAAATTTAATTTCTGGGAATAAAAGAAACGAGCAGCTGCCAAATCCAGCAAATATATGTATAATAGAATTCGTCGTACATATTCGAACAGGAAGAAGAAATTGTCTATACATTCCTAAATCTGTATTAACTTTTAAGGACATTATATAAAATGATATCTAGGTCCATTTTAATTCTTATTTATAGGGAAAAAAGTAACTTGAAATTTCAGAAAGTAAAAGAATTTATTAATTATTAGTAATTTGAAATATTAAAAGAATTTGTGAGAAAGTTAATATATTATCTCAAATCCATTAAGAAATCAAATCAATAAAGGAGGGAACTTTCTATTCGGTATCTGTGCATAATTTTCATCATGCATAAAGATCTGTAGTCCATTAGATTGTGCTTTAACTTGTCGTTTAAAGATAGAAATTGTCGTTGCTATAAAAGGATTAATCATGATTTTCTCTCGGGTACAAATGTTCGTTCAGTTTGAAGTTATACCCAGGTTCAGGAATAGAACCTATTGTATACATAAATATTGCATAAATGTATACCTACATTGAGCATGTTAAAAATCTGGGTATGCTTTGTCTGTTTGTACACACAAAACTGATTATACATTCTCCAAACATGGCCGAGCAAGTGAACAAAGTTGAAGATTAATACATGATCCAGTTCGTTTTATTTGAATAATCAAGGATTACCATCGCGACGAGGCGACCGGCGAGATATCGAAAATGATAAATTATGAGGACAAACAAATGAGAAAGCGGATCGATTATGTCGGGGGTCAGGGCTCGCGGCTAATAAATCAAACGGTGCTTTTTTCCCCCATCCGGCACGGATTCTGGATTCACCCCGCGCGTTACTCTCTACGGTCGAGGGCAATCCATTACTCTCTCGGCTCTCTATTATTATAATACTTTAGCGGATAGGTACACACACGGTCCCGTAATTACAAGTTGCTCGTGGTGGATCACGGGTAAAGAGGCGCACAACCCGGTCTGCTTGGAACTCGAATATTCGCACTGGGCACTCGGCCGTTTTCGGTGCGCGCGGCTGTTCGAGCCTCGTTGAAGAATTACGGCCGGGACCGGTAACGATGAGTTTCGCCGCCGCGCCGCGGTATTTATTAGAAGTATAATTTGAGCGCTGCGGCCATTATAGAAATGAAGGATGGCGAGGAGAGACTCTGTATAATGACCCGGCGCGCGCGTTAACTATTCTTTGCTCACCGGGGACGGACGCGAAACGAGCGCGAGCATCCGGTCGCGACTCGTCTCGTCTCGACTTGTCTTTTCTCGTCTCTGCAGCAGCGTAGCGGCTACAGCAGCCGCGAAACCGGCGAATAAATCTCGGAAACAGAAATGTCAAAGTGCTACTAAAAGGCCGTGCTGCTGTCGGCTTTACGACCGCTGTTACAACAAAGCGATCCTTTGCGTCATCGAGAAATTATTCCGCGACGATTGTCATACTGTAATGGCCGTTGTAATCGCGACGCGTATCTACATGCTTGTCTAGGCGTGTTACTTTGTCGCTGATTTGCTGCTCAGATTGCTGGACCTTTTGGGATTTAGATAGAAATACAGAATTTTATTCTGTTTCAGTTTGGGAAAAGGAAGGCCAATTTTTAACGTGAATTCTTTCTAATGTTGACTTGGGGACAAAGTTACTTGGTTATTTTAATGCAGAAATTAATCAAGTTTTTTCCATATTTTAAATGAAGTTTATTAAATCAAGTATGTGCCGTTTTGATCGACCACCTTTTGCCATTTTTGAGGTAAAACCTTAATCCCTTCAATGTAGAATTTCTGTTTTTTGGACGGGAAACTGCGACGCGTGATTTTTACAGGCCTCTTTTCAAGTCAATTCCACACCGTTACGAGAGATCTGTAGAGACTAAACAAATGGTAGTCTGATGGTGCAATAACTTTCGACTAAGTAAACAAACATCACAGTTTCTTGTTTGTAATTACTCTATGATATATATCACCTTTCAGACGTACTTACATAATGGTAACATGGAAAGACCGGAGGATACGAAGAAACTTTTTTCCCAATCCAATATTTATTAGATCTGAATAATAAATATTTGAAATGTTTAAATAATATTGGGTTGAAATGTAGGTTCATGGTAGACAGAGAAAAACGGTGTTCACGAGTGATCAGTCGGTTTAAAAACCAATTTCTTCAGGTAACGTGTCAGCGCACAGTGGAGAATTTGGCTCGAAAAGTTTAACAAAATTGTAGCATTATTTGTGAGCTTATGTCTTGTAATATAGTATGTCGTTGAATTTGTCTTAACGGCGTCTTAAATCAGCATTATGAAATCAAAAATGCGTTTGAACTTTGTATATTTACTTGGAAAACTTCTACAGTGCAAGAATTTACACAATTTTCTCGAAACACTTGAAAATCGCTAATAAATAAACGCCGTTTCAGAGACAGTTTAACCCTCATCCGTCCCTCGTGTTAATTTGACATAGTTTTCCCCACATAAGTCTGTTTAACCACTGTAAAGTGGAAGGTATCAGCTTTATTTTTTCGCCTAAAAAAAGTTGCAGAAGTTTGCAGATGCACAAGTTATCGTTACGTCTAATTTCCACTAAAATGAAATTGCAAGTGTATTATTATTTATTATATTATATTATTATATTCTATTTGTTGTTATTTTTATTGTTTATATTGTAGTAATTCGCGCGTATTGTTAAATTAGTTAAAAATAATGTTTTCAATAAAAATGGTTAATTTTTATTTGTTTATAATTGTTTTTTTTTTAAGGAAAAATACTATAAATAAGTTAGTAGGTACATTTTAAACACGTTAAGCAGAAAAAAATAATTTTGGCCAGCTAGATCGGCCAAATACCTCATAGTGGGTCGGTGCGAGGCAGGTTCAGCGCGTTCGCCGGAACCCGGCCTCGCGATTTGAAAGACCCCACGGTCTACGAAAACTCATCAGCCATTTTGCAGGACCCCCTATATAGTAGATTGAATATTCGCGTGTGTGTGGAAAATGCAATCGCAAAATAACAGTAATTCCTTATTGTGAAATAGAAGTATGGGATATGAATATGTATTCTGGTCTCGCAAAATTTTTGAACCTGGCTCCGCAAAAGGTCACGCCGGCCCTGATTGTACGACTTACGAAAAATTTTGAAATTGACTTTTCTACGATTTTTCGGGTAAAAATTGGAAAAGTCGCATAATTTTTTCGAATTTTAATAGATTCTTCTAAGAGCGTATTCTCGAAGGGTTATACTAGCTGTATCGCCAAGTGTGGCCCCTAAACGCTTGTCCAATGGAGCGGAATCGAGACACGCCGCCTCGACCATTACCCTACTATCGCGCCACCGCATTATAGTCGTCGATAAGTTCAGCCGACTAATCGCTCGATCTCGGTGTACCTGTGTGTACATAATCGATTAAGATAGTGATTAATTCAGTTATCGCGTCGGAGACAGCACCGACTTGCTATACAGTTCGCATACGAACGTCGCGGGGAGGGGGAGTACTTGGTGCACCGCAAGCAAGCGAGCTTAAAAATCAGCGAATTAATTAGCGACCGTCCTGTACACGGATCTTATCTGGCCTCTGTTTCTCGTGAACGGGACAGAAATTAAAGCGATTTTTAGAGTGTGAAAATTATTAGGTTACCACGAACACGCCGCGCCGCCTGGGAGTTCGTTCGCCGCGCGGGATACCAGCTAACCGGCACCTAATTCATATTTAATAGACAATATATGTTTTTCGTTGGCCGCCTATCGCGAAAATCTCCGCGGACTTTTTCTGCGGCCGAACGAGTTATTATGATCGAATTCGAGTGGCTCTCTCGTGCACTTCGACGCCGGGTTTTGACATTTTCATCGACTCTCTCCGGGCGAATTCATGCGCCGTGATATCCAGCGAGCAATCGAGATGGTTGCCACATCGAGTATCACCACGCGTGTCTGCGTATTCCAAGAAAAATATCGATCGTTGCCGCCGAGATCGAACGAAAGTGCTTTTTTAGATGACCACGATACAACTCGGACATTTTGCAATTTATACAAGAAAAATAAAAGCAAAAATTAAATTTTGCCACTTTATCGTTCACGGCAATAATAAGAATGTCTTCGGACACTTAATGGGAATATTCCAGTTTTTAACCACGTTACGGTTAACATTTTATTTTTTAATACAATGGAGACAGGTGTTTTATAGAAAACTAGAAGGTACATATTGCACTTTTCAAACTTTGTGATTAATAGATGGGAACACATTTGGATTTACAAAAATGTAACATTCATTTAACATATAATAATTTCTACAAAATATAAAATGTATTTATTATTTTGGGTTAGTGTAAAATTAAGACAAGAATAAAATATTTTAGTACTTAGTAAATTAAATGTAAGGGAATTAGAATATCATTTATTTTTCAAGCTAAAATCAGAGTTGGGCGAAAATTGAATCAACGAATGACGAATAAGTTTCTACCTCAATCGTTAATCGCAATTAACAATTAAACTCCTACTTTAGTCGTTAATTACGATTAACGATTACATTCTTTTCAATTGTAATCGTCAATGGGATAATTGCTTAATGATTAACTGCTGAAATTTCGAAATGAAATACGGGATCAAAACCGTGTGCATACTGAAAAAAATGTAAACTGAGTTTAGGTATATTGTCATTTGGTCTATAATACGATCTCTATGTGCTTATATGCTTAAAGCTATTATTTCTGGATTAACTTTAACAATTTATTAAATCAGTCTCCGATCTTCATCAATTAATTGTCCATTTTTCAATAATTACCTTTTTTCATCGTACACATTAATCAATCAATCTTGGTTAAAATTTCAATTGATTAAAAATTCGATTGGTGGAATTTTTCTTATCTTAAATGAGCAATATAAATGAATTACAGCTATTAAAACATTTTAATAGCTAACGTGGTTCTCGAACCTGAAGATTCAAATCCGAATCCAGCGTTTAGTATCTCACAAATATGGCTAATTGTTGTTGTAAATGATCGAACCTTTGCGCCACGAATAAAAATTTGTAATATCCTGAATATAAATTACGATCGATAACCAATTAATTAGATATTCATAAAAGTTTCGAATCTGTTCGATCAAGATTCGAATATGCTTCCAAGTATTATTTCCATTTACCGAAGTACTTGTAAAAGGTTCGAAACTGTCCGACATCTGTTCAAGTATACGTAGGAGTACTATTTCTGTTTTTCGAAGTACTTCTAGAGTGTTGGAATTCAATTAATCAAAGTTCAAACATGTTTGCGAGATACTTGATCCCATCCCTACTGGCGAACTGTAAAATTTTAATCTTATCTGCAGACGAATATTTATATCTACATGTTATGGGAACTATGCCGTCTTAATTTATTATTACTAGATTGCGTTCTGAAATTGCGTTCTAGAGATTCATTTGATCAGGATAAGAGTTAATTGAAATAAATAATTAGGCAAACTTTATAGTTTAATTATCACGATACTTCAATTTTGTAATTCAGTTGACACTAGAAATACCGAGGACTAGATAAATTACGATCGATAACCAATTAATTAATTATAAATGGATTACAATTTGTACATTTTATTCTCGACGGTTCTGTATATACAAGGTTTACGAAGAATCGATTACAGTGCACGCAGATGCACGGCACGCTGCGTGCGTTCTGCTGCACCGCGCTGCACCGGATTTCGCTCGGGGACTGCTCGAAACACTGGGTCAGTATATCCAGTCTCCGTTTCATCTTCCATTCCTATAATAGTCGAGACTGGTCCAGTCCGGTCCGGTACTTGGCCATTGCAGCGCCGCGCCGTAAGCTCCTGCGGCGTGCATAGACCGTTGTACGGTTACACCTCGGCGTGTAGCTAAGCCGTGGAAAGTTTTTACGATGAACGATCACGTCGCATTAACAGCTCTTTCTGTTGGATACCCTGGCGATCGTAACGCTTGCCTGGCGTCGTTAGTATTTCTGTTATAGTGCGCGTCCTTTGGAAATATTCGGGCCACGCGGACATTCGAAATGAGTACTCACATTCACTGAAACCTCTTCCTCTGTCGGTTCAATATAGGTTTTGCACTTCAAATTCACCCTTTTGCAACTCAAATTCAGCCTTATGCAAACCAATTTCACCGTTTTGTAAATCAATTTCACTCTTTTGCAAATCATATTCAACCTTTTACAAATTAGAAATATTTTCAAGTAAGTTAAATTAATTGTTATAAAATTCAAAATTTATTTATTGCAAAGATGTAATTCAACTACTTATTTAAAAGCAATTACCTGTGCAATGTATGAAAACTATGTGTAGATATGTATATTCATTGTAGCCATTTTCTAATTAACAAGTATTGAGTATGGAATCAGTAACGACACGTTCACGTGTGTCTAAATAAATGAATAATTAATTTTAAATATTCTTAATTTGTAAAATTGATTCGCAAAAGGGTGAATTTGATTCATAAAGGGGTGAACTTGATTCATGAAAGGGTGAATTTGATTCATAAAAGGGTGAATTTGATTCTTAAAAGGTGGAAGTTGACTTGCAAGAGGGTGAATTTACAAAACCTATATTAAGTTAATAACTACACTGTAGATTTCCATGCAAAATAAAAATTGTGCTCATCGCAAGCTGCAGGAGCTAGACATTAATTTCTCACTAATTTTAAGATTTGGAAATAATAGTATTTTTATGATTATTGCATAAAATCAGCAGTAATAATAGCCGAACAATATGTAAAAGAAGATAAGACGGAGTTTCGACGAAATAGTATTTTAAATGAAAATGTTTTTATTTTGTGTTAAACACTCAGCTGCTCATCAGCTAATGATTTCATTTAACTTCTGTTTCTCAGAATTGGATTAGACAATTTGAATTTCGCACGAATATCCGCAGTCTAGTAATTTCTTTTGCAGACGAGGGAAAACGGGGTTCGTCGTTGACATTTCGGACTCGATGCAGGTTTAATAGATCGCCGCGAGAAAGTTGATTTTTTGGCAGAATGTCACTAAATCGGCCGATCCGGGCCACCGCGCAGAAAATTTCACTTTGACGGTTGCAAACTTGTCCTAGGCAGTGGTGTGCCAGCTCTAACAGATCGTACTTGCAATCGTGACTCTCTTGGTGCAGAGCCAAGGCGACCTGCCTATATATAGGGTGACGCGATTCGAGTACGAACGACTGACCGACAATCTTGCCACTTGCAAAACTTGGCGGTCGAGTTATGCGCGCGCAAGGAGGAATACAACGTCGAAAGGAAAAAAATAAAACGAAAAGAAGGGAAAAAGAAACGGTGAAAAACGAGCGTTTGTGACGATAATTAGGGCAAACCCGTCTAACGAGGAATATGAAATGGTCTCGGCTTAATGGCCCCGTGCTGCAAGCATCGACAATCGAGAATTCGAATTTATTGCGGCCATGGTGTCTGCTCGGGGACGTTTACGATAGTGTCAATCGCCGATATTCGCATGATCGTTGAACGCGCCGCCAGTTACGCTGATACGATATACAATTTTTTTTTTATATTAAGGTTTAACGTCGCATCAACATCTAGGTCACAAGCGACGAAGTGCTATTGTGTTTCTTAGATTTTGTTGAGGTGGTTGATATCTTTAAGGTATTCAATAGTGTTTTTTATATGCTTTTCGGATGTGAGGGCAGTGTTCTGGTTGATTCCAAATTTGAGTCGCTGGGTGGAGAATTTTTGGCATTCATGCAAGATGTGGTGAACTGTGAGCGAGATATTACAGCAGAGGGGGGTTCTGTATGAGGGGGGTTCTTTATGAGGATATACAAAATTATTTTCAGAATAGTCTTCAATGAAAAATATTACTCCTTCAGTCTAAAGATTGGGCCCGCGAGAATTGTGAATTCAGTTTCTACCTTTTTCATTTCCTTTCACATTAATGTTACATTCATATCTGATACAGTTAACAAATCTGGTATATAGGAAACTAAGATTCTATTTGCTTACTATGTTTATTTATGTTTATTATTATTATTATTTATTTAATGATTTAAACCAGATATGGTTTATATAGCATATTCAATACATGAATCCATTAACGTATTACATAATGACTTGATGCACCTGTTAGCTTAACTTAACTTAACATTAATTTGTAATTCAAAAGATTAATTCAATGAAATTAAATTTTTAGTGCTATTTCAGTTTAGAAAGTAAATTTTAGTGATAAATAAATTATTTATGTTTATGTTTCTGAAAATGTTGTTTTAATTTTTAAAAAATGTTTTTCCTTTAAGGAAAACACAAAAACTAACCTTCTTTTAATTTTCTCATCCCAATTAAAAAGATCATCCAGTGAAGGGTTAATCCTATCACTGTTTTATCTTTTTCATTTTACAATTATTGAAATTATGAAGTTGCTTCGATAAATTTCTTTATCCAACCACATATTGTAATGAAAATTGCACATAGTCTAATTAAATAAAACCTTGTCATTTTTCTAGGATAAAAAAATCATCATTGCTTTTAATATTAATATGTTGGAGTTTCTCAATGAATCCTTTTTTTAGTGTTATGTAAGCACCGAGTGTTTAAGTTCAGTTTTTGTACTTGAAACAAACGTTTCCACGGATTCGCGAGCCAGGTATAGTGATCGCCGGCCGAGCTTGTCGAAGTATCGGATTAACTTCCTCCCTTCACTGAAGTTTCACGATCTTCTAAGGAGGCTTAATCGAATGGAACAACGTTTCTGCGATGTTATGGTCGTTCGACGGAAATAGGTTTTCTCTTTTTTAAATGTTGCTCTTGGATGCGGCTTGGAAATATGGTAGAAAGTTTCCGATACAACTTCGATAGCTGTGGCAGCGATCTGAACATCAGGATGCGCATATTTGTACACTGATTCTGAAATTTTGATTTTACTCTGCAACCGTGCGCTGCTATTTATGCAGGTTGTTTTCAAATATTTCTTATATTTATTATAATCCGCGGTCTATCACAGACATATGAATTGAGAAAAATCGCTGGATTGAGATTATTCATCTCATACACATCAAAGAAAGTTAGGAGAAGACGCTTGTAGGAAATGATGCAATAGAAATTTTGCAAAATTTTAATAAAACACGCAGGTTTCTCATTTTTATAAGATAGTACAAACCGGTTAGTTCTAGTCCTCGTTATTTCTAGTGTCAACTGAATTACATAATTCAAGTGCCGTGATAATTAAACTATAAAGTTTACCTAGTTATTTAGTTCAATTAACTCTTGTCCTGATCAGATGAATCTCTAGAACGCAATTTCAGAACGCAATCTGGTAATAATAAATTAAGACGGCATAGTTCCCATAACTGTAGATATAAATATTCGTCTGCAGACGAGATTAAAATTTTACAGTTCGCCAGTAGGGATGGGATCAAGTATCTCGCAAACAGGTTTGAACTTTGATTAATTGAATTCGAACACTCTAGAAGTATGAATTTATGATTTCGGCGCAAGGTTCGATCAATTTTATTTTAATTTAACCTTGCGCCGAAATCATAAATTCATATTCACTTTCCGATTGAGAAACAAACTTCACCTTTAACTCTAGAAGTACTTCGAAAAACAGAAATAGTACTTCTACGTATACTTGAACCGATGTCGGACAGTTTTGAACCTTTTACAAGTACTTTGGTAATAATACTTGCAAGCATATTCGAATCTTGATCGAACAGATTCGAAACGTTGAATATCGTAACGGAACCTACTATGTAGTTCTGATTTCCAAGATTCGAGTACTAGATTCGAGTAATTATAAGTATCTGGTCTAAACTTTTAAGTACTGATTCCGAGGTTCGATATCAGTTTGTATAAAATGAATACTTTTCAAATATAATCATTAAAACATTATTGCTTTTAAGTAGTAATCGAAACTCATGAAATGAAACTTGATGGTTGAAATTGACTCGGATTGAGGAATACATATTGAGCTTGATCCCATCCCTAGTCGCCAGCAACCCCATAATGTCGTTCCAGTATTAATATTTGTTCATACAGGATCCAAAAGAGTTCGACGAAAATTCATCGACAACCGAGTTTCTGTCTTTTCTTTAATGCGAAAGCACCGTCGCCACAAGCTTCTAATGCAAGCAGCGTGTCTGCACACTCTCTGCCACATACTGCAACACGGTATCGTGATAAGTCAGTAAAAAGTGAAAGCCAGTAAGTCAGATATCGACGGAAAGCGAAGCGTGCCACTAAACTTGTCTCTAAACTTGTACCTATTAATATGAATGCACGCAGAACTAACGAGTTACGAAGCAATATTCATACTCCGAGGAATTATTTATTTACATCAGGGTCATTCCTGATTTCTCCGTTGACGGTACTCGTCCTCGTTGAATCCATCTCCATTAATGTTTCCTTGAAAACTCGAATCATCTCTAAACGGAAACATTTTGTCTAGCCTAACTGACGTTGAGAGATTACTCCTTTTAACGTCTACTGTGCGGAAGCCTTAAACCAGTTAACTAAGAAATTGTGTAAAAATATGCAGGGACTTCAAACAGTGGGTCACTCATAAATAAATTACATCAAAATCTATTAATTAAATGAACATTCTATATTATGAAGGAAATTCCAATAATTTTGGCGATGAAATGAAAAAACGTCTCTTATACAATCATAGATTACAATATTCACAAACAAGAATATTTTTACAAAATCAAATTAAGCTAATAATAATTGTAAATAGAAAATGAAAAATTCAGACACTCTCAAAAAGACAACTTTTTTAAAGTTAGAACAATTGGGTTGCTAAGAAAAAGGAAAAAAAATTTTTTGAGAAAAATTTCAAGTTGTCGGAATTGCAGACAAACTTCCTACTAAATTTTTGTAGATCTGACATTCCAATGAGCTGCAAACGTTCAAACATAGTAAAAATTGCAGATTTTCATGATTTTCGGCATCTAACTCCAATAAATCTAATTTTGATTTTCTCCGCATCAGCCGATTTTAGTGAAACTTTCACAATATATAAAATAGACGCAGATCTACGAAACGTATGTTTTAAATTTTCAATATAGGCCCACATAAAAAAGTTGTAAACTGTAATTTTTAGTATTTTCTATAAAATTCCTACCAATTGCAATTTTTGAAAAAATTTCTTTTCACAACATGTACTAAACTAATTGCTCTAGCTTCTCAAAAGAGTTGAAATCGTATAGTCCAATATTAAAAAAAGTTATCAGTTTCTTTGAGAACGTCCGAATATTAACCCTTTACTGAGGCGTCACTAAAAATTGCTGTACTATTATTTAAAATATTGTTTACATTATTAGATATGTCGGTATCTAACCAATTGCTAAACATTTAAGTATTGTATGAGGTATTATATCAATTTCATCTCTACCAAACTTAAAAAATCATAGAGAATGGAAATATTCTAAATCAGAAGAAACGTTTGATTTTCCAGTTAAAATAACTCCGAGTGCAAAGGGTTAATGGGAGTCGTTGTATGTGAAAATAGTCACTGTTGGACAGAATTCAGAAGGAAAATATTTTTTCAGAATGAATTCAGACTACTAATACTTAAAGAGCCATTTCGACAGCAAATATGAATTATGTATGAGCAGAATTAACCTTTTTGCAGACCGTTTTAAATTATAGGTAGACGAACGCCTAAAACGGATTAAAGAAGATCAGAGACACGTTACGCATCATTAGCTTGAGCTCGTACGAAAGTACAAAATTTCTACCGTTGAAATAATTATGAGCAGTGCCGTACCCGGTCGTCGAGTAGCCGAAAGTCCCGAATCGGGCAGGTCGTTGCCAATTCACCGGTGACAGGTCTGGACGATCGAACCTGCTCGCCATGTACGGCCGCTATCGATAACGGGGCCCGTATTCCGCGGACTCGAAATTCAATTGAAAATACATAACGCGACGATAATGAGGCATGCGACTCCGTTTATAGACTCCGCAGCGTGCACCTCGCCGCGTTATCCGCTCGCGTGGGCTGTTTTCCGTTCGCTTGCGAAACCACGGGACCAACGATAGCGCCTCCCCGCGTTAGCGACAGCCTTGCCGGCTAGTTAGCGAACCGCTTAAATCAATGTCGTTACCATGCCATGTTTGGGACAAGTAATGCGGCAGGTGATGTTGCGGGCTACACTAATCTCGCGAGATAGGGACGACTACCTCTTAACCCCTGGGTCAACCATTTTTATTCTAACATTCAAATGGTATGTTGAGCTTCCTAAATATTCTGTGAAAATTTAAGGAGATACTTCTAACTATACCATTACCAAACGAAACTAGTTTGTGGGGACGATGAATTTACAACTTTGTCACCCTTACCAGATGGCACTTTAACCCTTTGCATTCGGAGCTATTTTAACTGGAAAATCACACGTATTTGCTGACGTACAATATTTCCATTCTCTATGATTTTTGAAGTTTGGCAGATGTAAAATTGATACAATACCTCATACAATACTTAAATGTTTAGTAATTGGTTAGATATCGACATGTCCAGTCGTGTAAAAAATATTTTAAATAATAGTACAGCAATTTTTAGCGACGCTTCAGAGGCATCACTCGAGTGCAAAGGGTTAAATAAATGTTTAACAAGTTTGTACATAGATTTAGTGTTTTTATTTACTTAGAATTAGCAAAACTTTTTGTTGAGTCAATAAGCTTCGGAACAATTCTTTTTTTCATTTAAGTACTCGAGAACATTAACTTACTTGAACACCTACAGTTTAGTAACAAGTGTGTGTCAACTAATTATACGAAACAAGTATGCTTGAAAGCAACATGATCGTTCTTATACATTGATGATTAACAATTAAAAAGCAATGCAAGAATAGAGTGATTCTTGAATTATAAGGTCTCTGAAAACGTTCAACAAATAAAAGACAATACATAATAACTATATATAAAAATGGCTGTAGTTTCGTGAAAATATATATTCTAAAACAAGAAAAGGTTTGTCCAAAATTTCTATTGGTTTTTATTTAAAAAATGCTCAAAGATGGATCTCTTTAGTGAAGACAGACTCTTAATGCTGAAGCTCGTTCTGTGAAGTGTTCCTCTAACAGGAAAACCTTCCAATATTGTTCCTCACGGTCTTCAGACCTTTTCCCGTGTTTCCAGACTGTCCTCGATGACAAGCTGCTGAATATCAATCATCCCGAGGCCGGTCAAATCTTGAACAAGACGAACGTTCCGTTTTCGTTCGAGCACCGGTCGCCTCGGGCGATTAAAAATCAATTTACTCAACATCGATGACGTACCCGTGGAGTTCCGGTCAGTGACATTTCCGGGTCAGTGTCATCAGTTACGTGACGCAAGGAAAGTACCGACATTGATTTCGGTGTCCGCGCAACTCTTCGTACAATTTTGTTTCCACAGCGACTCGATTGTTATCAAATACTGATGTTAGAATTCTTATTTGCAATTTACTGAAACATTTCTGTACTTTTAGCTTCCTTGAGTTCGTCTTGAATTAAACATAAACAGATTCTTTATCTTTTAGTGACGTCTCTCATTTGCAATTAACTGAACCGTGAAAGACTAGTTTTCGGTAAATTCAGTTTCAAATCGAGTTTGTATTGAATTTTAAAAATTCACTGTTTGCTTCTCTCGCAGTTTATTAACTGTTGCGCTTGTGTGACACTGAACTGTCACAGTTAGATTTCAAGGAGAGTACTGCTTTAAGTATACATAAGTATACTTTACTAATATATAGTATATATATACATGGTATATATAGTATATATATAATTATATAATTATGTATAATATATATTTATGCTATAATATATATTATATATAATTTTTATATATTATATATTATGTATAATTATATATCTATAATATACAATATTATATACATAATATAATATATAATTTTGTATCAATTGATATTTGTTGAAGAAGTGTCTATTTCATGGACATTATTTAGGTGTTCGGTAAGTTTGCATTTACTGGTAAGCGAATTGTACTTAACCCAATCGTATGTTTTTATAAGATTGGGAGAGAAAAGCGGAGCCTCCGTAGAATTTAGTAATACCGGGCTATGATGAATATATAATTTTGTATAATTATATATAATAATAAAAAAATATATATATTATTTTTTACAGTAACATAGATACTGTTTCTTAAAGAATTATTCGAATATATGATTTGAATATTATTCAAATCGAATTTGATTAATTACTTTTCAATCAACTCTCAATTATTCGCGCTCGAAGAGTCGTTCACCTCATTCCTCAATCCAATTCGCCAAAATGGCATCCGTGGATCCTTCGCAGCAGCCTTAAAGGATCGCAGGGATACGGTTCCGAATTGTTTGCTCCGCTGACACGGCCAGCGCATCGTTATTCCATACATAAAACATGAATTTCAATATATCCGGCGCATAGTTAGTCGCCAAACCGTCCCAGTGCATCAATTCCCCGCTCGTTATTGGATGCATATCTGCGGCAGCTCGTTCTGCTTGTCCCCGATAATTGACGACTTTATGTCGAATACAAACACCGTTCCGATATCGGTGGTCCCGTTCATCCACCGCTGCGTTATCCTCGCCGAGTATCTCGGAGCACGCTTGCGTGGGTGCATCCGTTACGTTATGCAATCTCGAAACTGCACGCGTGTGCAACACTCGATAGATAATGGATCTCTCAATACGCGACGGTGATGCGTGGTATCACGCCGGCTCTGCACACGCAATTTGTCCTAAAACCCTAATTTTTACCACGTTTTTATTAGCTCGCTTTCTTGTTTGTCTGTTTGTTCGATATAAATCTTGCAATTGATTTTAAACTAACTTCTCGATGAGCTAGAGACTTGAAACTTTCCACATAGCTCAGAACTGGATGACAATGCAATATTACAAAAAAAAATGTTTAAAAAGACTGCGTTTAGGATTTATACACTATTTTTAAATATTTCCCCTCCGTCCCATGTCGCGCGACGCTCGGTAGTATTCGAAATTCCGAAGTTTTCAATTTCAAGAACTTCCCGTTTCTTAGAAGAATTAGTTTATTAATTACACGTCATTAAATTATTTTAAATAATTTGAAAAAAATGCATTTGGTCGGAATTGTAAAAAAGAATAGCAAAAATTGATTTTTACAACTTTTTTAGCTGGGCTAATAACGAAAATTTAAAAGGTGATTTTGTAAACTCGTGTGAATTATATACGTTCTGAAAATTTCATTGGAATTGGTTTAAGAATTATAAACGACCAAGAGTGGTAAAAAGGGGAGGAATCATGAAACATTGCAATTTTTGCAAAGTTGCGAACACAGCTTTTAAATTATCGTTATTGGCCCAACTGAAAGAGTTGTAATTATCAATTTTTACTATTGTTTTTCACAATTCCGACTAAGTGAATTGTTTCAACTTATTTATTACATTATTTATTAAAATAAAAATCGCCATAATATTTGTTCCTCAATAGAATCGTTGTTGGGCTTTGTATTATAGAATGTTCTACGTCCATCTTCCGTTTCAAAATGGCGATCCATCGTGGATTTCCTTGGTAACTGATTTAATAAAAATCGTCGGATTATTTATTGTATATTATACGACTTTCGAATAGCAATTTACGGCAGCGTCGGTGTAAATTTATCTCAGCGAAGTTCGTGACTTATTGTTAAACGTACAACGAGGAGTACTTCAGTTTGTCCTCCATCTTCAGCTGGTTTTCCGATCCTCCATCGCGAGATTCAGACGTTGTTGGAGAACCGATAAGAAATTACACGAGTTACGATAGCTTCCCGCGCGACGCCATTCGTATTCGACATTACATGATTCACCAGGAATTTCAATCCCGCGCCGTTCGATGCTACGAAGTGTCGTAAAATATCGCCAAATCCTGGGAAACGTCAATAGATAACGGGCATCCGTGTAACACGATTCTACATTGATCCTAGCAGCCGATGTTCCGCGTTTCTATCGAGGAACTAATAAATAGACTGCAAAGCTTTATGCGAGATTAAAATTTTCCACACGACTTACCAATATAGAAACTTCATACATATATTCTTTAATTAGGAATATAACGCACACATTGACATTCTTAATCTTCTCTCTGTGTACTGCTATTCTAATTTTAACCATGTACAGGGGACAGACCTGCGTAAAAAATATTTCAACTAAGAAATACAAATATTTGCAAATACTATTTTTCACGATTGTTACATATGTTTCATTTGAAACTAATACTAAATTACTGTTTCAAATGAAACATATGTAACAGTTGTGAGAAATAGTATTTGCAAATATTTGTATTTCTTATTTGAAATGTTCCTCGATAACCCAGAATGCAGTTGCAAGGAGGTAGATGAGACTCTAAACCACGTTTTATGACAATGTAACTTGTACATTGTGTCTAGTATTTGTTTTCAATATAATTTTTATGTATCTCCAGTTTTATATTCTGTAAAAAATTTTCTTTGTTTGTAATCTTTATATTGTCTATCATGTTGAAATGAATCACACATGAGATTGTCAATAAACAAAACAAAATGTGCGAATTTTATGGACGTCCTGATTGGATGACGAAATGGTTCGCGAATTTTTCTAAACAAAAATAAGAAACATAACGATTGAAAATTGTGTCACATTTTTTTATACAGACCAAATGTCTGTGTTTGTATTTCTTAGTTGAAATGTTTTTTACCCAGGTCTGCCCTTTGTACATGGTTAACATTGGAATATCAGTACACAGAGAGAAGGTTAAGAATATCAGTGTGAAGAAATGACCCTATAAATTTTTGGAGGAAAATGAAAGAAAAAGTTTGGCTGGATAAGTATTTCTGAAATTATATTGATTTGTGAAAGATCTGTATACAATACATTAAACATTTGAAACACATATCACAGATAGCATTCCTAGAAAATGTTTGGAAATTTTCCATTTGTCAGCCTGAGGCGCAGTTGCACCACATACACAGAGAGAAGGTTAAATTCTCTTCGCGTACTCCTACTACAGGGTTTTCCATTAAGAAGTGTAATTTCAAATAGAGAAATATGTTGTTTTTTACCATTTTTAACAATTTCATTAATCACTTGTCGTAGACAAGAATAGATTTATTATATTTAACATAATTGATTTATTATAATAGATTTATTTAATAGATTTATTTTACGATTTCAGTGATTAAAACATTTTTGTGGATCGTAATTTCCTAAAAAATGAGAAAATTTATATCTATTGTATGCCTTCATGTTCTCCGATAGCTGTACATTAACAATAGGAAAATAGAATTTTGTTTCGGTTTGAAGGAAATTATTAACATAAATTTCTATGAGAATCTGTTCAGAAAAATCATCATGAGACACACATGATATTGTGAGGCAAGGGGTTAATGGAAGACCCTTTATTTTCATTATCATTATTGGGCATTTTTATTTTTGCACTAAAGATCTACGGTAATAAGGAAATGGTAATATAGATGAGCTGCAATTTCCATTAAAGAAAACGTTACTGTTCATAAGATCTCAAAGGTAACCTGCACCCATGCAAACTTATGTGTCCCTCAAAATACGATAATTCTCTGTCGAAGCATTCTGTTTTTTATCTGTTTAAATCACATAGTTATTAGGACTTATGCTACGTAAATTGATTTAACGCAATAAATAAGAGTTAAATGAGACACCCTGCATACGTGAATCTAGGATGGTTCTGTAATAGTATTGAAGGAATTTAGAAACCTTCTCGCTCGGACATCGATGTTACTTTATGTCCAAATAAGAACGGAAATATGAATTTCATGCGAAAGAGAGCCTGCCAGGAAAATCAGGGCGAGGAGATGCCTGCAGGAGTGAAAACGTGCGAGATGGAACGACTCGGGTCGCAATTCGCAATGGCCGGCCTTTACCAGACAAGTTTTAGCCTTAGGGATCAGTGCGCACGAATTTTTCGAATCGACAACCGGACTCCTGTCGTTCAGGATTATATTGAAAATTATACCTTCGCAGACCTGTCCCGGATCGTCACGGAAGACATTATAACGTCACATGAATTATTTAACGTGAAATCATTTTACGGTAAAACAATTGCCTTGAATCTGTTCCGCCTTCCAGGTTATAATTATTATTCATCCGTAAACTTGAATAACATTAGAAAGCGATTCATATAAAGAAAAACAAATTTGGTGATGGAAAAAGTATTTTGTTATTATTTTTACAATATTATTATTTCATTAGACTATACAAATTAGCAGAATCATAATTTTCTCACCGCAAAGTTTTCATTTTATGCGCGTTCTGAATTAACAGCAGATTATTAACGTTTCTGAACCAACATGTTATTTTCGTATATAATGTTAAAATAACAAACTTCCTACTAAATTTTTGTAGATCTGTATGAACTAAATATATGTATTCTGAAAATGTCATAAAAATCGAGCGACATTCCCATGAGCTGCAAACTTCAAACATAGTAAAAATTGCAGATTTTCACGATTTTCGGCATCTAACTCCAATAAATCTAATTTTGATTTACTTCGCATCAGCCGATTTTAGTGAAACTTTCACAATATATAAAATAGACGCAGATCTACGAAACGTATGTTTTAAATTTTCAATATAGGCCCACATAAAAAAGTTGTAAACTGTAATTTTTAGTATTTTCTATAAAATTCCTACCAATTGCAATTTTTGAAAAAATTTCTTTTCACAACATGTAGTAAACTAATTGCTCTAGCTTCTCAAAATAGTTGAAATCGTATAGTCCAATATTTTAAAAAGTTATAAGTTTCTTTTTTAATTAATTTCATTCAATCTGTCCGCCTTCCAGGTTACAATTATTATTCAACCTCGAATAACATTAGAAAGCAATTCATATAAAGAAAAAACAAATTTTCTGATGGAAAAAGTATTTTATTATTATTCTTACAATATTTATTTAATTAGACTATGCAAATTAGCAGAATGATCATTTTCTCATCAAAAAGTTTTCATTTTATGCACATTCTGAATTAACAGCAGATTATTAACGTTTCTGAACCATGTTATTTTCGTATATAATGTTAAAATATTTTGACTGTATTACATTACGTATTACTTTTTAAACTTGCATTAATGTGGTACATTTTTGATGTAACCTTCAACAGTTTGACCAGTGTCGATGTACATAAAGGAAGCAACGTGTCACAAAAATATTTTCCTGTTGACCACGCTGCTGGTATAAAACACATTTCGAAACAATGCTTCCAGGAAGCGGTTCGTTCTCTGTTGTTCTTTTTCATTTTGGCTCAGGTAACCGGCTCCCTCTCTGCCTCCCAATCGAATCGAGCGCTGTACCATCGTAGAACAGCATCCGAGCTTGTATTCTTCCAGGACAGTGAACCCTCGCAGTATTAATGATCTCCCAAGTCCTTTTAGAATACCTGTGTGCCTGCGATCGGAAGGCTACTGACCGAAAAGGTGAGTCGAGAGAGTCTAGCTCTCCGGTAGAAAAAAATGAAATATAGAAAAGTTATACCATAACGACGGTACCGTTAAATTTATTCTCGGGAACGAATTTATAATAGTCGAGTTTTGGTTGTACCACTACGAGCCATATGCTGTACGAATTACCGTTTTTCGAATAACTAATCTCTCATACGCGAAGTGACTATTCTATCGATAATATAATTTATAACATGTTTTCATGTCTTAAAATCTTTAGAATTAGTAGATTAAATGTAATTAGAGAAATTAGAGATCTATAATATTTTATTTATCAAGAGTGTTCAAAATAAATTTCTATTTATTCTCAGATTCTCACAGTCGATGCAGAACATTTTTATTTTTCATTACAATTCGCAGTCTAGTATTACTTTAATTTATACTGTGTTTTAATACTATACAATCACTGCCAAAACAACACTATGAATTTCTAGTGTTTCGAAGTTTTAATATTGTTATTTCTTAATAATTGCACTGATTTTGTTCAAGTCGTTGTTCACGGCAAAAGATTATATTCAAAGCAGTGAAAATATATCAAGAATTTAAAATATGTTATTACATTATTTCTCCTAGTCAGCTCCATCAGATTATTAACACTAACAAATTATCCACATTATTTTTGTAATTATTGAAATTACATAGATAATTACCTTTGAAATTATGTTGTAAAAATTTCGAGAAATCTAAATAAGTAGTTTTGTAATTCTTATGAAGTAACTAAATTAATAGAATAAAATATATATATAAATAAACTGTACGTAGCTCCAGTATCGTAAAATTCAAGCAGAAAATTTTTATTTTACTTAAAATCCATTTATTAAGAACAGGCTACATAAAATTTTCGTTTTTAATGGAACACCTGTCTCACAAATTGACCCATCCCGTTTTCTCCCGTAATTGGACATTAGCATGGGTTCGAATGTACTCGGAAAAAGTCCGAATGCAACGGTTAGCTGAACGGTGCGCAAGGGTTAAAGGGTTCGCGTTGTGTCAGTCGTTTTATGCATTCCGAGCTAATAGAAAGCGAGGCGAGGCGAGGCGAAGCGAGGCGAGGCGAGTCGCCCGCGATATTCGACGGACAGGATTCCGTAATAGTCCCTAAGGGAAAAAAGCAGAGCCCCGGTACCGTCAACTCGAATGGCGGTCATTACCGTCTAACAACGCGTGATCTCTTGTGCCCGTTTTCCCTTTCCTTTCTCTCGATTTGCCCGTGCGCCGCGCCGCTCCTTCGTCGATCCTCGTCCTTCGGTCAACCCTCTCACGGATTCGATCGCTATACTCGTTCTCGTCGAGAGAAAATTGGCCACTGACTTGACAGGGATGATCACCCTTACCGTTAGGTAACGATACGATCCTCGGAAAGATCCGAAACTTAACCCTCGTCCGTCCCTCATTTTCACAAACGTACATATTTGCCAAATTGAAACATATTTAACCAAATTAACTCCGCTTATTACCTACAGTCCTCTAGTGGGTCTAGGACGAAACACCTCCTTTCTTTTCCTCCTATTAAAACATTTTGAATAGCTAACGTGGTTCTTGAACCGGAAGATTCATATCCGAATCCAGCGTTTAGTATTCCTACAAAATAGCTATTATAAAATTCATAATATCCGAAAGATAAATTACGATCGATAAACTAATTAAATTACCTATACTATTAGCTATGCTGAAGCAAACCACTTCAAAGAAAAAATTGAAGTCTAAAATATTTTCTTATTTCATTTTAAACTTATATTTATCTTCTAGTTTTATTTAAACTATGTTTTCTTTATTCCCGCACCTAATTTAACATCGAGTTATGCGTATTTGTCATTATTATTATATAATTACAGCAGAATGGTCCAGAGACGTTAAACGTGTAATTAGAAAATTGAATTCCAGATGCTTTTCAGTGCCTGATGAATAAACTGGACAGAGATGTCCTCTGTGTTAGATGATACAGGTTGTTTAAAACGCTTTTAAAAACTTAAAGGAGCCACGATGACCCATACACAAGACTGAAATTGAAAATAAGAATTAGAAGAATAAGAAAATAATTCGCTCCATAAAATCAGGATAATACCAGCGTATGAAGAACGAGAAAATAAGGTGATGAATTTTAACGAACAATTTCGCGCGTACGATCATTTTTTAATCGTCCGATTTGCCAATCTCATGGCTTTCAATCTTTAATATAGATTCCTAGAATAATTGAATTTTAATGGACGATGTGATTCAGTCGAATGTTCGGTTCGCCACGCGGCTCGGCTCGGCGGGCACTGTGGGTTTCTTGAAAACGTACCCGTGGCAACGTATAAATCGCATCCGGACGTGAAAATAACGAGTCGAGATTGTTACGGCTTCTCGGGAGATAAATTTAGCTATAATATCTGCATCTCGAAATACTAAAACGTTTATGTATATTCGACTTTCACTGGTTTTCAGTTCAGCTGCAAGCGTAAGTACCGCTTCAAGCATGGTCCCAATATGGCCAGCCGACTATGTATTCGATTGCTTATAATCGACTCGGTTTTCATTGCTTTTTCCAACGATCGTCTCCCCGTAGAGCGCTATTCGCTGGCATGAAGTTAACGATTCTATGCATTTTTTGGAATCATAAAGTGCATGGCCAAGTAACAAGACTAATAGAAGTAGAATAACCTCGTACGATGAAGTTGAGATACTGGTAAATTTTCTGCATTGATTGCGAGAAACAGTCTTAATAAGTACGGTTCCTTATGGAAAATAAAAATCATGTTCATCTATTGCAACATATCTGCAGGAACCAGAATTCCTTTCTTTATTGAATAATGTTGTTTGAAAAGAATGTACAGAATATTCAATGCATTTAATATTTTTGCTATTTTAGACCTCAATTATCTTTATCATAAATTCCTTAATTTGATTTTGCTCTTCGTGCAGTTCAATGTTTCAACCCTTCATCGCAATGTATCATGAAACGAGCTATAATTGCATTACGATCTCGAATAAAATTATACAATTTTGGGAGGAGACAGTAAACCACAGTAATATTCGGACACCTTTAAAAGGACGATGACTTTTTTTAATATATAAAATTTTTTGAGAAGTTACAGCAAATAATTTATTACGTGACGTGACAAAAGAGATTTTGAAAAAATTGCAATGGGTCGGAATTACAAAGAAAATAATAAAAGTTGTTTTAATCACCATTAAACATTGCTGTGAAACAATTACTATTTACATATTTAACTATTGTATGAGGTATTATATAGATTTTATATCCATAAAATGAAAAAAATCATATGCAATGGAATGATTCTAGGTCGGAAGAAATGTTTAATATTCGAGTTGAAATAGCTCCGACTGCAAAGGATTAAACAAATTATTATTCTTTTAAAAGTTTCCGAATATTACCGCGGTTCACTGTACGTTTAAAATGCTGTGTTTTCGATGTACGCAAGCAGAGATATCGCAATGGGTTTGAAGAGAGGAAATTATTTGGTGGGAAGTGTCGTCGTTTTCGTGTGTCGGACGTCTCCACCGTGGGCGCAAGCAAGAGGGAGCACCAGAAGAAGGAAGGCTGCGTAACACACGTGGCCCGGGGAATAGAAAACGGCAGGAAGTTGGCCGATACCAGCCAAAACAAAGGGAAACCACCAAACGAGACGAAGATACGGATCTCCAAGCGTGGGATCGGCGCGCTCCGCGCTCGGCCGTTGAAGCCTTCGACGTGATTCCAACCAGGAAATATCTGGGACGCGGCGCGGCGCGTTCAACGCGGCAACGATATTCGAGATCCTCGTGGCCCCATAATTCCACCAGCCACCGAGAGGAAAAAGAAACATAATTCTAATTAAAGAAGTAAAATTCCTCCGTTCCCGCAACGGAACAAAATGGAATTCAACACGACACTCGACGCCATTTTAACGGGTCTGCGGTGACTAACGAAATTAGTATCGTGACCCAGGCCGCAGAAATTAACGCGAGACGCGGTCGTAAAAGAAATTAACGCCATTTGTCAGGACCAAAGAGCCTGCGACCTTGGTCCATAATCCTTGAGACTTTTGTCTTTACGAGTTGCAAGGTTGCTCTGTGAGTAGCAGCTTAATTGGGGACAGGGTGATTCTGCGGAAAAAGGAAGTTACAGGTGAAAATTGAAATTTTTAAGTTGGCTTTAAATATTGACGAATGCACGAATTTCTACAAAGTTCGATGTCAAAACTAATTCCTTTATTTTCCATTATAAAAGAAGTGCAGTATTTTCATCAGTGAGAATGCGCATAGTTTCATAAAGTTCTACTGGATTCCATCTCGTATCGGGAATGATGGTAATGAAAGAGCTGACATCTTAGCAAAAGAGGCTAAATCTCTAGCACTCCTGGAATTTCTAGTATTCCTCTTACCGATTGTTTCCAGTCATTTTGTAAAAATATGTTTGATAACACCCTCTCCTCTATAAAAACCGAAAGACTTTTTATTATTTCAATAAACATTATATTTTACTTTTTTTTTTACTTTACTTTTAATTTACATTTTTTTATACAGACCAAATGTCTATAAATACATTTTAGAGAGATCCTATATAAAAAATGTTTGTTTCCAATATTATAATAATTTTAGCATTGCTCCTACAAAAAGTGTTTATTCATGACAACCAAAGTCAATGTAGTATCTCGAAAAAAATGGAACGCATCAATAATTTTGATGAACTATTGTTAGAAACCAAATTAAGTAAACAATCGAAAGTCGTTTTGTGTAGACATTTAATGTTTGCCAAGTGAATCGCTTATTCTCAGCACACTAAAGTAGAATTGGCATTGAACTTTTCAACTTAAAATTGCAAAAGAGAGTTTTCCAGAAGCAGTAAATTAAAACAATATACTAAAATGAAGCAAGACTTACAATTTGAAGATTGATGACAGTAATCATTCTTTGCATACGAGGCCAGCCAAATTTGGCGCAGCGGTCATTTAAAAATGAATTTTTCCATCTAGATAATTAATGCCTTCGTTTATATATGACCGACACGGCACCCGACGCGTTGAACTTAATTGATCTTCCAGCATACTCGCTTCGAAGAATATTCAGTATGGTGTATGCTGCCGAAATAGTTCCGGATGAGGTCTTTTCTTCGCGAGTCGTAATACAGTCTGCGACTTCGGTAAATAATTTAAGAACTAGCCAAGTGAGGTTCTGCAGTGTGCACACGATCGAAACGGTGAAACTAACTGGGGGCTTGTCCGACCGGGAAAATATTAAGTTGTAAATCTATGGCTAGCGGAGGAAATGAAATTCAGAGAAGTTAATTCGCGGACGTATGCGGGTAAACCGGCCGTACCGGTAGCTCCGTCTGTCCTAACTCCGAATACAGAGTGGCGACCGTAACTTACGCTAATTTTCCTCACAAGTATTACGGTTGTACAGTGAACACGGTGCATAGGTGCATCGTATGTTACGTAAAGCCGCCAGAATCCTGCGCGGTGCGATCAATTTCAAGATTCGCAACACTGATTCCTTTAATTAATAACTAGACTGCGTATCTTTATGCATTCATGGCTTTTAAAAACGTTCGAAAATTACTAGAACATAAAATTCCACAAAATTTAATAAGATTTATACTTATTTCGGATCTATAAAGGGTACTATTACCGAAGATAAGATTTTATTTGTTCCCACTTTCTTAAAATTTGCCTGCTAAAATTAAAAATTCGGTAAAAATCCGCAGTCTATTAACAACACTTTAATCTTCCTGAGGTTTGAACGATTTTTTATACATTTTTAAAATTTCTTACAGTTCATTATTGGATATTATTGTAGGGAGAATTCTGTCGAATGTCGCGTCGATAGTAACTGTAACGACGCGACCATCCGATATTAGTTACTGATTGATTTATTTTGCGTTCTTCATATTTTATAATCTGCGTTATTCATTATTCTGGTTCGACGTATAGAATAGAAAAGACGTGTTTTATCTCGGTCGGAGATTTAAATGAGACAATTTAATTAATTGTTAAACTATTGTGTTTACGGATGTGTTATTTCTAGTTACAACTTAATTCCTACATTATTTATCCCTGTATTTGATATTTTTGAGCCTTAGGATCCTTAAGATCAACATTGATTACGTGTTTTTTACATTTTTAAATCTACTCCTTTGTTTGAACTTATTTCTATGAGAATATGTTTGAAAGGACGAGTTTTTCTATTCGCTAAATGATCTGCTAAAGGGGTATTCAGGCCTAAAAATTGTGTGTATTATGTTCATAATATTTCTATATTATTTTATAAAATGACGGTTAAATTCTTTCATTTATATTTGCTTACTGTAAAATTTGCTCTTTTAATTAGCTGTATTCGTGAATATTCAGATTTCTAACAATCGCCATAAAATCTGTACACCGTAAGCGAAGATCCGCTATCGGTTTCGCGATCGGTGCCGCTCAGAATCGCAGCTCGAGCATTTTCGCTGTTCTGGATCAGCGGATGAATATGTATCATTGAAAATAAGTTGCTATCGGAGCATGCAAGCCGGTTTGAAGCAGCCCGAGGAGGACATGGACCTTTTTCCCCAATGATACAGCGCGCACGCTTACCGTTAACATTCCGATAGAAAGTGGTGACTCACTTCGCTAAATGTATTTTCAGTCGGGAGACTAGAAATTGATGGAAGCTGCCGCCTCCGTTATTTTCTTTCCAATCATCATCGACCGTCCATGCCCGGCGCGTCCTCAAGTGTTCGACATTAACAAAGAACACGTTTCGGTCGTTGCAATAATACTTATAGTAAGTTTCGCTAACTTGGGCCATTGCAACACTTTTAACTTTTTTTTATTTGTAAGCATTGGAAACCCTTCTGGATGTATTTCGTTTTACAGGAGTAATATAAGTAAGTACAATAATACAGTAATAAGAATTGTAATTATATGTACATTCCTCTGCATTAGTACGGTACCTACTTATATAAAAAAATATGAGTATTACTCTTCTTTTTATAATTTATTTAAATAAGAATTGTAATTATAAATAATACAGTAATATAATAGAGTAAGAATACAATAATTTTCCAAGTGAATACAATAGCAATGTCTGTTAACATTAAATATGCAGATTATAATTTTTGATGAAGGAAGGAATACTGAGACAAGCTTCAATATTTGGCTTTGCTATGAGAGTGTCTACATTAAGAGGTAGTTGAAGGCCCATACAAAGTAGGGCATTTGTTAGCTTACGTCTTTGTGGATTATACAATTCGCATTGCCATATTATGTAATCAAGGGTTTCGCAACCCTGGTTGTATTTATACTGGGTCTCATTGATAATACCTACTCGCGCTAGTGAAGTAGCTAATTTATAGTGATCGGAACGCATTCTGTTTACGGTAACAATTAAGCTTCTCCCAAGTATTAAATGGGCGAACCAGAGTACTGAACCAGACTACACGAGCTTTCATTAAAAAATTTTTGGAAGAATTTTTTTCCTTTAAAGAGACCTTGATTTATTATAACTTCGAAAGTACGATCTTTCCCTTGTTTTTTAAACTTCTAAAATAAATCAGTGTAGGGACAACACTAACTTCATGTTTAGGACCTACCAATTTTCGTTTGTCCTGCAGAGATCTCTCTTCCCTCTAAACTTTGCTGTTGAAATCGATATTGAATATTTTATAACGTCGCTTTTAATATATCTGGTCGTTTGGAAGGGAGAATTGTTTTAAAATTTATTATGAAATTGTCCTAGGTGGTCTCTCATAAAAATTGAAGTTAAAATTGACGTGTTTCAATATGAATTGAGAAATGTGGAAACTAGTTCAACATGGTGCCAAGGCTAATTTTTCTTCTTACTTTATCTTAAATGTGTTCACGTCCTGACGCCATTACGAAATCGGATAATCAG